>JACDJE010000919.1:0-26929 GCA_016647715.1 Pavo muticus
ACTGTTGAATCATGGCCTGAACCTCTGATTGACCACCTGAGGCAAGCACTGAGTCAGCCATGGGAGCACAGGTGAAAGCAATTCACCTGTGTGCCTGGAAGGGGTGGAGCCAGGCTCCACCTCTCCTAGACCCCATTTAAGGGCTGACTTCCACAAAGGAAGGATCTCTTCCTGGAGATCGCTCCTTCTGGAGTCTTGCGAGCCTACAACACCGGCTCGCAACCGGTGAGCACCTTTCCTCTGTTTGACTATTCTTACTAGCCTGACTTCTCTATATACTGGTTAACCTTACGACCTGTTAACCTTACTTGCTGTTGTTCAGAGGTGAAGTTCCACACCACTGGGTGTGCCTACTGCTCTAGGCACTTGCCCATACCATCTCATACTCCCTGCCACTCAGAACTATCCCACCTTGGGGAAGATCTCTAGCTGATATTCTTAAATAACTGTTTAATCTTAAACATAACCTGAAACACATTCATGACACATAGTAATAGAAGCATGCTGGTTTGAACACCCTTCAGATATTCATAATTTTCAAGAGCTATTCGAACTAGTCAAAGGAAAGAAGGAAAAGTGAAAGGAAAGCTGAGGAACTGCTGGAAAGTGTTCTCCTCCTCCTCCTCAATAGCAGGGCTGCCAGAGGAGACAAAGCAAAGGTTGTAATTACTAATAGGATCAGTATATTTCCAAACAATTATTCCAAAGCTCAAAGATCACCGTGATGCTGAATACACACAAAACATTAGTTTCTCTGCTGCCAGTTCTAACATGATACAAGCCAAGGCCTCCAAACAACAAAATGAAAGCCTTGATCCAAACCCCAGAGATGGCAGATAATGCAGCAGGGAAAATAAACAGCAGCTAAGTGCTACACAATATATTTCCAGCAGAAAACTCCTGAAGAGCTCCACAGATAGGGAAAAAAAAATCAACATAATGATCAGCAACTATCAAACCACCACAACATACTGTGTTAACACAGTTCAGTCAGATCTGCTGTTACCTCAACACTTTGGGCCCCATGTTGGGCACTAAATTGGCTGTTGCATTTTACTCAGCAGGTGGCTAAGCACCACACAGTTGTTCACTCACTCCCCTCCCTTCCCTGTGCAATGAGGGAGAGAATCAAATGGGAAAAAAATCCAAAGTAGAACTCGTGGGTTAAGATAAAAATATTTACTAAGATAGAGAAAAGAAAAAGGATAATTATGACAAATACATATATGTGAACGTATATAACCAGTGATACACAAGCAATCACTCACCACTCCCTGACTGATGCCCTGCTAGCTGCCCAACCAGCAGAAGAGAGCGAGACAAATTCCTGCCCCCTTCAAAACTCTCCTTCCTCATGATGTCATGTGGTATGGAATGTTCCTTTGGCCAGTTTAAGTCAGTTACACTGATTCTGTCCCCTCCCAGAACTTCACTATTATGAGCTGAGAAACTGGAAAGACCTTGGATCTGTACTACATTGCTTAACAATAAATATAAACACTGGTGTGTTATCAATATTATTTTTCTCCTACAACCAAAACACAGCATCATACCAGACACTTTGAAGAAAGCAATCTCATACCAGCTGAAACTGACACATATAAATTACGTAATAACTAGTCTCAAGTGAAGAAAGTATTTTTTTTTATATTCATTACTAATACATCTTTAATACTAATGTGTTGATGTCCGTGAGTTATCCGGTTTGCATTGCTCATACGGGCGCAGCATGCGCAGCACGCCCGGACCGAAAAGCACGTCCATGCCAAGAGTGTGAATGGCAAAAAGGGCGTTTATTGCAAGAAAAAGGCAGCTTATATACTCTACATATCTCTACATATCTTCTATGTATGTCATCTATGTCCTTCAAGCATGCATCATACATTATTCATAGAGCGGGGGAGTCCCTATTGCATCACAACCCAATACCACGTTATCGCCTACTACAACATCTCCCCCTCCCTATGCTCCACAAAGCCTTGTCCCGTTACAACACGAACGCAATTACCCTACATCCCTATTCTAAACCTACTCTTGTTACAATCTCTCGTGAAGCCTATGATATTCTAGATGTCTATTAAAAGCAGTGTCCACTGTGCGTTGCAAGCAATTCTGGAAGCATCCTATAAAGCATGGAAGGCAAATCAGAAAACATACAAAAATTGCGAGCCCTATTGCGAGAATCTTAAGCAATTGCCTTAGCCATGAGCCCATTCCCCCAAACAGTCCGTCCAACCAATTCCCAAAGGGATCACTCTCTTCTTTGATCTTCTGCGTATGTTCTTGCATCCATTGCAGTTGTTTATGAATCGACACGCTGTGATCACTGAGGTTGAAGCAGCACATTCCTTCTATGTCCTCACACCCGTGTCCTTGAGCCAACAGCAAGAAGTCAATAGCTGCTCTATTCTGTAGCAGTGCATGACAGACACTATTAAGATCTTCAAGCATAGCATTTAACACAAGCGTTGTCATATTGGCCTGTTTCGCAGACCAACAAGCCAATTTCTCTATCTGGGTCAAAACTGCCGCTGTCGAGACTCACTGCTCGGGCAGTGACGTGCCACATGACCCGTCCCCCACATACTCGGCAAAGAACTTTTAGCAGGCCCTTCCTACGGTCAGGAGGCCCTGACTGGCCTTTCCCAGAGGGACATTGCGCTCTAACATGGCCATATTTGCCGCATCGGAAACACGGCCCTTGTTGCTGCAGAGATCTTTGCTGTTGCGGGCCGACAGCTGCGACTATAGCAGCAGCCAGCCCGTCAGCAGTTAAAGGAGTTACCTTGAGCTTATCTAAAACATACTTGATAGCTTCTGTCGGAGAGTGAAACTTTTCAGGGGCAGCTTGGAGCAAGCCCTTGACATCATCATGTGATTTTTGATACAGACAATCCAGGATAACAGGGTCATGGACAGCTTGTGGTAGGTCCGAACCCTCTACTGCCTTAATCAGTCTGTCTGCAAACTCTTGAAATGACTCGGTAGGACCCTGAATGATCTCCGTCCCAGGAATGGACAGCTCAGCGTTCCGGGCAAACTTTCTAAACGCCAACACGGCCGCGTCAGTGGCTGCCAACAACTCCCCCAGGCGCAACTGGGCAAGCTGAGCATGGGGGGTGGCCATACCAGCTTCTGACCCCGCAAGCCTCTGCATATCTGTGCCATGCACAGGGTGCCCCGGGTCGCCCTGGGCGGCTGCTACCACCCATCTAAGCTGAGCCGACCACTCCTCTCTCCAGAGGGTATAGTGGACAGGTTTAAGCACCATACACATTGGATTTATGATGTCGTGGGGGAAGAGAGGTCCCGCTGCAGTCAAAGCCTGTAGTGTGTTCAATGTCAGAGGCGATTTCAGGCCTCTTTTATCTATAAATTCCATCAGGCACGTAACGCCTTTAGGGTCGAGTGGCTCCCATTCGGGACCATAATCACTCACAATCACCGGGCATGCCTCTGGAATTATGCCTTGCCCCAGAGCCTCCGATCTAATTTGATTCCAGTCCGTCATTTGATCCTTCCTCCTCTACTCAAAGCCAGCCCCTTGCTTCTCCCTTGCACTATCGCTTTCATTATCATCCCTGGGAGTGACCAGAGATGGTAGGTTCCGCCCCCTGTCCGCATTGGGCAGACCTTTTGTCTGGTCCCTCCCCGGGCAGGCAGTAAGCTGATCCTGCTCATGTGGATCACGCCCACCCCCGCCCCCTTGAGTCAGGGAACACTGACGCAATTCCGATAAAGGATACAACGTTCTGCCTGTCGGGTCCAAATACGGAGGCGGGGGCTCTGCCTCCTCTTGGCCCCTGCAGGCAACTAGTATCAGACCCCAAGTTTTTAACTCGGACCCGCCCTTATCGCCCAAAGCCCTGTGTCTATTGCACAAGCAGGCGAGAGGGGGGCAGCCGCACCCCGCCCCTCCCCCCAACGGCGAGGGTGAAACAATGTTGCAATCCTCCCCTCCCCCTGGGTTGTGCAGAGAAGGATACAAAGGCTGCTGAGGTGGGGCGTGCTGAAGTGGAGCCGACAGAGCGGTGGCTGGTGCAGGCTGATATGGGGGGGGGCGGAAGCCCCCGCCCTCAACAGCTTCTTCTTCCTGTTCGCTCCTGCAGGGCATAGCTGGATCGCTGGGCGCCGTCTTATCGTCCAGCCTTGGTGGGTCGTCCGCACTCCGAGTCCTGGAAGGAACTCTCGACCCACCGCCCCCGGAGCCTCCCGACACCCCTCCCCATGAGATTGCTTCCCCATCAAGACCCAGGAGAGCCCGGGCACATGCTGTTATTTTGCCCTCCTCCCGCGCGGCTTTCAGAGCCCCTAAAACGAGATCCCAGGTCTTAAGTTCAGCGCCCTTCTGTGCGCACATTGCTCACCGCGCGAGGGCGGCAGTAATCCGAACCCAACTGTGGGAATCGAGAACATCACTGGGGGTCCCCACTTCCCCCTCCCGCTGTAACCGGGATAAAAGAGCCACAATTTCCTTCCTAGAAGGGGATTGTTTGGCACAATAGTCCTTACAGAACTGAATAAGTACATTATTAATCTGCTCCATAGAACTGAGAGGGCTGGCCGCGAGTCAACCAGCAGGTCCGCAACGGCGCAAACAGCAAGACACATACAATGCCGGCGAAAAAACTTCCGTAGGGCCTCGGCATCCCCCCGAGTTCCCGCGCCTACGGGTAGGAGGCACCGCGTCACCCGGTATAGCCTCGAGCAAATTTTCCTCACACGGGATACCAGTTGTTGATGTCCGTGAGTTATCCGGTTTGCATTGCTCATACGGGCGCAGCATGCGCAGCACGCCCGGGCTGAAAGAGCACGTCCACACCAAGAGGGTGAATGGCAAAAAGGGCGTTTATTGCAAGAAAAAGGCAGCTTATATACTCTACATATCTCTACATATCTTCTATGCACGTCATCTATGTCCTTCAAGCATGCATCATACATTATTCATAGAGCGGGGGAGTCCCTATCGCGTCACAACCCAATACCACGTTATCGCCTACTACAACTCTAATGTTTGACATTTCTGAGGCATTTTATTAAAATTGAATTTGATTGTGTCTTCAAGAAAGATTAAATGTCCAGATTAGAAGACAAAATACTTACTTCAAGATTAATAGAGCACTTACTTAACATAAAAAAGCAAGTTTCATGGTTTATGTGATTTTTTTTTTTTTTTTAAATCAGCCTAAAACCAGACATCATCTGGGCATATAGAAGCAGATAAACTATTCAAGGACAAAATGATTGATTTATTTAGAATCAAAGAAGCATTTAGATTGGAATAAAGCCTAAGGATCATCAAGTCTAATCATCAGTGGAACACTGCAAGTCCACTTCAAAACCATGTCCCTAAGCACCCCATCCATGTATTTCTGAAGTACCTCCAGGGATGGCAACTTCACAGTCTTCCTGGACAGAATGTTCCAATGCCTAACCAACTTTTCCATAAAGAAATCTACATGATATCCAATCCAAACAACATTGACAGAGTTTGAGGTGGTTTCCCCACTTGTCACCTAAGAAAAGAGATGATAAACATCTCATCATAACCTCAAGGAATCACAGAATAGTAGGGGTTGGACAGACCACTAAGGATCATCAAGTTCAATCCATCTGCTAAGGCAGGTACACTACAGTAGGTCACACAGGTAGGCATCCAATGGGTCTTGAATACCTCCAGAGAAGGAAACTCCGTGACCTCTTTGGGCAGCTTGTTTCAGTGTTCCACCACTCTCAGTAAATTTCTTCCTTTTGTTAGCGTGGAACTTCCTGTGCTCCATTTTCTGCCTGTTGCTCCTTGTTCTATTGCTGCACATCACCAAAAAGAGTCCACCCCCCAACTGACTTGACTCCTGCACTTCAGATATTTATAAACAGTGATGAGATCACCTCTCAGCTTTCTCTTCTTCAGAAAGAAGAGTCACATGTCTCTCAGCCTTTCCTTGTACAAGATGTGCTTCAGGCCCTTAATCTTATTTGTCGTCCTCAACTGGACTCTCTAGGAGATCCCTGTCTTTCTTGAACTGAGGAGGCCGGAACTGGACAAAGATGTGGCCTCATCAGGGCATAGCAGTAGGGGAGGATTACCTCCCTCAAATTTCTAGCCACGCTCTTTTTAATGCACCCCATGAGACCATTGGCCTCCTTGGCCACAAGGGCATACTGTGGGCTTATGGCCATCTTGTTCACCAGGACACCTAGGTCTTGCTCTGCAGAACTCATCTTCAGCAGGTCAGCCTCTGCCCTGTACTTATGCATTCCTCCCCAGGTACAGGGCTGTACATTTGTTCTTCGTGAAACTCACCAGTTTCCTTTCCATCCAGCTCTCCAGCCTGCCCAGGTCTCACAGAGTGGCAGCACAGCCTTCTGGTGTGTCAGCCACCACTCTCAGCTTTGTATAATCAAAAAACTTTCTAAGAGTGGACTATACCCCTTCACTGAGATCACTGATGAGGATATTGAACAAGACTGGACCCACTGCCAAGCCCTGGGGAACACCACTAATAACAGGACTCCAGCTACACTCTGCACCGTTGATTGTAACACTCCGAGCTCTGTAAGTCAGCCAATTCTCAATCCATTTCACTGTCTGCTCACCTGTCCCATGCTTCCTAAGCTTAACTATGAGGATGTTGTGGGAGGCAGCATCATAAGCCTTGCTGAAGTCAAGGTACAAAGCATCCACTACTCTCCCCTAATCTATCCAGCCAGTGATGACATCATAGAAGGTTACCTGGTTGGTCAAGCATGATCTCCCCTTAATGAATCTATGTGGACTACTCCTGATAACTTCCTTTTCTTCCAATTTCTTGGATATGACATCCAGAACGCTTTGCTCCATTACTTAAGCAGAGGCAGAGATGAGGCTGACTGGCCTGTAGTTTCCTGGCTCCTCCTTCTTGACCTTTGTGAAGACTGCAGGGACACTGGCTTTCCTCCAGTCTTCAGGCATCTCTCCCATTCTCTGTGACAGATTCAAAGATGATTGATAGAGAGCAGTTTGGTAGTCACTTCTGCCAGCTCCTTCAGCAATCATGAGTTCATTCCATCAGGGCCTGCAGATCTGTTGGCATTGATTTTTGCCTAAACGATCTTTGGCCAGCTCCTCCTCAACCAAGGCGAAGTCATCCTTCCTCCAGACTCTCTCTCTTATCTCCACGGTCTGGGATTTCCAAGAGGCAGTCTTAGCAGAAAAGAATGAAGCAAAGAAGGAATTCAGCATCTCCACCTTCACAGCATCCTTTATTATCAGAGTACCCACCTCATTAAGCAGCAGATCCTTATTTTCCCTAGAATCCTTTTGCTGTTGACATGCTTACAGAAGCCTTTTTTGTTGTCCTTGACGTCCCTTGCCAGATTTAATTCCAAGTGGGCCTTAGCCTTCCTCACTGCATCCCCACAATCCCTGACAGCATTCCGATATTCTTCCCACGTGGCAAGGCCCTTTTCCCACATTTCATAGGCTTTCTTCTTCGCTTTGAGGTTTTCCCCACGAGCTCCTTACTCATCCTCGCAGGTCTTTGCTATTTTTGCTTGATTTCTTACTCTTAGGGATGCACCAATTCTGAGCTTGGAAGAAATGATGCTTAAATGTTGACCGACTCTTGTAGAGCCCTTCTCTTTCAAGACTCTAGCCCCTGGGATACCTCCAAGTAGGTCCCTGAAGAGGACAAAGTTGGCTCTCCTGAAGTCCAGGGTTTCAATCCTACTTATAGCATTGCTTCTTCCACGTAAGATCCTGAAATCCACTGTCTCATGGTTGCTGTATGTCGACGGTTTACGGGCTGGTTCGGCCCGGTTCCGTGACTAGCAGGGTGGAGGGATTTCGCAAAATCCGCGCCTCTGGAAAAGGGAAACAGGGGACCCCAAAATAATTAAAAATAAAGTGGCAACGATCTGAGGAGAAAACAAACTAATTTACTAAATACAGTATCAGAATGCAAGATAACACACTATAATACAATATAATTAGAATTGAAGCTAATAAATCAAATATAATGAGAGAGAGAAAGATTGTCCGAAAGCTGAGTAGGCCTCACCATAACGCTGAGGTGAGATGCGCAGTCCGGTCAAGCAGCAGGGAGAGAGACTGATGAAGAAGAGCCCGTCAGATGACCTACCAAGGCCTTATATCTGTTCCCCCTGAGCAGAATGATAACAGCACAGCGAACAGTCCTCTGGGGAATGTAGTTCTTTTCTTTGGGGATAAGTACCCAGAGCACTTTAACTCCCAGTGCACTACATGATGTTATGATGTGGAATACTGATAACCAAAAATCATAAAACCATGACGTTCCACCCCTTATTCTACATCACTACATCATGCTTAATATATACAAACAAACCATAATTAACAAGCATTAAACACACGCACACACAAACCTATATATATACACATGGAATTACTGACTGCACTCCCCCAACATCAAATTCCCTTGTGGTACACATTGAACATCCTCATTTTTCTGCATCACCCACCAAGTGGACGCAGGTCCCTGGGCAAAAACTGTTCCACGAAGAGGTTTGCCCTTCCCAGAAGCTGGAAAGACCCAAACCGCTTTTCCCAACATGTTCTTTACATGTACTACAGGGACCTTATCTGCCTTGACAGTATGTAGGGAGCTATCAGGACTATCACGATTGATAGATCGAGTGTTGACCACCCAGGTGGCTTCTGCCAAATGCTTCTCCCAGTTCTTAAATGTTCCGCCACCCACTGCTTTCAACATGGTTTTTAACAACCCATTGTATCATTCAGTTTTACCAGAAGCTGGTGCATGATATGGGATATGATAAATCCACTCAATGCCATGATCTTTGGCCCAAGTATTTACAAGAGAATTTTTGAAATGAGTCCCATTATCTGACTCAATTCTTTCTGGGGTGCCATGTCGCCACAGGACTTGTTTCTTCAGACCCAATATGGTGTTTTGGGTGGTAGTATGGGGTACTGCATATGTTTCAAGCCACCCAGTGGTTGCCTCTACCATAGTAAGCACATAACGCTTACTATTGCGAGATTGTGGCAAGGTGATATAATCAACCTGCCACGCCTCCCCATATTTATACTTTTGCCATCGTCCTTCCCCCCCAGGGGTTTCATCCTCTTGGCTTGTTTAATTGCGGCGCATGTGTCACAGTCATGAATAACCTGTGCAATAGCATCCATAGTTAAGTCCACCCCTTGATCTCTACCCCATTTGTACGTTGCACCTCTTCCGTGATGGCCCAAAGTTTCATGGGCCCACCGAGCTAGAAATAATTCACTCTTATGTTGCCAGTCCAAGTCTATTTGAGCCACCTTAATTTTGGCAGCTTGATCTACCTGATGGTTGTTTTGTTGTTCTTCAGTAGCTCGACTCTTGGGCACGTGAGCATCTACATGGTGCACCTTTACAACCATGTTCTTTATTCGGGCAGCAATGTCTTTCCACAGTTCAGCAGGTTTAGCCCTTCTTTGCCAGTTGTTTTGTTTCCACCGCTGTAACCACCCCCGTAACCACCCCCATAAGGCATTTGCCACCATCCATGAGTCAGTGTAAAGATAAAGCATTGGCCACCTCTCCTGTTCAGCAACATCTAAGGCCAATTGGACAGCCTTTACCTCTGCAAATTGGCTTGATTCTCCTTTACATTCAGTGGCCCCTGCAGCTTGTTGTGTGGGGCTCCACACAGCAGCTTTCCATCTGCGATGCTTCCCCACAATACAACACGATCCATCCATGAACAGCAAATTTCTTTTCATTTTCTGGTAGTTCATTGTATGGTGGGGCCTCTTTAGCTCGCGAACTTCTTCTGCTGGTAGTGTTCCAAACTTCTTGCCTTCAGGCCAGTCCATGATCACCTCTAGGATTCCTGGACGGCTGAGGTTCCCCATCCACGCTCTTTGTGTAATCAATGCAATCCACTTACTCCAAGTGGCATCAGTAGCGTGATGGGTGGAGGGAACCTTTCCTTTAAACATCCAGTTCAGCACTGGCAGTCGAGGTGCCAGAAGGAGCTGCGTTTCAGTACAAATTGCTTCGGAAGCAGCTCGAACCCTCTCATATGGTGCTAAGATCTCCTTTTCAATTGGAGTGTAGCGCTCTTCAGACCCTCTGTACACTCCACTCCAGAATCCCAGGGGTCGGCCTCGAGTCTCTCCTGAGGCTCTTTGCCACAAACTCCAAGTGGGACCTTTCTCTCCAGCAGCAGTGTAGAGGATGTTCTTTACATCCTGTCCTGTCCGTACTGACCCTAGGGCCACGGCACAGGCTATCTTCTGTTTAATTTGCTCAAAAGCCTGCTGCTGCTCAGGACCCCACACAAAATTATACTTCTTCCGCGTCATCCAATAAAGGGGGCTTATAATGAGGCTATATAGTTTGGAACATGCATTCTCCAAAAGCCCACTACACCCAGAAAAGATTGAGACTCTTTCTTATTAGTGGGCGGAGACATGGCAGTGATTTTGTTGATCATATCTGTCGGGATATGACATCTATCTTGCCACTTTATCTCTAGGAACTGAATTTCCTGGGCAGGTCCTTTCACTTTGCTTCACTTAATAGCGAAACCAGCTCGCAGAAGGATCTGGATTATTTGCTCTCCTTTCTCAAAAACTTCCCTTGCTGTATTGACCCACACAATAACGTCATCAATGTACTGTAAGTGCTCAGGAGCACCGCCCTGCTCCAATACAGTTTGGATCAACCCATGGCAAATGGTTGGACTGTGTTTCCACCGCTAGGGCAAATGATTCCAAGCATACTGAACGCCCCTCCAGGCAAACTGTGGCCTACATTCTGTAGCCAAAGGAATGGAAAAGAAGGCATTAGCAATGTCAGTGGTGGCATACAATTTGGCTGCTTTTGACTCCAATTCATACTGGAGTTCTAACATGCCCGGTACAGCAGCACTCAGTGGGGGTGTGACTTCATTCAGGCCACAGTAGTATACCGTCAGCCTCCATTCTCCACTGGCTTCACGCACT
The DNA here is from genome assembly GCA_016647715.1 of Pavo muticus. NCBI lineage: Eukaryota > Metazoa > Chordata > Aves > Galliformes > Phasianidae > Pavo > Pavo muticus. The sequence continues at coordinate 10,973 of JACDJE010000919.1, forward strand.
GGCCATATGGGACTATTAAAAGGTGAGTGAATTTTGCTGATCACTCCCTGGCTCTCTAGTTGACGAATCAACTTGTGAATGGGGAGCAAGGCATCCCTGTTGGTGCGGTACTGCTGTCTGTGCACCGTTTTTGTGGCAATCGGTACCTGTTGCTTTTTCACTCGTAGCAGCCCCACAGCAGGCGGATCTTCTGATAGGCCAGGCAAAACAGACAACTGCTTAACACCTTCTGTGTCTACACCTGCTATTCCAAAGGCCCATCGATATCCCTTGGGGTTCTTGAAATATCCCCTTCTGAGGTAATCAATACCAAGTATACAGGGAGCCTCTGGGCCAGTCACAATAGGGTGCTTTTGCCAGTCTTTACCAGTGAGGCTTATTTCGGCCTCCAACATAGTCAACTCTTGGGAACCCCCAGTCACCCCAAGAATATAAATTGATTCTGTCCCTTGATGACTCGAGGGCATTAGAGTGCACTGTGCACCAGTGTCCACCAGGGCCGTATACTTCTGTGGTTCTGATGTGCCAGGCCATCTAATCCACACAGTCCAATACACTCTATTATCCCTTTACCCCCCTGGCTGGGGGCAGGGCCCCTCTATTTGTTGCCTCAGTTGTCCACAGCAACTGGAGTAATCACCTTTTTGGAGAAGTTCACCTTGGTGGTTGATTTGTCTTGTAATTCTTTTACCTGTGCTTGAAGCGTAGGAGTGGGTTTTTTATGCCACTTCTTCATATCTTCTCCATGGTCACGTAAGTAACGCCACAAGGCCATACGTGACATAGTCTTACTGTTGTCACTTGCCTGAGCAGGAGGACGTCTTCTTTTGATAGCTGAGACATTGGATGATGCAGGCTGGGAGGAAACCAAGTTGATCAGCCCCTCCAGTGGGCTGTTTTGGGAATCCTGGTCCCCATCAGATGTACGTGGTACCACCATGGATCCATCAGCATTATGCATGGTAGACAGTTTGTCTTTTATATCTTCTTGATTGCTCTCTATTCTGTCCAGTTTTTCAGCTATCTTCGTAATGGCTGAAACACAAGTTCGTAGAGGGGTTAAATGTAACTCAAAGTCTTGAAGTTTATTAATCAGTTCATTTATAAGGGGTCTTCTTTCCCCTCTGCCACACACTGCTGCAAATGTACTGGCATACCTTTTTGGTGCAGTCTTTGTGAATGTACATCACATATTTGGTGTACACCTGACTCTCTCAGGATCATGCTCTTGGTCTGGCTCGTCAGGAATGAAATCGGGGCTATGTAACATTTCCACCACAGCGTATTCTCTCAAATAACGGATGCCTTTTTCCATATCAGTCCATTTCTTTTTCTCAGGCATCAGATCGTCTTTGAAGGGGTATCTTTCTTTTACGGCTAGCAACATCCGCTTCCAGAGGGGGAAGGACCCATTCTGGCATGTACTGATACCTCTGTCAATGGCTGAGTCCCTAGCAATGCCACCCAGGTGGCGAGCTTCTCTACTATCTAGCCACACATTGTTGGCGCCATTGTCCCAACATCGAAGTAACCAGGTGACAATAGGCTCATTTGGGTGGTGTGAAAAGTTTTTTCTCAGACTTCGAATTTCATTCATTCTCAAAGATCGATCAACAATAGTAACAATGTCTTGCTCACCTCCTACTCTTTCAGGACTTCTTGTTACCCTCCTAGGCATTGGTGACCGCAGTCTAACTGAGGGCCCCTCCCCTGGGCTCAGGGGAGATTCCCCTGGATCTCGGAGCCACTCCTCTGGACTTCTTTCCTCCTCTCTTACAGTGACTGCTTCCTCTACTTTCTTCTCCTCCTCCTTCTTCTGTTCTAACTGAGTCGAGATTCGTTTTGTTTTCCATCCTCTTACAGGGGCCACTGGCATCAGTTCTGGTGTCTCCTGTGGTTGATCAGGTTGGTCAGTGCCGATGCTCTTACTCTCCAGCTTGGCTCAGAGTCTGTCTCGTTCAGTTATGCGGATATTTAGTTCAGATTCGAGCACGGCTTGATGAGACTGAATTCTGTTTAGTTCACCTTGGAGACTGAATTTTGTGTGCTGGAAGGCATCTCGCTCAGTTTGGAGTATGTCCCGTTAAGACTTGAGGATGTCCCTCTCGGACCGGAGGGCATCTTGCTCGGACTGGAAGGTGTCCCATTGAGATTGGAGACTGTCGAGTTTGGATTGCAGGGAGTCTCTCTCGATTCGGAGGGCATCTCTCTCAGATCGGAGGGGGTCCTGCTCGAATTGGAGGTCTTTTCTCTCGACTTGGAGGTCTTTTCTCTCGACTTGGAGACTCTCTCGCTCATTTTGTACTGTCTCCCTGAGACTCTCCCTTTCAGCTCTCAGACACTCTCTCTCAATTTCAAAAACTCTCTCCTCTCTGGGATAGTATTCAATAAGGCCCGATAAGCATTAGCCAGGCCCCAAATCATTTGTGCCTCCTCAGATCTGCCTGAGCTGCAACATTCCTGTCTCAAATATCTGTTTAGGCTCTCAGGGTCTTCCAGGTGTTCAGGAGTAAAGTTCCATGACACCAAAGATGTCCACATCTCTAAAGTCTCTCCCAAGCCTCTCCACACTCCCTGCCACTCAGTATTCTTTGGTTCTGGGGAAGGCTTCTTCAAAATACGATAAATACAAATACTGAGTGAAATGATGAGTAGTACATTCAGGGAGACTGACACCATGATCATCATCATTGGATGAGCACTCAAATACTGCATAAAGGATTCAAAGGAGAGACTGGGAACCTGCTTAAAAATCACAAGTTCTATAAAATTAGCAGCTCCCTCTGCAAACAGGTATAAAAGAGAGAGTGGAATAATTTTGTTTCCTCTTTACAGAAGTAAGTTTACAAATATCCCAGAATATTGGCAGTCCGCCTGGACTTTCAAGGTCAAGTTTTCAGTGAGCACCTGTGAGAAAGATAAACTTTCCCAATGAAGCTCTCTGAGAGCAGAGAGAGAGATTCGTTCTAAAAAGCAGCTTCTGCCCACATTCTCCACCAAGAATGTCGACGGTTTACGGGCTGGTTCGGCCCGGTTCCGTGACTAGCAGAGTGGAGGGATTTCACAAAATCCGTGCCTCTGGAAAAGGGAAACAGGGGACCCCAAAATAATTAAAAATAAAGTGGCAACGATCTGAGGAGAAAACAAACTAATTTACTAAATACAGTATCAGAATGCAAGATAACACACTATAATACAATATAATTAGAATTGAAGCTAATAAATCAAATATAATGAGAGAGAGAAAGATTGTCCGAAAGCTGAGTAGGCCTCACCATAACGCTGAGGTGAGATGCGCAGTCCGGTCAAGCAGCAGGGAGAGAGACTGACGAAGAAGAGCCCGTCAGATGACCTACCAAGGCCTTATATCTGTTTCCCCTGAGCAGAATGATAACAGCGAACAGTCCTCTGGGGAATGTAGTTCTTCTTTTCTTTGGGGATAAGTACTAGAACTCTTTAACTCCCAGTGCACTACATGATGTTATGATGTGGAATACTGATAACCAAAAATCATAAAACCACGACACTGTATCCCAGTCTGCCCCCGGGCTTCACAACCCCAGCCAGCCCTTCCTTGTTAGGAAGAACAAGGTTCAGTAGCACACCTCTCTTTATCAGCTCTTCACCACCTGCATCAGAAACTTGTCTTCAGTGCTTTGCAGGAGACTCCTGGACTGTGTGTATGCCTGGCAGCATTGCTTTTCCAACAAACTTCAGAACTGTTGAATTCCCCCATGAGAACCAACAACTGAGATCGTGAGGCTACTTCCACCTGCTTGTACAAGGTCTCATCAAATTCCTCCTCGTGATCAGGTAACCTGTAACAAACATCCACAGTGAGGTTACCCACATTTGCCTACTCCTTAATTCTCACCCATAAGCTCTCCACTTGTTGAGCATTCATCCCTAGGCAGAGCTCAATACATTCCAGTTGTTCTCTTACATAAAGAGCAACTCCACTGTCTTGCTGGCCTATCTTTCTTAAAAAGAACGTAACCATCCATGGCAGTGTTCCCATCACACAAACTGTCCCACCACGTCTCCATGATTGCAATGAGATCGTGGTCCTGCATCTGCATACAGATCTCTAGTTCTTCCTGTTTATTGCCCATGATGCGTGATGTTAAGAAGAAAAGGAAGCAGACGGTGTGGGTATCCCTAGGGTGATGCAAGAGAATTCTCTGCTGCTATACTCTATCTTTAGACAGCTGCTTTTTTAGCTTTTGTCATGGGAAGCAGCTAAGGAACATCTGTCACTGTTCTGGTTGGCCTGGCTCCTTCCCTGGTTGATTTCAATGGCATGAGCGTTGTCACTTTAACCCCTCCCCACAAGTCCTTCAGTTTAAAGCCTACCTCATTAGGTTAGCCAGCCTGCTGCCAAAGACCACCTGACCTCTTTTAAACAGGCAGATTCCAACCCTCCCTAACAGATTGTAATCTTTGTAGAAATTCCCACTGTTGTAAAAACCAAAACCCTGACTGTGGCACTAGCTGCATAGCCAGGAGCTGATATGCAATGTATATCTTTTTCTAGTTTCTCCTATAACTGGGAGAATTGAGGAGGAGATAACTTGGGCTCCATTTTTTTTCACTTGTGCTCCCAGGGCTTTGTAATATTCTTTGATTCTGCCCATGTTCTACCTTCCTGCATTGTTTGTGCCCACATGAAAGAGAAACATTGAAACAGTCCACACTTTTGACAAGCTTTGGTACTCTCTTAGCAGCATCCCAGATCTTGACTCCAAGGAAGCAGCAAATCTCTCACAATTCCGTGTCAGAGAGGAGCCTCAGTGCCTTTTATCGGGTAGCCACCTTCTACAAACACGCAGTATTTCCTTTCACAATATCCATTTCAGGCTGCCTGTGTGGTTTCTTCCTGCAGAACTTAGTCCTGGGTGTCATTCATCTCTATATCTGAGAAATCTTCGTACTTATTTTTGGTAGAGAAGCTGGAAGATGAGCCCTACTTCTATGTATCATCAGGGATAATGGTGCCTCCCTCTCAATATTGTCCCCTATTAGAACATAATTATTAATCACTCTCTCATCACCTCTATTAGTACACCTGTATTAGTACTTTTTAACTACTTCTTGCAGGCTTGCCATTTGTCTTTAAAGAACATCCACATGCATCCACAGGAGATTCAAGACACTTGGTACAATCAACCAACTGAACTAAAGTCTCCTTTCTTACCATGCCCGTCTGGGTGAATGCATCAGATGTCCCTAGGGATTTCCCTGAAGGGGCACTGGTCACAGAATCACAGAATCCCCAAGGTTGGAAAAGACCTACAAGATCATCCAGTCCAACCATCCACATATCACGAATAGTTCTCACTAAACCATGTCCCTCAACACAGCGTCCAAACGTTCCTTGAACACCTCCAGGGTTGGTGACTCCACCACCTCCCTGCGCAGTCCATTCCAGTGCCTGACCACTCTTTCAGAGAAGTAGTATTTCATAACGTCCAGCCTGAATCTCCCCTGCCGCAACTTGAAGCCATTCCCTCTAGTCCTATCACTAGTTATATGAGAGAAGAGGCCGACCCCGAGCTCACTACAACCTACCTTCAGTAGTTACAGAGAGCAATAAGGTCTCCCCTGAGCCTCCTGGTCTTAGATCTCAGGTGAGTGCCCATCACCACACTGACAGAGTCTGAGAGTGCTTCACCTAGTTCCAAACATGGAAGTTGGCTGATTGTGTTGGAGTGCTATTTACTTGCATTGCTCATGGCCACTAGTGCTCCCTAGGGACTATCTTTCTATTTGCAGGGGTCTTACGTTGTCGCTGCTCCTGGCCCCACCCATGTCTCATCAGCCACTTTCACCAGCTGCTCTCATGTGGGCTAATGGTACCCAGCAGCTTCTCATGGCTCTCTCTTCACAGTCAGGATTTCCCTTTCCTATCGAAGCGATTCCCTGCTTCACTGCAGGAAAAGCCTACTATAGAGCTGATTGCCTTGGAGACTGATGTTAAAGGGCTATCAATTGTAACATCTCTGGTAGGAAATAATACCCTAGCTGATTCTAAAAACTTGCTCTCATGTGAAACCAAGTGTGCTATGTGACTTCTTTTGTTCCCCAGGTTGTTACTCGTCTCTTCAGTAATGTTCTTGGAGAGTCACGATCTGACATTTGGACTGCACTTCTTTCAGAATAAGTCATCATATCTGAACTTACCATGGATTTTGTGACAAGAAACTGTCTTATATCCTACATCCTACATTAAGACCTTCATGAAAAATGGCACCTCAAACCAGTAACTGGCTGCTGTACCACACAAGAACTGTTCTGTGGATGTGTCCTGCTACACACAAAACATGCTTTACAAGCTATGAGTTAACTTCCTTGCTATGACATAAGGATGTTGACAGGAAAAATCTTCAGTGGCTACTTTAAAAACTTCATGGCCATGCCAGAGTAGGCCCTTATTACAGACTGTGGTTTTATCCTGTCTTTGAAAATCTTTGCTTTTAAGCTCAGGTGTATCTCATGAGAAGATACTTGCATTTCTTTAAATCAAGTAAGACTATCAACTTAAGACATGGTTTTTTTTTTTGTTTTTTTTTTACCTAATAAAAAAACCCTTTTCTGTTAAAATACATGGTATCGTCTGATTCTTGAGGATGTATTTTAGTAGTTTTTTATTTCCAGTATTAAGTAGAATTGAAGACTATGCAGTTAATAATCAATTGGCTACTTTTTGCCTGAACTTACTTTCAGAGATGTTTTGCAAGAGGCTTTAGGAATGTCATCAATCCATTGTATTTTGAGAGATTGTGGGTCAAGTTCTCCACTGATTTATATACTTCAGAACATGAGATCCATTAATATCAACCAGATCAATATCACATGGAGCAGAATTTAGATCTAGTATACTCTTAGTTTCTATTTGTCTAATTCACATCTATGGAATTAAAACATTTTATCTAGAACCACTGAGTGTAATCGGATAAATAACCTTTACTTTNCTTTCTTTCTTGTACACCCTCTAACAATACCAGAGAATCACACTAGTTTTGGAAATGCAGTATGATTTCTTGATCTTTCTTCAGAAGTCCAAATTATTGCTAGCTGGGAAGAGTGGAATTTATTTTTGTTGGAAAGGAAAAAAAAAAAAGAAAGAAACTGAACAAACTGAACAGAGGCAGAAACCCCAACAGATTATAACTGCACAGTTGAATCTGCTTGGCAGTTCAAATCACACAGTTAACTCCAGCCCACAAAACCTGGTGCACAGCTCCAATTTTGCTGTTCCTAACATAATCTCCTGAAATGCCTCAAATGAATGTACTCTCTCCCAGTCTTGGTACTGCCCAGACAAGCAGGCATATGAATACAAAGAAGGAGGCCTAGTATGCAATGCCTTCACTATGCAAAAGAAAATCTAGTGTTCAAATAAAATGCAATGAACTGCATTTTCTTTGCAGTTTGAGAACATGCTCAAATAAGAGCTCCTTAAGTACTCTGTTGCTACATTCTTTCATGCAGTTTCCATCTTCACTTGCTCTTCGTGTCTTTTCACGCAACTGACAGTCTTCCTGGTAAAATAACATTTGGGAATGATTACTGAAATGGATGCCAACATAGCATCAAAATGCAGTAAACTGAACCTCTTGAAGTACCCGTACACCTGTTCTTTTTCTTTCAGCAGCAGGGAAAGGCTGCTAGATATTACCCCCAAAATATTTGTTTTGTGTAGACAAAAATTTTAGCAAGAATTGATAGCTTCTAGTTTGGAATGACAGAGTTATGGTTTGTGGATATAAAAATGCATTTCCCTGTTTTCAGAAACCCAAATTTTAACTACTTCCATTAACTGTGTAATTTGGTAGGAGAGGGAGGTGGTGTCCCTCTCCATTCCCTCATTTGGTGAGAAGACACTGACTATGGTGCACTTCACTGGCACAAATCAGGTGCATCAAAATAATTGATTGTGTTCTGAGCAAGTTGTTGTACATTTGATCGATAATTACATGTTTTCCAAGCAAACAATGTATTAGCCTACGATTAATCAGTATTCTGGAGAGGAGGCAGGTAAATTAGGATAGGTAAGGGTAAATTAGGTTGGGTAAAGTTATACAGATTCTGGGGAAGGTAAATGAGTGTAGGAAAAGTTATACAACCTGTCTCGTCAACACATCCATTGCAGGATGGGGTCCAAGGAGTGGGGGCTTGCAAGCTGGAGGGTCTCAGGCTGACTGAGGGAAGTTCAAATAGCTGTCCTCCAGCATCCTGACTTTATACCCATTTTACATGTGCTTTGCCATGATAAGTAAGGGGTGGATGATCTGTGGATAAGGAAAAAGCTGAGGTTCTCAATGACTTCTTTCTTCTGTCTTTAAAAGTCAGACCAGTTATCCCCAGGGCACTCTATCCCCTGACCTGGAAGTCTCAGATGGAGAACAGAATAAACCCCCTATAATTCAGGTGGAAACAGTTAGAGACTTCCTATTCCATCTGGATTGCCAGAAGTCCGTGGGGCTGGATGAAATCATAGAATCATAGAATGGCCTGGGTTGAAAAGGACCACAATGATTATCTAGTTTCAGCCTGAGGGTGCTGAGGAAGCTGGCTGTGGTGATAACCAAGCCACTTTTGATCATCTATCAGCATTCTTGGTCAACTAGAGAGGTCCCAGGGGATTGGACACTTGCCAACGTGACTCCCATCTACAAAAAGAGTCATAAGGAGGATCAGGGGAACTGCAAGCCTGCCAGCCTGACTGTGGCACCAGGAAAGGTTATAGAAGAGATTGTCTTGAGGGAGATCACATGGTATCTATGGGGTGATGAGAGGATCAGCCCCAGTCAGCATGGGTTCATGACAGGCAGGCCCTGCTTGACCTATCTGATCTTCTTCCATGATTGAGGGACCTGCCTGGTGAATGAGGGAAAGGCTATAGACATAGTCTAACTAGACTTCAGCAAAGTCTTTGACACCGTCTTCCACAGTATACTCTTGGAGAAGCTGGCTTGGACAGATACACTCTTTGCTGGGTAAAGATCTGGCTGGAGGGCTGAGCTCAGAAACTAGTGGTGAATGGAGTTAAATCCAGCTGGTGTCTGGTCATGAGTGGTGTTCCCCAGGGCTCGTTATTGGGTCCTGTCCAGTGTCTTTACTGATGACCTGAATGAGGGGATTGAGTGCACCCTCAGTAAATTTGCAGATGACACCAAGATGAGAATAAGTATTGATCTGCCTGGGAATAGGAAGGCCTTTCAGAATGATTTAGACAGCCTGGATCACTGGGCTAAGGCCAATGGGTTAAACTTCAACAAGACCAAGTGTTGGGTTGTGCACTTTGGCCACAACAATCCCAGACAATGCTATAGGCTTGGGGCAGACTGGCTGCAAATCTGTGTGGAAGAGAATGGACTGGGGAGTATTGATCGATATTTAGCTAAACATGATCCAGCAAGTGCCCAGGTAGCCAAAGAGGCCAACAGCATCCTGGCTTGTATAAAGAGTAGTGTTGCCAGCAGGAGCAGGGATGTGACTGTCCCCTTTGCTCAGCTCTGGTGAGGCTGCACCTTGAGTACTGTGTTCAGTTTTGGACCCCTTGCTACAAAAAAGACATAGAGGCCCTGGAGCATGTCCAGAGAAGGGCAATGAAGCTGGTGAGGGGTCTGGAGAACAAGTTTTATGAGGAACAGTTGACAGAGCTGAGATTGCTTAGTCTGGAGGAGAGAGGGCTCAGGGGTGACCTCATCGCTCTCTGCAACTTCCTGAAGTGAGGTTGTGGTGAGGTAGGGATAAGCCTGTAAATTATCTTGGGGGGTGAGTGGTGGGTGTCACTGTGCCACCATACTTCTGCTTATGATTGTAAAAGATAAGCAAAAGCAGGACAAAGAGCCCTTTTCGGGGGTGCGGCTTGAAGAATCTGGCCACTGCAAAATGCAATAATGCTTGTGCGTGGCAAGGCAATGAAGGCACCACTCCCTGCTAGCTTATCTGTTGGGCTAGGTGTGTCATGCTAATAGAGAGAAAAGAAAAAAAAAACCTGAGATGTGGCTCTTACTAAACTAAGGACTTTGGAGAAGAACTCCCAAAGAAAAGAAACGTTTGACAAAGGAATGCCCTTAGGGGAAAAGATCTCTTAGGAAAGAACCCCCTGGGGGCTGCTTGCTGTGAAACTTCCTAGCTTTCTCCCATTCCCTGCAGTGATTGGACGAGTTTCTGAGTTCAACCGATGTACCACGAACCACGCTGGACCCATGGTGGTGACTATATCTTGCTTTTTACAAAGACTGCTTGCTTTTATTTCTTATCTCTTTTCTATCACCCGTCTTCCCTTCCCCATATCCCTAAGCAACTAGGATTTATAATAAACTGGTTGGGATAACATTTGACCCATTGTATGTTAATCTTGCCATCAGGTATACATACAGTAAAAGAACCTCCTCTGCCTCCTATAAATTGGAGCAAGACAGACACCAATATGAAATAATGGAAAATCTACACACAGAGACCTTTAACATTTCATAAAATAAAGCATGGCTAGAAAATGAAACCCTCAAATTCTATTAAGTACACAAAAATTGAGGGGATTTATCTAGATTTGACATGACATCAGTATGCATACTGAAAAGAAATGCTTCTTCTGTCAGGCTGCCAGAAAAGGGTTTGACAACATTTTTGGCCAGTTCTGATCATAGCCATGTGTTACAATCAGAAAGATTAAAACAGCGGAAAGGCAATACAGGAGTGGAACAGCAAAGGGACTAGCACAGATGGAATGGTATTTCAAAGGAAAAGTAAAGGTGCTCACCCATCTCCAAAGATCTAGGCTCACGGGAAAGACTGAAAGGGAAGGATCTCCAACCAGAGATCCTTCCACAGTTGCAGTCAGCCATTAAATGAGGTCTAAGAGAGGTGGAGCCTCACCTGCGCACCCAGGGCTGACAGGGTCCTTTCCCCAGGTGCTCAATCAGTGGTTCAGGCCATGACTCAACAGTTATCATACACTCCACCCCTTCATATCATGAACCAATTATTGAGCTGGTTGAAGGGTGAGCCTTCCCTAATATAAAGATCTGACACACCGCGACACTTGTGCATTACCTGTTGTGATGCAGGTTGACAGAGTATAAGATGATTGATGGTCAATTCGCAGTTGAAGGTTGTGTTCTTTCATGGGCCAGTGCTCAATGGTGTTACTGGAGGCATGTAGTTGTTTGGTACAGATCCATCTTATGCTCCAGCAGCCCCACATAGGCCATCACTAGGTGTCATGCTTGATCTCACAGAGATAATGGAACACTTTGATGACATTTTGCTCCTTCCTGTGATCCTAGAGACTAAAAAACTCATGGAGAGTAGTACATATGTTTAAGGGGTACCAGGAGGGGAAGGTCCGCCCTCCAGGGCAAGATACAGGCTGTATTCCTACCCTGGGTCAACATTTCGGCTTGCACTGGGGCATGCCCCAGCCGCCTGTACCACACCCTTTGGCCAGATATCTGCGGCTGCGTAACTATATCAGGCACCAAAGGGGGATCATGATCTGCCACAGGGACATGATGAAGGTCCCCTTAGCAATGAAGACGAGAGTGCTGACAACAATGTCAGTAGGCCATGTACCGATTACCAGAGGGACTACTGAGACTCCCACCTCCAATAATCTCCCCCAGGGTGAAAGTAGGCCACACCACTTTAGTCCAACTTGCACCTTCCAAGGCCATTTTATTCTATGGGTACCTGGTTCTAGATTCTCAGGAGCAGGTTATTTTCATTGCCAATCTGGGGTCTTACCCAATCACTGGTAACTTGGATCCTGAGCAGGGAGGCCCATGTTGTCTGTAGCATTTTCAGTGCTCTGGATCTGCTATCTCTAGGCCTTTCATTCAGGTCCCGCAGTGTTTCAATAGTGTCTCTTTGCCCACCCCTGCAGGGACTGAGAGTCTGTCTTCAGGGCAGCCTTGAGAATACCATTATAGCGTTCAATAAGCCCTGCCCCTGTTGGATTATATGGCAGGTGGAATCGCCATTCAATGTTGTTTTCTTCTGCCCAGCGTTGTATCATGGTGCCAGTAAAATGAGTCCCTTGATTGCTCTCAGTGACTTGAGGTGTCCTGTAGGCAGCCATCAACTTCTTAAGTGCTTTGATGGTATATGACTGGTTCACTCCTGGCACTGGATAGGCCTGCATTAGTCCACTTCATCTAAGTGTGTTGACACAGGTCAAGGCATATCTTGCCCCTCAGACAGAAGAAGAGGCCCAATGTAATCAACCTGCCATCGCTGGAGAGGATTGTGTCCTCTAGCAAAATGGGCTGTTGTTTCGAGCAATGATCTCTGTCTCATCTAGGAGCAAGAATCACAGTCTCAGCAATCTCGGGCAAGGTCAGATAGTTGTATGGGCAGCCCCCACGCTTTAGCAGCTGCCCACACTGTCTTTTGTGGCCCACTCTGCAATCCTAAGAGTGAGGCCCTGGTACACAGCCCAACTCTCTGTGCAGATGTTCAGGATAACATTACGAGGTTCCTTGGTTATAACCATTCACACAGCTCGCAGTTCTGCCCATTGGCTATGCTGCCCACACCCCTCTTCAAACCAGAGTGCTTCAGTGGAGGGATGGTATACTACTGCTCTCCACTTGCTCGGGTTGCCCCTGCTGGACCCATCTGTGTACTAGGCATCTTCAGGAATGAGGTATTTCCCCTCCTGATCAGGACTCTTCTCAGGTGGAACAACCAATGACTCTTTCAGTGCATCACTGTGATACACCACTGGGCCTAGGATCTTTTGAAGCTCTTCTTTCACTGGTGATGAAGACAGACTACTCCTCTGGCTGAGATAAGTGACCCATCGTGCCACTGTTTGTGCTTGGGCCACCCCTGTGTTAGGCAGGTGGGTCAGATCTTTCTCCCACCCCTGAATTGGCAGGGTGGTCTTAACTATGTCCTCAGTGTTTGGGTTATTGGCTCTACCGCCTGTAACTCAGAATAAACAGCCAGTAACTGTTTTACAATCACACTCTCTCTCTCTTCTGCTCCATGCCTGACCTGAGACCAGAACCCGATGAGGGTCCAAACAGAACTCTGGCAGTGCCACAGGCCCCAGCCAAAGCCATCCTGAGTGACATGAACGTCTAACTCAGCTGGGAGGGGAGGATCAAATATACCCAATACCTGGGCTTGTCTAACTGCCAGTTTTGCCTGTTGAAAAGCCTCCTGTTCCATTCTCCCCCAGTCCCATAGTTGCCCCTTTTTTGTGAGTCTGTAGAAGGGTCTCAGCAGCTGTGCTAAATGAGGTATAAAGGAACATCAGTATCCCAGTATACCTGAGAACTCCTGCAGCTGCTTTGGTGTTGTAGGGACAGGGAATGCCTGAACCTTATCTATTACAGCACTGGGTAGTACTTTGGTCTTTCCTGACCAAACTACCCCCAGGAATTTTACAGACAGGCCCGGAGCTTGTAACTTCCGAGGATTTATAGCCCATCCTCCTTCTTGCAGGTAGGTAGTCAGTGAATCTGCCACCTGTCATACTGCCTCCATTGAGTCAGATGTCAACAGGAGATCATCAATATAATGATAGAAATTAACATTATCAGGTTTTCTCCAATTAGCCAGGTCATGCATCACTAGGTTATGGCAATATGTTGGCGAATGTACGTACTCCTGTGGCAGGATCTGAAAGGTCCACTGCCTGCCTCCCCACGTAAACGCAAACTGGTCTTGCAATTCTTCAGCAATTGGAATACTGAAGAATGCATTTGCCAAGTCTAGAACACAGTAATAGGTTTTTATCTCCCTACTTAATGTGTCCATTAGAGAGACAATATTGGGTACAGCCGCATGAACAGACAGCGTGACCTTATTTAATTCTCTGTAGTCCACTGTCATTCTCCATGTGCCATCTGACTTTTGCACTGGCCATATGGGGGAATTCTTTGGGCTATGTGCAGGTCTTATAATCCCAGCTTTTTCTAATTCCTGCACAGTCCTTTATATTTCATCTTGTTCTCTCAGGAGTCTGTACTACCTTATATTAGTAATCCGGTGTGGTTCTGGCAGGTGAATAGGCTCATGCTTCACATGGCCTCTCAATATCACCTGCACTGCCTGGACAATAATACACCTCTGTCAAAGTCTGAACTTTCTTATGTTTGTCTGGAGAGCCAGACCCCATAAGATGTCTATGCCCAAGATGTACTCTGGGACTGGAGACACTTCACACTCCTGGGGCTGGAGATGTCCAACCCTCAATTTCAACCACATTTGGGTGACAGGAATGGTCTGTCCCCCAAAACCACCGATCATTGCTCTTTCTCCTCAAAATTTAGTCAGATCACCGTAGACAATTGAAGTTTCCATGCCTGTGTCCACCAGTGCCATGACACGTTATACGTTTTTCTGGGACCAGAAAATTGTTAGTTCAACATAGAGCCTCCAGTCCTGTCTGCAGACCCTAGTTACAGGGGAACTAACATCCCCTTTCATGCCATAAACTGTCCCTATGGCCTGGTCTTTTTCCTCAGGTGGCTCAGGCATCATAGCTTGAATCACCTGAGGAGGCTTTTTCCATCTATTGTGGATTATAAAGTCCTCTAAGTTCCAAGTTCTTACTGTAATTTGTTGAATTACTCGCACTCCTGATCTTTTGGGAGTATTTTGAAATTTCTAGTCATCTCGTAGTTGATTCCACAATTGAAGTAGGATATGATTAGGCTGCCAAATGATCTTGGCAAAGGCCACTCCAGCCCGGAGGAGATCATTAAACATTTGTTTAAAGGACACCTGTATGGGGCCCTGATCACGGTGCCCATGGGGCAGCCCTCCTGGTCTTAATGACTGGGAGTACCTCAGCTCCTTCTACCATCCTGACATTATGTCTTGTTCTTAGGCTGTTTCCCCCAGGTCAGCTACCAACTGGGCAGACTGTTGGACAATGGCCTCCAAGGGGTTCAATATGGAAACTAAAGTTCCATACAGGTGGGAGGGAGCCGGTTGTAAAATTGGGTCTCTCATGCCTGCCAAAAAGTTTGCCCAGTCTGGACTCTCAAACATTTCTTCATATATTGCTTCTCTCATGCTTAATTCATGAATATTGGCTTGAAGGTCCTCCATGGAGTACCATAAACCTGTGTGCAATGGTATGTCAGTCTTATTAGGCCAAGTCACATGGCATGCCACCACCAACCAATCTATTACTGAATGGTTTTCATCCTGATGTTGAATAGCGGCATATAATCTTTGTCTGAGGGCAGGGTGCAAGGTAGCGGATGCCAACTTAGAAATTTCTGGTCCATTAAACACAACACTTTCTGCCCCTGAGTCCCATAACCTTAAAAGACAGGCTGGCATGCTTTCTCTAGGCTTCTGTCGAAGTCATTGTACTAAGTCCATTAATTCAGTTGCTGTATACAGACAAGCTGTTATATGCAAATGAGTTTGAAGCAGGGGGCCATTGATCAAGAGGCACCCCTGCTGGGCTATCTTGTACTTTTCTTTTCCTCCTGAGTTTTTATGGGGCAGATCTCAAAGTGATGCATGGAACTACAAGATCTGACCTCGAAATTTTCTGAATCATCCAGATCCATTGATTTAGGAGCATGGGTATCTTCTAATGTAATGTTGCTGACCTGTTTTATAGGGAAAGTTTAGCCTGATTTCTTTCCTGTTAATGCGTGAAGTTGGTGTTCTAATTTTCCAATATGATTTCATAGTAGTTGATTTTCATTTTCTAAGGTATTGTTTGATATTTCTGCTTGATTTAAACCATTTAATAATGGCCATGCCATAGTTGGTGTGGCTAGCTAGCGCTCTTTTGTAAGAGAGATACCTTTATTTAATCAATGAAAATAATCTACCACAAGGGATGGGAAGAAAATATTTCCAGTAACAGGCAGGGGACCCCACTTCTCAGTTATAATGGCAAGCTCATAGTATGGTGATCCCAGAAACCCTGGGATATGTCCAATAATAGTTTTATCAGGGGGGGGGGGGGGG
>JACDJE010000919.1:28746-62222 GCA_016647715.1 Pavo muticus
CAGGGAAGCCGCACCTCTCCTCCCATCAGGATACTCCACATGCCCATAAGGGGCAGTAAACGGAACCAGAACATTAACTCTTTAACTCCTACTGGTTCACATGATGTTCTGATGTGGAATACTGATCACAAAAGAAAAAATCACCAAACCACAACACCTGTCCATTCATACAGCTAGGGACAAAATCCAGAGCTACAAATATCCATCTGCTCTATTCAGATATTGATTATTTGAGTGACAGAACCATGCCAGAGGCAGAGATAGTAAAAGCCCCAGAGATTATATTATATAATGTCCCATGTTTGTGGACATTATAGCTCTGAAATACGAGTAGTAGTGTAAGTAAATCTCTTTGACAGCTCAGAGGGGAAAAATTGTAGTAAGGGTATAATAGAAATACAGAGGTGTGTGGCCAAGTTATCCACTGAACTAGTGGTTCTGAGGTGTCCGTATTCTTGTTTTATAGATGCTTGGTCTGTCAGCCATGAGTAATGGCTCATAAATTGTATATGAAGGAAGCTATTTCTGAGGGCTCTTCATCCAAATTTTTTTCTGAGATTATCTGCTGATGTCACAGCCATCACATCTAGCTGCCATTGGTTTTTGTCCTACACTGTTCAGACTTCTGCTAGAATCCTACTGTCCTTTCATTTTATCCTTCCAACTAGATTTTAACAAAGCATCCATCTTCCAAAAGCCTTTTAAGGGCTGAGTGCTCCCGTTCATAGCCTTGGAGAATGATTCTGAACATTGAAGAGAAGAGATGGTGAGAAATTAAGTATGACAGGTAAAGAAAATTGTGTTGAGGATACAACAATTCTATATTTCTGAAATGCTAGCAAGTCTTAACAGAGAACAAAACACAGCATAATAGGTAACTTGAAGAAATAGAGGAGATATGCTGATGAGCATAGAAAACATATTAGCATGTTAACCACTTTTCCTGGGCAGTCTCATGGAAATAATTTTTCTTTCTTTCTATGTCTGACAAATAAGATAAATGATATTAAACTATATTACCTAATATTTGCTTTTTTTCTGAAGTTCTCCATTTAGAATATGGTAGGTAGCTCCAATTAAGTTAGTGTACAGTGTTTGAGGAGAGGGATGAGGACTATCCACATCTTGTCTAGTGGGAGTATCTGAATTTGCTTGTCTAATCATTAAAGCAAAGGATGTTTAAAGAGGAATATGAAGAAAAGTGACAATATTTTGCTGCAGGAAACTCCACCAAAAGGGGGGGGAAATTGAGAGGATGACTTTCAAAGGATGACTTTCAGACAGATCTGATGAATGATTTGTGGAGAATGGCATAAAGAAAAGGAATGAAGCACTATAGAGTTGGTTCCTAGAACTCATCCAGATGTTTCTAGCAAAACTAGATGCATGACTGTATAGGCTCTCCAAATAAGTTTGTGAGACCTCTTTTTGTAATGGAAGTGGAGAAAACAGCTGAGGTTCTTTTAGTATATACCTTGACAGGCAGATTTACTAAATATGATACCAGAATGCAAGATAGCACAATATAATACAATATATAATTGGAACTGAGGCTAATAAATCAAAGAAAATGAGAGAGAGAGTGTCTGAAACTGAAGGCCTAGCTCTGAATTGAAGGTGAAACTGCTGGGGAGCACACCCACACACTGCCAGGCAGCGAGAGAGGGAGCTAGTCCCGTGACCTGCCAGTTTTATCTTCCTCTCTGAACGCAAAGTTCTTCTCTTCTGAGAGCCAGGTATTCAGAAAATCAGCAGTCCATGGAAGAGGGGCATTAACTCTTTTACTCCCAGTGCTTTACATGATGTTATGATGTGGAATACAAATAACAAAAAGCATAAAACCATGACAAAACACTAGACAACTAACATCCCTAATCTCAGTTTTCTAAGTGGGCCAATGGAGAGATAGGCTGTGTCAAGAAAAGCATTATCCACTAACATGCAGATGCATAGTTACAGTTCAGTGAGACCTTTTCCAGTTGCTGGTCCTGTTGGAAGGTAGCTCGATACCAATGTGTGGTTCAAGCTTGATTGCTTTGCTTCTATGCAGCATCAGGCATTTAGTAAATGATGATATTCTACCCCAGTCACTGCTACCGAGGGAGTGTTATACCAGGTGACAGCACAAATTGCTGATCTGATCAGTCCATGATGACATGTCTCCAGATATTTCAGGTATCGTTCTCCTGTCACTTGTTGATCCAAGTCTCATCACACTCAGTTTTTGTTCACATTCTCTTGTCAGCTGTGGTTCATCAAACTGAGTTGTGCATCTTTTGATCAAAGCAAGGTCACAATAATCTACATTCCATTTTTGTTATGATGTGAAGGAAATATTTATAGGCGAGCTAGAACAGCAGGAGTAAATTTGATCCTACTCCAGACACAGAGAAAAAATACACAAAATATTTTTTGCAGTCTTATACTTCCAATCTATATCAAAGACAATGCTGTGGCCTGCAGAGAGGCAAAACAGGAGTATAAAAGATTCCAGACAACTTGAATAAAGTTAAATAAGAAAATGTATGAATGTTGCATTGGAAAGAGAACTTACCTTATGAAAAACCTAATATAGGTATATTTAACAGGATTGTAATTGTGAAGTAAGAGGCTTCACCATCATAAGTCATAGAATGATTATGAAGTGGCTTCTCAAGAGGCCTGTCTTTTTCCATAGATTATAGCTGGTTAAAGGTAAGTCAGATGAATACCAGTAAACTCACTTGAAGTGGCGTTGTTGGCAAAACAGGAAAAATTGATCGTAGTAAAAAGTAAAGGTTTGTGTGAATTCATTGGAAGTGAGAAAGGCCTTCATTGCAGTTCCTTTATTTCTGTCTCCCATTAACCTTTTTCTCCTAATCCTGACAGTACAGGTATCACCTGTAATCCTGAAATACTGGTGCAGCTTCAAAGAGAATATGTAATGCATTGTTGAGAACACAAATGGTACTATGGCAATAGAAAAGGAGATCTGTACTTATGGGGAAGAGAAAGATGCTAAATATTTCCTTCAGAATACAGCAGTCTGAAGCAGATTCTGTATTACAATCAGGGAGATGTCAGGATCCAGTCATAGATGGTACTGTAGGTGAGAGTCTGGGCTTTCAAAGGCAATAATCCCTGTGGATCTGAGAGTATGCCCTCCATTAGCCACATAGGAGAGACATGGGGACAAAAAGCTGAGCCTGACTATATATGTATCACAGGTACTACAGAGTTATGTATGACAATCTGCTGCAGATTATGATGGAAATCCAACTAGATACATTAAAATCTGGAATTATGCTAAGCAGTTCAGAGATCAAAAGTTTTGGTTTTAGTAATCCGGGTTGCTGCCAGAGTAGGTCTCTGAATAATAAAAAAACAAACAAACAAACAAAAAACCACTACAAAGCCAGAGGTGAAGTGAGTCCAGAATTACTTCAGGTACTTTTGAGAATCTATCAGCACAAGCCTTGATATCTTGGCAGGTAGAAGGAATAATGCAGTAGACTCTTGGAGGAACCAATTATCTTCCTGACACACCTAATGTTTTGAACAATCCTCTAGGGCTGCAAGCATGTCAGTCAGTGAATTGAGTCTCTTTATTATCACAGCTGATTTAGAAGAGAAATTAGAGAAGCTTCCACATGTTTAAACTTGTCTGCTGTGTAAGGATTGCTCTAGAGCAATATCCGTTTCTGGAAAAGCTGATAGTCTCTTGACACACTCCACAGTTGCAAAATGAGGAACAAACTGACAAACATGACAAGAAACATGGACAAACTGACAAGAAACTCTTAGGAGAAGTCTTCAAAGTAAAAGCAATCTCTCTGTAGTAACCCATCAAGTTTCAAAAACTGAAACTTGCACTTCAGCAAAGATCAAAGAGAATAAAAATAACTGCGTGGTGTGATATAGTGTATCCAAATGACTACTTCACCTTTCCCCTCCACATGTTTTTAATTCCATCTCTGTTTCTGCCTTTTCAGGGGAAGGATATTTATCCAAATAGTTTTCCGTACTCATCCTCTTTGTCATATATTTTTAACTATCATTTTCCTTAAAGTTCAGCTAAATATGTAGAACAATTTTCAAGCACATCATTCAGTGGGTTTTGGAGAAGTGATGCTTCAGAATGATGGATTCATCACGAAGGAATAAAGATTGTATCAGAAATAATCTAAAACAAGCATCTCTACTTCAAGCAAGTTTTTTGATAGGAACACAGCCAATTCTTAAAAATGTACTGTTTAATCATTTATGACATCTTAAATATTTTTTCCCACTGTTCAACTTGAAAAATTGAACACACCCATTCAAGATTTTTACCTATTTTAAACTTGGATATTTCTGTAAAGTTTCCTCTTCTCCATCTTTCATCATAGATACCCTTCTATATTTGGAGGAACCACACGAAATGAACAGTTCCGCTTTACATTCAAAGAATAGAGGGAGGAGAAAAAAAGTTCATAATAATTGAAGCTGCACAGCTTCATAGAACCATAGANACCCATTTAAAGACATTCCTCCAAAGAAAGGACGTTTTAGATTGGCTGGCTTGCCAAATGTTACAATCAGAAAGGCAATGCAGGAGTGGAACAGCAAAGGGACTAGTGCAGATGGGATGGTGGTATTTCAAAAGAAAAGTAAAGGTGCTCACCCGCCTCCAAAGACCCAGGCTCACAAGAAAGACTCTGAAAGAGAGGGATCTCCAACCAGAGATCCTTCTACAGTGGCAGTCAGCCATTAAATGAGGTCTAAGAGAGGTGGAGCCAGGCTCCACCTCTTCTGCTCACACAGGTGAATTGCCTTCACCTGTGCACCCAGGGCTGACAGGGTCCTTTCCCCAGGTGCTCAATCAGTGGTTCAGGCCCTGACTCAGTATATACCATACACTATGTCCGATGGCTTGTCAAAAGTCTTTGGCCTTTTCTTGCTTAGCATTTGATCAGTGCTTAGTCCTGGGAGCACTGTCGTTTATCAGGATGTTTAAAGCACTCTGATCTGCCACATAATGATAAATAATTTACAAGATGAAGACTGTAGAGTTAAGAATTTGGGAAGTTTCATAAAAACAATGTTTTCAACATGCAGAAGCCAACAAAAGACTGTAGAGATTATTTTCTGTGTTCTGTAAGGACTCGTTACATTATTTTTTTCTGCTAAAATGTCAAATACTGGACTTCTTTAGTACTTAAAAATAAGTATTACTCTATTCATGTATTCATCTCCTCTCTCCCTCCAAGTGTCCTATAATATTTAGCGTTCCACAGTGTGATGCAAGTTTTACTTTTTAAATTTGCCAATAGATTTCATTAAGTGTCTTCAATTTGATAGGGAAAAAATCTATAGCTTTAAAATACTACTGAAATTTTACATGATTTCTTCTTCAAGTAATTTTCTGACATCTTGAACCAGGAAGGTAGATCCCTAGAAATTTCATTTAAAAAAAAAAGCTCACACTGTACAGACTTTTCTGACTCAATGTCTTATTAGACTGTAGCTGTTTAATGTGTTCCCTTTCTCTTCATTATGCCAGATGTATTGCTGTTTTGAACAAATATTTCATAAAATTATCCAGCACCAATACATTATGAATCATGAACAAGGTTGTTTGCAAGATGGCTTTTGACTTTCTCATGTTTTTACATAGTTAGTTTCCTCCTTAATACAAATAATAACTATATCCTTAATTAGAAATTCATTACATTTGATTGGTCTGCGAACAGAGCTTAGGATTTGCAAATTAACCACTAAATTTACATAGGTTCTGACAACTAGGGCAAGACAGAAATAGGTAGTCCTTTGCCTCTTAGTGATTCAAAGAAATGTGATGTTAATAACCTGTTGTCACGGGTTATCTCTGGATACAAGTCCGTGACAGGGGGGCACAGGCCCCGGGAAAAAAAAAAAAAACAGAAGAGCGAGGAAAAAAAAAAGGAAGGGGTACAAACGGTTTGCCGCGCGATCCGGCCGGCCCCGGGCCACGCGCTCCGGGAGAGGGGGAAGGGCAGGGAGCTAGTGGATGGTTTTAACAAAAAGGAATGCACCAGCACTAGATCTGAGAAGGAACGGTAATTTACTAAATTTAACTAAATCAAACAAAATGAGAGAGAAAAGAGTATCCAAAACGCGAGATCAAACCACAATACCGCGAGGGAACCACGTGCTGTTCTCCGCGGCGAGCTGAGAAGGCTGAGCCGGGCAGCGGGGGAAGCCAGGCGCTCGGTCCGGTCCGGAGCTCCACCCCCGCTTCCTCTTCGCGCCAAGTCCTCCCCAGGGAAGCCGCACCTCTCCTCCCATCAGGATACTCCACATGCCCATAAGGGGCAGTAAACGGAACCAGAACATTAACTCTTTAACTCCTACTGGTTCACATGATGTTCTGATGTGGAATACTGATCACAAAAGAAAAAATCACCAAACCACAACACCTGTCCATTCATACAGCTAGGGACAAAATCCAGAGCTACAAATATCCATCTGCTCTATTCAGATATTGATTATTTGAGTGACAGAACCATGCCAGAGGCAGAGATAGTAAAAGCCCCAGAGATTATATTATATAATGTCCCATGTTTGTGGACATTATAGCTCTGAAATACGAGTAGTAGTGTAAGTAAATCTCTTTGACAGCTCAGAGGGGAAAAATTGTAGTAAGGGTATAATAGAAATACAGAGGTGTGTGGCCAAGTTATCCACTGAACTAGTGGTTCTGAGGTGTCCGTATTCTTGTTTTATAGATGCTTGGTCTGTCAGCCATGAGTAATGGCTCATAAATTGTATATGAAGGAAGCTATTTCTGAGGGCTCTTCATCCAAATTTTTTTCTGAGATTATCTGCTGATGTCACAGCCATCACATCTAGCTGCCATTGGTTTTTGTCCTACACTGTTCAGACTTCTGCTAGAATCCTACTGTCCTTTCATTTTATCCTTCCAACTAGATTTTAACAAAGCATCCATCTTCCAAAAGCCTTTTAAGGGCTGAGTGCTCCCGTTCATAGCCTTGGAGAATGATTCTGAACATTGAAGAGAAGAGATGGTGAGAAATTAAGTATGACAGGTAAAGAAAATTGTGTTGAGGATACAACAATTCTATATTTCTGAAATGCTAGCAAGTCTTAACAGAGAACAAAACACAGCATAATAGGTAACTTGAAGAAATAGAGGAGATATGCTGATGAGCATAGAAAACATATTAGCATGTTAACCACTTTTCCTGGGCAGTCTCATGGAAATAATTTTTCTTTCTTTCTATGTCTGACAAATAAGATAAATGATATTAAACTATATTACCTAATATTTGCTTTTTTTCTGAAGTTCTCCATTTAGAATATGGTAGGTAGCTCCAATTAAGTTAGTGTACAGTGTTTGAGGAGAGGGATGAGGACTATCCACATCTTGTCTAGTGGGAGTATCTGAATTTGCTTGTCTAATCATTAAAGCAAAGGATGTTTAAAGAGGAATATGAAGAAAAGTGACAATATTTTGCTGCAGGAAACTCCACCAAAAGGGGGGGGAAATTGAGAGGATGACTTTCAAAGGATGACTTTCAGACAGATCTGATGAATGATTTGTGGAGAATGGCATAAAGAAAAGGAATGAAGCACTATAGAGTTGGTTCCTAGAACTCATCCAGATGTTTCTAGCAAAACTAGATGCATGACTGTATAGGCTCTCCAAATAAGTTTGTGAGACCTCTTTTTGTAATGGAAGTGGAGAAAACAGCTGAGGTTCTTTTAGTATATACCTTGACAGGCAGATTTACTAAATATGATACCAGAATGCAAGATAGCACAATATAATACAATATATAATTGGAACTGAGGCTAATAAATCAAAGAAAATGAGAGAGAGAGTGTCTGAAACTGAAGGCCTAGCTCTGAATTGAAGGTGAAACTGCTGGGGAGCACACCCACACACTGCCAGGCAGCGAGAGAGGGAGCTAGTCCCGTGACCTGCCAGTTTTATCTTCCTCTCTGAACGCAAAGTTCTTCTCTTCTGAGAGCCAGGTATTCGGAAAATCAGCAGTCCATGGAAGAGGGGCATTAACTCTTTTACTCCCAGTGCTTTACATGATGTTATGATGTGGAATACAAATAACAAAAAGCATAAAACCATGACAAAACACTAGACAACTAACATCCCTAATCTCAGTTTTCTAAGTGGGCCAATGGAGAGATAGGCTGTGTCAAGAAAAGCATTATCCACTAACATGCAGATGCATAGTTACAGTTCAGTGAGACCTTTTCCAGTTGCTGGTCCTGTTGGAAGGTAGCTCGATACCAATGTGTGGTTCAAGCTTGATTGCTTTGCTTCTATGCAGCATCAGGCATTTAGTAAATGATGATATTCTACCCCAGTCACTGCTACCGAGGGAGTGTTATACCAGGTGACAGCACAAATTGCTGATCTGATCAGTCCATGATGACATGTCTCCAGATATTTCAGGTATCGTTCTCCTGTCACTTGTTGATCCAAGTCTCATCACACTCAGTTTTTGTTCACATTCTCTTGTCAGCTGTGGTTCATCAAACTGAGTTGTGCATCTTTTGATCAAAGCAAGGTCACAATAATCTACATTCCATTTTTGTTATGATGTGAAGGAAATATTTATAGGCGAGCTAGAACAGCAGGAGTAAATTTGATCCTACTCCAGACACAGAGAAAAAATACACAAAATATTTTTTGCAGTCTTATACTTCCAATCTATATCAAAGACAATGCTGTGGCCTGCAGAGAGGCAAAACAGGAGTATAAAAGATTCCAGACAACTTGAATAAAGTTAAATAAGAAAATGTATGAATGTTGCATTGGAAAGAGAACTTACCTTATGAAAAACCTAATATAGGTATATTTAACAGGATTGTAATTGTGAAGTAAGAGGCTTCACCATCATAAGTCATAGAATGATTATGAAGTGGCTTCTCAAGAGGCCTGTCTTTTTCCATAGATTATAGCTGGTTAAAGGTAAGTCAGATGAATACCAGTAAACTCACTTGAAGTGGCGTTGTTGGCAAAACAGGAAAAATTGATCGTAGTAAAAAGTAAAGGTTTGTGTGAATTCATTGGAAGTGAGAAAGGCCTTCATTGCAGTTCCTTTATTTCTGTCTCCCATTAACCTTTTTCTCCTAATCCTGACAGTACAGGTATCACCTGTAATCCTGAAATACTGGTGCAGCTTCAAAGAGAATATGTAATGCATTGTTGAGAACACAAATGGTACTATGGCAATAGAAAAGGAGATCTGTACTTATGGGGAAGAGAAAGATGCTAAATATTTCCTTCAGAATACAGCAGTCTGAAGCAGATTCTGTATTACAATCAGGGAGATGTCAGGATCCAGTCATAGATGGTACTGTAGGTGAGAGTCTGGGCTTTCAAAGGCAATAATCCCTGTGGATCTGAGAGTATGCCCTCCATTAGCCACATAGGAGAGACATGGGGACAAAAAGCTGAGCCTGACTATATATGTATCACAGGTACTACAGAGTTATGTATGACAATCTGCTGCAGATTATGATGGAAATCCAACTAGATACATTAAAATCTGGAATTATGCTAAGCAGTTCAGAGATCAAAAGTTTTGGTTTTAGTAATCCGGGTTGCTGCCAGAGTAGGTCTCTGAATAATAAAAAAACAAACAAACAAACAAAAAACCACTACAAAGCCAGAGGTGAAGTGAGTCCAGAATTACTTCAGGTACTTTTGAGAATCTATCAGCACAAGCCTTGATATCTTGGCAGGTAGAAGGAATAATGCAGTAGACTCTTGGAGGAACCAATTATCTTCCTGACACTCCTAATGTTTTGAACAATCCTCTAGGGCTGCAAGCATGTCAGTCAGTGAATTGAGTCTCTTTATTATCACAGCTGATTTAGAAGAGAAATTAGAGAAGCTTCCACATGTTTAAACTTGTCTGCTGTGTAAGGATTGCTCTAGAGCAATATCCGTTTCTGGAAAAGCTGATAGTCTCTTGACACACTCCACAGTTGCAAAATGAGGAACAAACTGACAAACATGACAAGAAACATGGACAAACTGACAAGAAACTCTTAGGAGAAGTCTTCAAAGTAAAAGCAATCTCTCTGTAGTAACCCATCAAGTTTCAAAAACTGAAACTTGCACTTCAGCAAAGATCAAAGAGAATAAAAATAACTGCGTGGTGTGATATAGTGTATCCAAATGACTACTTCACCTTTCCCCTCCACATGTTTTTAATTCCATCTCTGTTTCTGCCTTTTCAGGGGAAGGATATTTATCCAAATAGTTTTCCGTACTCATCCTCTTTGTCATATATTTTTAACTATCATTTTCCTTAAAGTTCAGCTAAATATGTAGAACAATTTTCAAGCACATCATTCAGTGGGTTTTGGAGAAGTGATGCTTCAGAATGATGGATTCATCACGAAGGAATAAAGATTGTATCAGAAATAATCTAAAACAAGCATCTCTACTTCAAGCAAGTTTTTTGATAGGAACACAGCCAATTCTTAAAAATGTACTGTTTAATCATTTATGACATCTTAAATATTTTTTCCCACTGTTCAACTTGAAAAATTGAACACACCCATTCAAGATTTTTACCTATTTTAAACTTGGATATTTCTGTAAAGTTTCCTCTTCTCCATCTTTCATCATAGATACCCTTCTATATTTGGAGGAACCACACGAAATGAACAGTTCCGCTTTACATTCAAAGAATAGAGGGAGGAGAAAAAAAGTTCATAATAATTGAAGCTGCACAGCTTCATAGAACCATAGAATCACCAAGGTTGAAAAAGACCTCTGGCCACACATTCATAAATTTTATCCTGGATTACTTTCTGTGATTAAAAAAAAAAAAAAAAAAAAAAAAAAAAAACAGAAAAATGGATGAGAAATAGGAGAAATCACTAGTGTATTATTGTTGCACTTTTTGAGAGTCAGAACAGTAATGCTGCTACTGAACTCGAGATTTCTGAGGAACCCTACCTAGCATTCTGTGTGACATGCGCTTTTTTTGCATGGTGACACTTTGGGGGCCTTGTGTTTTGATTTTTGTGCATTCCAAGGCTCTGTTCAGTGTTATACATATTTTGGGTTGGCAAAGAATTCAGTACCAGATTTTCAGTGTTCAGTCTCCTACAGCAAAATGATGACAAGCATTAGCGTGCATTGTACAGTTATCAGTCAGTCTTAAGCTTCATAGTAGCTAAATCGCTGTCTATCATAACTATGTAATTGGGAACTTTGAATTAAGGCCAGATCATTTTTTGCAGGTTTTAATTCTCTGTCAGGAGCCAGAGCTCTCAGTGTATCTATTTTAATGAACAGACATGGGATTGTGTAGTGGTTTAACACCAGTATGCATCTCAGCACTACCATTATACTCTCTCACAGAGAACAGAGAAAATAATGATGGAAAAAAAAAAATGGTTTGAGATAAAGACAGGGAAATAACCAATTACCATTACAGGCAAAATAGACTGAACATAAGTAATTAATGTAATGTATTGCCTATTGCTAACAGACTAAGCAGTGAGAACTAAAAGCAAACTAAAAGTAATTTCTCCCTCGTCCTCTTTCTTCTACTTCTTCCCCTTGGGTGGTGCAGGAAGGGAATGGGGGCTGTGGTCAGTCTTTGTCTCTGTCAGTCCTTCATGGTTACTCTGTCCCTGCTTCAGCATGGGGACCCTCCCACAGAATGCTGTCCTTGAAATAATCTTGCTTCCTACAAGCTGCCCCAAAATGGGTCCATACCACAGGGCCTACTCTTTGAAGCAGACTGCTCCAACACAGGTCCCCTTGGCAGCAGTTGCCTCAGATCTTCACCACAGGCTCCTCTCTAACAGCTGCAGCTCTGGCCCAAAGACTGCTCCGCTGGGGGAACTTAATGGACTGTGGCCTCCTTGAGGCCACATCCAACTGCTCCACTGTGAACTCCTGCACAGAACGCACAAAGATCCACTCTGCATGGTACCCATGGGCTGCACCAGGACAAACTGCTCTACTGTGGGCTTCTCCATTGGCTGCAAAAAACTTTTGATCTACACCTGGAGCACATCCTGTCCTAATTACTGCACCGACATTGGTGTCTGCAGGGCTATTTCCCTCTCATTTTTCTGTCCTCTCTTGTAGCTGCTGTTGTGTGAGAGTTTTTTCCATTTCTTCTTTCTGATTTCACAGAGGTATTCAAAAACATTACTCGAAACTTATTTTTTCTCTGAAATGTTCCATAAATGAGTGGATTTCAGGTAAAAAATAATGCAGATAACTAACAGCTGCTCTCATTCCATGGAACTATTTTGGTGAATGTTTATTAATGAAGCACATATTTGATGATGTAAATATAATTAATACTTGAAGAATGGCTCTAAAATATATTGAGTTGGGCTTCTTCTTAATTAATTAAAATTGATTTTTATTTTTTTAATTAAAATACAACAGAAAATTCATTTTGCAGCTGAGTTAGTTTTCTTCTAAAACAAAATGCTATTTCTTTACTCTGTACTATTTAATGTGAGAAAATAGTTCAATTTTTCTCTCTGAAAATTTTTTTTAGATTTGTTTTCACATTTCAGATTTTTTTAATGAATACCTTTAATAATAACGATAATAGTAATAATAATAATAATAATAAACAACTTCTCCAAAATAATAATAGGAAAAATCTAGAAAGAAAATATTGCTTTTAAATTACCTCTGAAAGTCTCCTATAATTCAGTATAGAAATATTTACATCCATCAAAGTTTTTGTTTGATAAGCAATATACACAAAGGCACATCTGTGTTCATATAAACCCTATGCATACTGTGTTGATCAGTGTGTATTGTAAAGGATGGGACGTCAGATAGATGTTTAACATTTAGAATCTCTATAATGTTCTCCCTTCATACTGCTTTCTTGTCTAGGGTTTCTACTTCGAATTTTAACAGGATTTTTCTTGTAAGTATGAAGCAGTAATTGCATTTAATAAAAATAAAAGTATTTGGTATACTTGTAAGGAATTAATTTTTTCCAGTCTTAAGTTTTATCACTGGTTGTTCTCCACAGGCAAGTACAGTCATTGGGTTAACTTCAATGGCACCACTGTTCATTTTAAATAATGGAAAGACAAAATCAAGTCTCTATGTGCACCAACTCAACACAGCTATTATAATGCATTATCCTTCAGACTTCTTTTAAGGTCAGCAGAGTGGCTATTGGCTTAAGCAGAGCAACGATTAAGAAGACCTTACTGAGTTACTACTTCTTGAATGCTTTTAAGAAAAATATGTGAAATTATTCAATATTAAGGGAAATGAAATAGCAAGAGAAATGAAAATAACATCCATAACAGTTAATGACAAAAGTCTCATTCATTCATTCATTTGTTCTTTTTTACTTTACTCTTTGTTTTAATTGTTACTTGAATTAAGCTGGATTTTTGTACAAAAATTGTCATGAAATATAAATGAATATTATTTAACTGTCTTTAGAAATAGCCTTCTATTCTATTGGTCTTTCACTAGTCAGTGAGATAACTGTCTTCTCGCATTATATTGTGGTTTGAAAATAATCTGATTCTACTATGAATTTCCTACAGTTTTTCCCTAAAGTAAGTTCTGTTCACTGCCACAAACTGTAAGTGGTGTTCTCTTTGATTCTTTCTTTCTCTTCCAAGAAAACTGGAGAAAACTAGAGCCTCTTTTCTTCTGTGTTCTTTCTTATGACTCACAGTAAGATTTGCAGTTGGGGAAAGTTTTAGTTTAAAGCCTAACGTTGCAACTTTTGTACATATGACTAGAAAAAATGCTCATGCAGACATAGCCCTACTTATTCTGAATTTTTGGCTGAAGGTTGTTAAATGGAGAAACAAATTGATACACCCTGTACAAATACAGAAATCTCTTTGGATAACTTATTTACCTAGTGAAGGTCGGGAGTGCTTTCATGGTAAGGTGAGAGATAAAGAATATATTTATAAAACAGGATGTAAAATAAGAAGAATGTGTTAGATAGTAAGTCTGGATTTCACAGAATCATAGTATCTTTCGAATTGGAAAGGACCTTTAAAGATCATCTAGTCCAACTTCCCTGTAATGAACAGGAACACCTATGGCTAGATCAGGTTGCTCAGAGCCTAGTCCAGCCTGATTTTGAATCTGTCCAAGGATGGGGCATCCATCAATGCTCTAAGCAACATATTCCAGTGCTTCACTACCTTCATTGTAAAAAAAAAAAAAAAACCTTCCTTCTATCTAATCTAAATCTCCCCTCTTTTCCTTTGAAACCATTTCCCCTTTTCCTGTCACAACAGATCCTGCTAAAGAATCTGTCTCCTTTCTTACAGCTCCCTGCTAGATACTGAAAAGATGCTATCAGGTATCTCCAGAGTCTTCTCTTTTCCATGTTCCAGCTCTCTCAGCCTGCCCTCATAGTGGAGGTGTTCAATCCCTTGGATCATTTTTGTGGCCCTTCTCTGGACACGCTCCAACAGGTCCTGAGAACTCCACATCTGGATGTGGTAACTCCAGGTAAGGTCTCACCAGCTCAGAGTAGAGGAGCAAAATCACCTCTCTTGACCTGCTGGCCATGCTTCTTTTGATGCAGCCCAGAATACAGTTGGCTTTCTGGGCTGCAAGGGCACATTACTGGTTCATGTCATCCACCAGTACCCACAAGACCTTTTCAGCTGGGCTGTCCTCAATCCTTTCATCCTCCAGCTTGTACTGATAGTAGGAGACATCATGACTCAGGTGCAAGATCTTTTACTTGGCTTTGTTGAACCTCATGAGGTTCACCTTGGCACACTGCTTTAGCCTGTATAGGTCTCTCTGGATGGCATCCCATCCCTCAGGTATGTTGACCACACAATACAGCTTGGTATCATCTGCAAACTTGACGAAGGTGCACTCAATCCCACTATCAATGTGAAGATATTAAAGAGCATTGGTCCTAGCACAGACCCCTGAGGGACACTACTCACCAGATATTGAGCCACTGACCACAACTCTCTGAGTATTCACAACCAGTTCCTCATCCATCAAATGGTCCACCTGTCAAATTGATATCTTTGCAATTCCGAGAGAAGGGTTTTGTGGCGGACCATGTTAAAGGCCTTACTGAGGTCCATGTATGTGGATATGTGACATCTGTGGCTCTTCTCTTGTCCATTTATGCGGTTACACCATCATAGAAGACCTTTAGGTTGGTCAGGCAGGACTTGCACTTGATGAAGTCCTGCTAATTATCCTATACCACCTCCCACTCTTCCATGTGCCTTAACATAACTTTAAGGAGGATCTGTTCCATTATCTTACTCAGCACAGTGGTGAGGCTGATAGGTCAGTAGTTCCCTGAACCATCCTTTCTACTATTCTTAAAAATGGATGTCACATTGGTGGTCAGCACTGGAATAGCCTGCCCAGGGAGGTGGTGAAGTCACTGTCCCTGGAGGTGTTCAAGAGGCATCTGGGTGATGTGCTACGAGATATGGCTTAGTAGATTAGTGGTAGTAATGGTAATAGGGGGACAATTGGACTAGATGATCTTGTAGGTCCTTTCCAACCTTGTGATTCTATGATTCTACAATTGCCTTTTTTCCAGTCACCAGGGACTTCACATTACTGCTATGACTATTCAAATATTGTTGAGATTGGCTTGGTGACTACATTATCCAATTCCCTCAGGATTCTGGAATGCATCTCATTGGGACCCATAGACTGATGGATGTTCATGTTCCTCGGGTTATTGAAAACTTGATCTTTGCCTAATCTTCAACAAGGGAAGATTCTGCTCTTCACCAAGCGCAGATTGTGCCTCACCAATCTGGTGGAATTCTATGATGGAGCGACAGCAACTAATGTTGTCTGTCTGGACTTGTGCAAGGCCTGTGATGTGGTCCCACAGTAGATCCTTATCTCTAAATCGGAGAGATACGGATTTGAAGAGTGAACTGTTTAGTAGATAAAGAATTGTCTGGATGACTGCAGCCAGGGAGTTGTCAATGGCTCTACTTCCTGGTGGAGGCCAGTCAAGATCAGAGTCTCCCAAGGGTCCGTTTTGGTGCTCTTCAACTTCTTTATAAACAACTTAGAATGTAGGATTGAGTGTACCCTCAGGAAGTTTGCTGATGACACTAAGCTGAGTGATGCAGTCAATGCAATAGAAGGAAAAAGCCACCTGGAGGAACCTGGACAGGCTTGGAAATTGGGCCCAAGAGAACCTCATGAAGTTCAATAAGGCAAAGTGCAACGTGTTGCATTTGGGTTGGGGCAATCCTAGTGTATGGGAACTGTTGAATCATGGCCTGAACCTCTGATTGACCACCTGAGGCAAGCACTGAGTCAGCCATGGGAGCACAGGTGAAAGCAGTTCACCTGTGTGCCTGGAAGGGGTGGAGCCAGGCTCCACCTCTCCTAGACCCCATTTAAGGGCTGACTTCCATGAAGGATGGATCTCTTCCTGGAGATCGCTCTGTGAGGAATTTCTTTATGAGCCTACAACACCAGTGAGCACCTCTTCTGTATATTTAACTATTCTTTCCAGCCTAACTGTATGCCTGTTAACTTTACAGCCTGTTAACCTTACAGACAAAGTATGGCATAAAAGGCATTGCCAACTCCCCAGGCAGTGGCACTCACCCCACCGCATCCTTGGTGGGGGTGAAAAAGAAGAGGACAGACCCTCAGGACATCATGGTATCCACAGTGGTGATTTGCTGTTCTTCCCTTTCCTTTCCTTTTTTTCCTCTCTCCCTCCTTTTCTTTTTTCTGTTTCATCTGTATCTCACATCTTTTAATAAATAAAGGCACATCCTTGCTCAATTAAGACCTTGACTTCATTCTGAGTCTTAATTCAGAGGGGTTGGAATCGTTATAACAAACCACAAGCCTCTTTGGCTTGTAACATTTAATTGGCGTCATGGACAGGATCCCATCCCCACTCCTATGGGGAGTGCTATTCAACCAAGCAGGACAGGATCAGTACACAGGTATACAAGGGCTTGAACTGATTAAAAGATCCTCCCTCCATGTTGTGGTACTCCCCACTTGAGCAGAGTAGTGAAACCTGAGTAGTTGGGTGAATCTGTGAGTAGCGGGTACTAATCATAGAAGGAGGGGTGGGCGATCCTAATATCCTGAATTGTGTCCTGGAAATGTAGAGGGACTTTGATTCTTGTACCACTCCCACAGGGCTCAACTGGGCAAGATGTAACTGGCAGAACTCGTAGGCGATATCTGACTGAGTAGCAGTTTTAAGGGCAGAAAACAAATACCCCTGAAGAAAAGGGAAAGCAGTGGTATGTGCAGTTTTTGGAGCAATGAACGTAATGACTCAGGAGTACCATGACCAACAATGATACTCAGAAGCCAGTATTATCTCCTCGTTGCAGGAGATATTAGGAAAATCGCAAGAGCAGCTGGCCAAGTAGCAGCAGTAGTCTCAGCAACTATGAGAAGCACCAATAGAGTTCTTGGGGAGAGAAGAGGAAGGGCCCTTCCCCCTCCTCTTCCCATCACCAAACTATCACAGGCTCAGGATAGACTCAGTAGAATTGATCCCCTCAGGCTGATGAGACTTCTAACTAAAGTGGAATACAACTATGACAAGGAGGGAGGGGGAGGTCAGCTGAGAGTTACAACCAAAGAAACCCCATATCAAAGGGGAACCAGGGCAGAAAAAGGCTTGGACCTGGGAGCAACTGGTTCAGGAGTTAATTAATTATGGGAGAAGATATGGTGCTCCTTCTGGAACCTCAAAGGGAGTCTGGAGGACTGAGCAATGAGACCCCACTAAACCTACCTAGGAAAAAAATAGAAAGACCCAGGAATTACTGGATGGCAGACGCCCATCTCGAAACCGGATGGAAGAACTGTGTTAAAAAAGCTGGCGGTTCCATTATAAATGGCCAAAGCAATAAGCAATTAGAAATGCTTGTTCACAATTGGACACACAAACTGGGCAAGACTCTTCCTTCATCTGCCCTCTCAGAGCAGACCCACGAATCACAACCTCATCCATGCTAACTCCCACTGTCGTCTCCCCCTCCCCCCCCGGAAAAGTTTGTTAAGTTGGACCAAGGAACTGGAGTGACAAAATGCCATACTTACTAACCCTTGCTATCTCAAAGGAGGTGGGATCCACTTACTCACTTCTGCTATTGAACCCAGAAGGATCCCAGTCAGTTTTGTGGTGGATACAGGAGTCCAGATCTCTGCACTGCAAGAAGATGAGGCACAGAGGTGTGGGATCTGCTACACCAGGAAAAGGGTCTGGGTTGCAGATGCTTTTGGAAAAATACAGTCCTGGCAGTCCACATGGGTCAAGTGTAGCTCCTGGGGGATGCCAGGTAGAATTAAGGTAGAATCCAATTGAGATAGGAATTGTGGTAGGGTCTTTTCCCACTAATCTCTTGGGGTGGGATGCCCTAAAAGGCAAGTCATAGATGGATGGGAGTGGGGGATGGTGGAGTTTTGGCAGTCCTCCCCTGCTCCCTCATCAGGATAGTCCACATCTTATTCTACTGCAGGTAGCCACAGCTCTACCTCCTTCCAAGACAATGAATGTGAAGCCCTACCTTCTCTTGTCAGGATCTAAGGAAGGTATAGACCCTGTACTAGCTGAACTATGTAACCAAGAGATAATAGTGCCCACCTACTCTCCTTGTAAATCTCCTGTATGGCCACTGCAGAAGGCTAATGGCAAATGGAAGCTTACTGTGGACTACAGGTATTTGAATGCCAGTACTGCCCCAAACATTTCAGAATTGATTGCAGCAATACAGGAACAGGCTCACCACTTTCTGGCTGCTACTGACGTCAAAGACGTGTTTTTTATGATCCCTTTGATGAAGGAAGGTTACAATTAATTTGTATTCACCTGGTAGAGGGTTGTCATGGTTTTATGATTTTAGCTATCAGTATTCCACATCATAACATCATGTAAAGTGCAGGGAATTAAAGAGTTAATACTCCAGTTTTGTGGACTGATTTCCAGATACTTGGTTCTCAGAAAAGAAGAGCTACATACCCCAAAGGACTTTGCGTTCAGAGGGGAAGACCCACAAGTCACAAGACTCTCTCTCCCTCTCACTCGCTGCCTGGCAGTATGTGGGTGTGCTCCCAAGCCATTTTGCCTTCAGTTCAGAGTAAGGTTGTTCAGTTTTGGACACTCTCTCTCTCATTTTATTTGATTTATTAGCCTCAATTTCAATTATATTGTATTATATTGTTATCTTGTATTCTGATATCATACTTAGTAAAATTAACTTTCCTCCTCAGATCGTTGCCACTGTTCTGTCTTTGGGCCCAGCTCCCATCTCCCCACCTTCCCCCGCTCCCTTCTCTTTTTTGGGCCGGGAGGGGCCTACGGGCCTGCTGCCCCCTGTCTCGGACACAGATTGATCTAGGTAACTCCGTGACAAGGGTACAATACACATTCACCTGATTACTCTAGGGATATAAACACTTGCCCACTCTGGTCCATGGGGCATTGGCACAGAAGCTAGAAAAGGTTACAGTGGACCATCGTGTCTGTGTTTATCCATACACTGATGACATCCCCACAGGTGGGAACAATGAGATCGATGTACCTAGGGTGGCATAATATGACGCCTGGGGAGCTTTGATTTAGAAATAACCCCAGTAAAGATGCAGCTGCCTGCTAGAGAAATAAAGCTCTTGGGGATCGGGTGGAAAGGAATACCTGCATGTATTCCCATAAACACCATGGTGACTCAAGAACAGATAGGTATGCCCCAAAATAAGAAGGAAATTCAACATGCCTTGGGCCTATTAGTCTTCTGGAAAAAGCATATCCCTGATTTCTCCATCTTTGCTCAGCCTCCATATGATCTGATCCAAAAATGGGCTGCATGGGATTAGTCCCCTGCACATAGGGAAACCTTGAAACTATTGATTTTAGAGGCAAATGCTCACCAGGCCCCAAAAAACCCCACCAACCCATTGTGAACTGACTGGAGATTTCCCTCATATGGATTCTCAATACATCTGTCGCAATGTGGCCTGGATGGCCCAACTAGACCAAATGGGTTTTTCACATGCAGCTTCCAGGAGGCAGAGCAAACCATCTTGCAGCTGCCAGTTACTCTGTGTGGGTCTTTCAAGGTTTTAAAGCTGGTGTTAGCAGGGACACTTCTGTCTATTGGAGCAGCACAATGGGAAACAGTGAGGAAGTGGTATGCTCAACTGAATCATTATTGTCACCTCTTCAATGTTACAGAAGAGCCACCTATAACCCTCTCCATACAGGAGATCATTAATATGCAATCTTTAACCCAAATCGCCACTTCTCCAATAAAGGAAGCCCCTCCATTCCAGAAGGGAGCGAGGAATGTCTGGCTTACAGGCACCTCCACCAGGTGCAAAGAGAAAGGGTAGAAATACCGAGCATTAGCAGGGCAAATAGAAAATGGAGATGAAGTGGTTAGTGAAGGGGAAGGCAGTACCCAGGCTGGAGAGTTAGTTGAAGTTTGGGAGGTACTTAGGAGAGAAAAGGACAACCCCAAAGTGGTACACGTATGTACTGATTCCTACGCAGTCTTCAAAGGGTGCACTGAGTTCTCTTTCTGAGAGCAAAATGCTTGGGAGGTAAACCGAGTCCCGGTGTGGCAGGAAAAGAAGTGGAAAGATATCCTGGACATCACAAAGGTTAAGGAATTTGAGGTCATCTGGGTGGCAGCACATCAGATAGGGCCTGATTAGTCACACAGGTGAAACAATGGATGAATTAACCAGGACCTACTTATCTGCTAATATGCCCTTCTCTCTTTCCCAAACCCTGAAAACAGGTGATGAGTAGGGAAATTTACTGGAGAGGGTACATGTAAAAATGGAGCATTCAGGATCATTGGATTTATATAAGGAAGTCCTAAGTTCAGGATGCCTTGTTACCAGAGACCACTGTTGTATGGTGATAGGTGCCTGTGACAACTGTCATCTCCAACTTAGAGAACATCCTCTGAAGGACCCACTCCTTTATATTAGGGAAGATAAGTGGTTGTGGAAGGCCTGGCATGCGGGCTTTGTAGAGCCATTTAGAAAGTTTGCCAGCAAACAGTATGTCCTAGTCAGAGTAGAAATGGTTTCTGGACTCATCCACGTGCAGGCAGTATCTCAAGCAACTGCAGAAAATACTGTGAAAGGGCTGAAGGAATGGTTCAACAACTTCCCTAAGCCAACCACCATACAATCTGGACTTCACTGTCCAGTTGGTGCAGGAATGTTCCAAGCAGGGGGGGTACAGTGGATATTCCATTCCCCATATTTACCCAAGCCAATGTGTGGGGAAATAAATGTTGTTTCTGCAAAACAATAAGATGTTCTGACTCTAAAGATGTCCAAAGAGGTGCCATGAAGTTCTGATACAAGATAAATTTCTGCTTGCAGAAATGAAGACCTGCATTTTTGTGTAATATCAGGAGATGTACAAAGAAGGTTCTGTGTTTTGAATGATAGCCAGAGGGGAAGGTTAACTATGAGAGGTTATCCCAGCATACCATAACAGGTAAAAACTAAACAAGAATAGGAGGGTGTACGGGAACTGTTATGTCACGGCCTAAACTGATGATTGAGCACATGGTGAAAGGGGTGGCTCCCCGAGGAAGCATAGGTGCAAGCAATTCACCTCATTTAAGGGCTAGTCTCTGAAGGGAGAGTGTCTCCTGGATGAAGGCCACTTCCTGAGAAGGAGTGTTCTATAGCCAGAGACCCTATCACTAGTCAGACAAATCAACATTTTCCAATATATGATTATCGATATTCCTAATGACACTTTGCCTGATATCACAAAGAATTTGCCAGAAGCAATTTCACTGCCTGCAAGAACGAGGACTTGGCGTAGTTGGCAGGATACCAGGGAAAGCATCTGGAATCCTGAACCAGATATAGCTTTCTTAAAAATTATTCCACAATTATTTGGATGGGGAAAATCCAACTCCCTAGAAGAGGAATTACTCTAACACATTCTGGAGTTCCTAGGATCCCCGTGGCATTCTGTGGCAAAAACAGTGGAAAAATGAGGATCATTGGGGAGCAATGAAGGTATCTCTTTATCTAGTATGGCCGAATAACTTGTAAAATTAGGAAAAGATGTTCTTACAACCAAATAAAGGCAACTTGCTAATTCAACAGTGGCGTGGCCATTGTTGAAAGTACTAAATCTTTACCAAACCTCAGAAGAGAATTCAAGAGGAGAGAATGAGATATTACTCAAGTTAAGTCACTGGAGCACAAAATTACTTGGTTGATGGGGCAACATGCCCAAACAGTGGGTAGGAATGCACCTATAAATAGAATAAGGGCTGTATCATTATAAGATGATTGAAAAACTAGAAGAAGAACAGGTTTGGGATACAAATGAGCCAGAAAATATAGATGAACAATAAAATGTCAATGTGACTCCCAAGAAGACGCAACAAGAGAGTCTGGTACCACTGGAACCTCTAGAAATCAGGCCGAGAGTAACCCAAAAAACTAAAGTATTTTAAGGAAGACCAGCAGAGCTATCACCGGCAGGATCACCTGCCGAAACTACAGTCCATGCTATGGCTCTCCTTTACATGATGGCTGAATTAATGGACCTGGTCCAAAGATTTAAGTGGAACCTGCAAGAAAGCATGCCTCCATGTCTGTTAAGGCTTTGGAACATGGGGGCTGAAGGCATCACTGTTAATGGGCCTGAAATATCCAAGCTGGCCTGAATTACATCTCACCCAGCCGTGCAGTAGAAATCATATGCACCGGTTAGATGTAACGATGAAAACCATTCATTATTACAGTGGCTCATCATGGTATGTATGCTTACATGGCCAAATGAAAGTGATGTGCCCACTCCCAGTGGGATGTGGAGTAATACGGAAGAGTTGAAGTCTTATATAAGAGAACTAGGAATTAAAGATGCAATTTATGAAGAAAACTTTGAGGGCCCCAACCTAGTAAAATTCATGTCTGGGATGAGGGATCTGATATTACAAACAAGCTTCCTTCCCACCAATATGGCACTTCAGCAGCCATTCTAAATCCCTTGGTAACTGCAGATGCCACAGTCCAACAGGCAGAACAAATAGCGGCTGACCTAGGAGTAACAGAATGACTAAAATCTAGACAAAATTTATGTTTTGTAGAATCCAGAGAAATCTGCTCGTGCAAACCAGCCCGAATGGCTCCACAATCGGGACTGACAAGAGTATAGCACCAGCACATGTGGAATGACCTAATAAAAGCAAGAGTCTAATATAGCAAAATTATTAAACAGCATGTTTTATTCATGTTTTATTAAATCTATGCCAACAACTTAATAACAATCAATGCTTTCCGCCTGCCTCAGTAAGAAAAGAAAGTATAAGAAGAATAGGCTAGAAGGTATAAGAAGAGGCACCCCACCCAACTGTGGAATTTGGAGGATGTTTTAGAACCAGCCATTCGGAGGCAACCACCTCAGGTGGTCCAGTTAGCTGATGCTAATTCACCCCACCAATTCATACAGCGGTACCCAATACCACCACCCTCCTGGACACATTAAGTAGGGAGTTAGAAACCTATTATTGTGTCCTAGATTTAGACAATGCATTCTTTAGCATTCCAATTGCCAGAGAATTGCAAGATTAAAAAAGAGAATATTTACATTAGATAATAGATTGTTGGGGAGTTTTTCACTGAGAGGGTGGTGAGACGCTGAAGCAGGTTGCCCAGAGGGGTTGTGGATGACCTGTTCCTGGAGGGGTTCAAGGGCAGACTGGACAGGGCCCTGAGAAACCTGATCTAGGGTTTGGCAACCCTTCCTATGGTGGAGGGGGTTGAAACCTGACCGTCTTCCAACCCAAGTCATTCTATAAGTCTTATGATCCTGTGATCTCTTAGAATTGCAGGAAAATAGGCTCAGTATGTTTTGTTATGATTAAATTGAAAATTGTTTCCAAAAAGAGAAAGTTTATAAGCTTATTTGGCCATATGTTTGAACATAAAATTTCTGTATTCAGTTCTGATTGAAGAGCATGTTAGTTTCAGCAGGAATGGAATTGCTGTCCTCAGATTGTCTGCTATGATGCTGTTTCGATTCCAGGAGAAAAGCAGTGTTGATAACATATCAGTGTTCTAGGCAATATTGTACAGAGACAAGACCATTCATAGCGAAGGGCCCAAAGAGCTGGGAGGGAACAGACTTAGAACAGCTAACTTAAACTGGCAGAGGGGTATTCTATATCATATGACATTATGCAGAAGGAGTTTTGAAGGGAATGGGAGTTCACGTCTCTTTTCAGCTGCTAAGCGCCTAGCTGAGCATCAGAATATGTAGTCATAACTGTTTTTTTTTTCCTTTTCTCTATCTTAGTGAATGGTTTTGTCTCAACACATGAATTCTGTTTGTTTTTTTTTTTTTCTGATTCTCTCCCCAATCACAGCGGGAAAAAAGGGGTGTGGGTGGATGACTGTGTGATGCTGGGTCATCTGTTGGGTTAAAACACAGAAGTTGAAGTGTTTTAATTACTTTTTTTGAGGAGTGTAAGCC
Source organism: Pavo muticus (assembly GCA_016647715.1). Lineage (NCBI taxonomy): Eukaryota > Metazoa > Chordata > Aves > Galliformes > Phasianidae > Pavo > Pavo muticus. Next base: position 53,226 of record JACDJE010000919.1, read on the forward strand.
AAATGGTGCCAAAAGATAAGAGGATTGTTAACTTGCAGAGGAAAAGCATTAGCCAGAGAAAACTTAATTACTCACCTGTTGAAGAGGGTGAATCTACCACAAGAGGTGGCTATAATACACGTTGGGGGACATCAGGCAGGATTTCTGGAAAAGATGATAGGTAATCTAAGTAATTGATTGACAGATGAAGAGGCCTGAAAAGCCACACTGCGCTTCTGCCAGAAGTACCTAAAATCTTCCTTTACTCCTAATAGCCTGGCCACTGCCAAATAAAATGTGTTTCCTGACAGAGGAGCTAATTAAAAATTGTGGATCGGGAGTAAAAGAATGATTGGTATACAAGGGATGGCAAACAGTGGCTACCCAAGCCACTGGTCCTACAAGTTTTGAAACAACTTCATGAGGGAAGCCATTGAGGCCCCAGAGGACTAGCAAGAGCCTTTATGAAAATCTTTGCTACCACAGAGTTATTTGCCCTAGCCAAACAATCAGAACCACTCTAAATGCTCCTTTGGCTACCCTACCTTGGCAAAGGGAATGAGGGAATGGTGTTCCACAGTTTGAAACTAAGGATACTTTTCTTAAAAACTATGTACTCAGGTTCTCTCCCTCTTTATCCCTCCTCAGGCATCAAGCACTATTGGTTCAAACCCCACCACTAGAGTTTGTTGTTCATAGATTCGACACAGAGACTGATCCAGACTTGGAGGGAGGCAAAGCTCCAACCTGGGTGGGACAGACCATTCCAAGTTCTACTGACTGCTGTTTGGACTGCTGAAAAAGGGTGGACTCATACACAAATTAAAGGACTGGTTGAACCTCCAGCAAGTGACAATTGCAAGCACAGATTAAAAACAATCCATGGGAGCTCAAGCTACAGAGGCCAAAGTACTGAACACACAGATCTTGGAAAAAGATGAAACGGAATTTGGGTTGGACGATAATAATTTTGATAATTATAATCTTAATAGCAATCGGGGGAGATTTGATAAGGGGAAGAGGGGGCCTGGTGTAACCGAGACCCTGAACCCAATATCCATACAAATAGATGCTTGCCAAGTTATATAGTATGGGAATCTGCAAAGTCAGATGCAATTTAGTGATGAAAACAAGTATATGTGCCCTGAATTGCAGGAAAAGTGGGGAGTATCACCTTGCTTGACCTGGAATGATATATTTTGGACCACTCAGCAGCAGGGGTTGTTTGCAAACCGCCACGGCAGGTTAAGGGGTGGGTACGTGACCCTCTCCACAACAAATGGAATGAAATTACAAAAAAAGGTCACTAGCCATGATAGGAGTCTCCCAACAGTATGTGAGAAATTATAGTGTAACCCCCTGATAATTACCATAAAAATGGAGTAGATGACCTGGTAAATAAGAACTTCAGGAAAAGATCCAAGTGGAAGATTCAGGATAGTGGTTCTAGGGAATATATGTGTGGAAATGATTGCCTCAGCTACTGTGATGTCCCAGATAACCCCAAGGGACCCACCAAATGACCAAAAAGTGGTAATTATCAAGGAAATCAATTACTGTCTCGCTCCAATTTATAGGAAGGATATGAGGTTCTTTAATGTATGTATACCCGGCGTGAGATTAAGAAACAATGGTTCAAATGTTAGCCCTACCAGGTTTATTACAAATCTTAATCAGGGAGATGGGGAAGTGGAGGACAGACACTATTATGAATCAAGGTGATGGGGAAGGGAAGGTGGGCAATAGAAAAGATAGGAAAGAAGCAAGAATTGTGTAAAGCAGGGATAGTCACCACCAGGATCCAGCAGAGGTCCTGTTGCACGCCGTTCCAATGGTCCGAGGCAGAGGCTCAGGGGAGGAGAGCAGCAGCAGCGTGGCCAGCCTTAGGAAGCAAGGAGGTAGAGCGCAGAGCAAGTCCAGGAGGGAGAGAGGCAGATCGTGAGGCTTCTCATGTCAGAAAACCTTCTTGTTCTTCTTCATGAGGAATCTGTTGTCAGAAACCTCTCTCATGGTTGTTTGTCCCAATTTTATCCTCCTTTTTTCCTGCCTACATGACATCCCTGGGTGGGTGGGTGGGTAAGAGTCATGTGAATACCCCCTGAGATGGCTATCTCCTCGAGATAAGTCCACACAAAAGACTGCTTCCCAGCCATTAATCTGCGGCTTATCTCTCTCGTTGCCCCTGGCCTTGTCCATCTGTGCCCCTCAGACAAAGGATTTTGCAACCCCGGCCCAGGACCTGTCCATCAGGGCTCTCCAGACAAAGGACTTCTCAACCTCTGGCCAGGACTTGCCTGGACTTGTTCCTTAGCAAGCTTTGAGGCAATGGTATAAAATAATAATCTCTTACAATTACCTAAAGCAAACATTTGTGGTAGAAATAGGATATAGGGACACAAATGCCTGGATAGAATGGGTAAGATATACAATCCAGAGTCTCAATCATAGCAGTTGTTTTGCTTGTATCTCAGTGTGTCCAACTGTCCAAGCGGTACTCTTTCCGCTGAGTTGGACTAGGGATTTCCCAGGAACGAAGTACATGATTGCACTCTACCAGGAGGAAACTGCCTGAGGAAATGAAACCTGTAGGTCTCTCTCTCTCTCTCTTGTTCCCACCCCTTCGTAGCAGGGATTTTAGGATTCCCCCTGTGTTCTCTACAGCTGTTGGTAACCATAAAGCTTGCCTCTCATGGCAGGGTGTGAATGCTACCAGGCCTCTGAGGGATTTCGCCCTGTGCACAGAAACCCTGAATGTTACACAGGATGTGATAGGGAACTACTCAGAACTAAGGATCCCCAGAGCAGTCTTCTGGTGGTATTGTGGAGGGAAAGCTCTACGGTTACATTTTAACTGGGTACACACCTGTGTGCCATTGTTTAACATGCTGTACTATCCACCCTGGCATTGGGGAAAAGCAAAACAAAAACCAACCAAACAAAAACATACTCTGAGAAGAGATAGAAGGAGTTTGGGAATACAATTCAATGAAAGAATATGTATAGATTCTATCGAGTACCTAGAGGAGTCCCTAATGAACATAACGAAAGAAACAGAACAGCAGCCAAGTTTGAGTCTTCACTGATTTGGTGGGTAACTGTTAATAAAAATGTAGATTGAAACAATTATATATGCTACAGTTAGCAGAGGTTTATAAATTATACTAGATATGCTATAAAAGGAATTGCAGAACAGCTAGATGTTACCAGTTGAATGGCATGGGAGAATAAGACAGCATTAGAGACGATGGTAGCAGAAAAAGGGAGAGTATGTGTGATGTGGGGCAACCACTGTTGTACCTTTATGCCCAATAATATTGCTCCAGGTGGCAGGATAACTAGGGCACTGCAAGGACTCACCACTCTGGCGAATGGACTGGCAGAGAATTCAGAAATAGGCACTTTATGTACTAGGTGGTTGGAATCTTGGTTCAGTAAATGGAAAGGAGTGGTAGTATACATGCTTACATCTTTAATTGTGGTAGCAGGAGTCCTAACAGCAATTGGCTGTTTTGTTATCGCCTGTGTTAGAGGCTTAGTCCAGCGTCTAATTGAAACTGCCCTATCTAGGCAGATGTCTGTAAGGTCACTACTAGGTTCAGACAAGACGTTAATGTTAAGGGAGGAAGTAGGAGGTGGTGATCAGGAAGACCTGTCTCCAGAAGATAAATGTGAAATAATGTTATCAAAGCTGGAGGGCACCTCTGGAACTGAGCTTTAATAGAAGTGCAAAAAAGCAACAGCGGTATAAACAGAGCAGAGGGGGAAATTCTGGGGAAAGAAATACTATTTTTGCATAACAATAAGATGTTCTGACTCTAAAGAGTTCCAAAGAGGCATCATGGAGCTCTGATACAAGATAAATTTCTGCTTGCAGAAATGAAGACCTGCGTTTTTGTGTGACATCAGGAGATGTACTGGTACAAACCAGTTCTGTGTTTTGACTGATAGCCAGAGGGGAAGGTTAACTATGAGAGGTTATCCGAGCATACCATAACAGGAAAAAGTTAAACAAGAACAGGAGAACAGGGAGGAGTTAACCAAGCAGTAAACAGAGGTGAGACATCTGCTGAGGGACTTATAAGCGTCAGATAGACTGTGAACCCTGAAGTCCTTGACCAGTGAGGGAACTGGGGAGGGAGTTTGCAACAGAAAGTAAGAAGTGTAAAATGTTGTGTCTCTACAATCTGATGCACCTTTTTTTTTTTCTTAAGGTTGCCTGCTATTGCAAAAGTGTGAAATGAATTGTGGTTCTTAGTGAATTCTGCCTGAGCCTAGACTATTGAACATAAGCTCTTCTCACAAATGAGATAGTTGAAAGGATGAATGTCTTGTTAAATTTGTTTCTCAAACCACAAGACTCAGGCTGGACTGATCAGCTACTAGACAGGATAAGAACCAGGAACAATCAGTGGGGGGTAAATGGGTGCCTGTGACTGAATGAGTTCTGTCCTAGCCCATCGAGCTACATACCTAAAGGCTGGGTAAAAGTACAATGCACACCTGGGTAGCCCATGCTGGTGGACTTACTAGTGGTGGGAAAGGCCCCACTGACCCTCACGTGTCCCGTAAATTAACACAAGTGGCTAGCCAAAGACACAACAGGGAAGAAGAAAAATAGTTCTGAAGTGGATAGTTTCCCATCACTAACATCGCTACCTTCTTCCAAGGGAAGTAAGAGTGTTCGTTTTCTTCTTTTCCAGAATGAAGAGGACACACATCAGTAGAGAAATCCTGTATGAAGAACAAAGATGAACTTGCTCTTGGAAATACTCTTCTTATTGGGATTGACCCAAAATGGGGAAACTGTTAGCCAGACAAATCATCCTAGCCCGAAGGAGAATATATGGGTGTGACTACTTTGCAAGGCAGCTAACCCCACTGCCTTCTCTATGGCAGGAGAACAATCTGTTTCAGAAATTTTAACCATGTGCATGATAGGGGTTTTGACTTCTCCTCAATTCATCCAGAAATACTTATATCACATATGGCACAATGACCAGCTGGGACACGGTGATGACACATATAACCCCAGCAATGTTTGCTTTTAGACTGGCAAACATTATCTTGGCAGATGCACTGCACCACAGCATAACCTCACAAACACTGATATGCAATGTAATCATATGAGCAATGCCTCCTTTAATCATACCGATATAATTCTCCCTTGGGATGGTTCTTCCTTTGTGGAAGGGTAGCATATTCATACTTACCTGCAAACACCACTTCTACGTATCAAAGAAGAGGAAAAAGCTAAACTTATTCTTTTAGATGCAATCTGGAAGGTCATTGCCTACACTCATGCTGGAAGAAGATAGATAGAATGAACTTGAGAAAAAAAAAATGCTAAGGAACTAACAACACTGCACTCATGTAGGAAAGGGATGTAGTGTAACATAGAAGGGAAAGACTGTAAGTAGATCAGAGAGACAGGTTATTTAAGTCCCAAAAGGCTTCTGTCAGGGAGAGAGAATTGATTGTCCCCCTCTTCTCTGCCCTTGTGAGGCTTTATCTGGAGTACTGTGCCCAGGCCTGGGGCCTCCAGTACAAGAAGAATTCAGAATCACTGAAGTGGGTCCAGAGGAGGACCACAAAGATGATCAGAGGGCTGGAGCACCTCTCTGTGATGAGAGCTTGAGGGAGTTGTGATTGTTTAGCTTGGAGAAGAGAAGGCTCTGGGGGAGACCTCATTGAGATCTTCCAGTATTTGAAAGGAGCTTACAAGCAGGAGGAGAACCAAAATTTTACACAGGTAGATAGTGATAGGGCAAGGGGGAATGGATTTAAACTGAAGGAAGGGAGGTTTAGGTTAGATGTTATGAAGAAATTCTTCACTCAGGTAAGGCACTGGAGCATGCTGCCCAGATAAGTTATAGATGCCCATCCATGGAAGCATTCAAGGCCAGATTTGATGGTTTCCAGGGCAGTCTGATCTAGTGGCTGGCAACCCTGCCTATGGCAGAGGGGTTGAAACTAGATGATCTTTGAGTTCCCTTCCAACCCAAGCCATTCTATGATTTGCTTAGAGTGGGAGGGACATTGCTCCTCCAGTTTCCACCTTCTAACCCATCCACTAGAGGAATGCGTGAAGAGCAGTTTCCAGTGAAAGCTGGCACAAAAGGCTTGTTGAGTACCTCAGCCTTCTTTTTGTCTATTGTTACTTGTCTGCCTGTATTGCTCATTTTATTTATTTATTTATTTTAATCTACCTAGATATCAACCTTGATGTTTCTTCTCATTATCATAACCAGTCTCATACTCTGTCATAGCATGCCTGTGCAAAATGTCCCCTCCACCTAAGTGCCTCACTGGCTGATCATGTCCCATAGTGATACAGGGTGTCAAGGTGATTCTCATGGGGCATGTCCCCTCCATGTTGTTATGACATGAGGTGACATCCTCTCTGCTTTCTTGTGTCACAGAGTGTCTTTGTGACATTACTGTAATTCTGTTGTGATGTCACAACGTGATCATGTGACACATGCCCTCTATCACAGTGTCAGTGGGTGTCCAGAAACTTGGCATGTTCTCACTTTCAGGATATAATGTGTCATCCCTTTGTTGGTTCCCTCCCTGCATCTCCCTGGCCGCAAAATGGGGTTGTCACTTACCTTTGCTCTCATAGTGGAACAGGGGGTCATATATTGGTATATTCAATATTCTGGAAGATTGTAGTGCTCCAGAATTCACTGAAGGGACCAGGAAAGGAAAACTGTTTCTTGATTCACTTCGGGAAGCAAAACTGGGCATTTAACAAGGGACCAGACCAAAGCTGTCAGAGCTTTGAGCTAAAGGATGTACTACTCCAAAGTTTGACAAGTCTAGCTATAAGCTGATTGACCGGTCCACCCTTTCTTTACTAGAAAAGTTGGAATTTTTTGGTTACAATTCCAGTTCTCCCAGTTCATGATCAGCATCACCTTGAGGAAAAACCAAGGTGTGGCAATCTGCTGGAGAGGGTATTTCTGTGAACCAGTGCATTGTCTCTCTGTAAAAGTAGCAACAAGATTTGCTCAATCCTCATATCCAATTGCCAGTTTATAAACAACAGCTCAACATCCAAATCTACATCATTAATTTATAAAGTATAGCAGCAACTGATCACTTCTGAATTTCAGCCCACTTATAGCTGCCATAGCACCCTTCCTTTTTCCTCAGGCAAAATGTTGTTGAATTTGCTTTGTAAAGTTTAAAGTAAATGGTTTCTTTCTGTTTTAGGTCAAAATGAAAGGGAGCTTGCAATGCAGTCGAAGCTGACAATAAGGTCTTTGTAAGCTCATCTTACTTGCTTTTGACAATTGAGAGGAGCTGTAAACCTTACTTAAAGCTTGCCTAGAAAGAAAGTTTTCTATAGCGTTCCCTTACTGCTTCCTCAGACAAGGCTGGCTGTAGTTTTTCCTGTGAGATGTAAAATAAGTTTAGACAGTGCCAAACAAATAGGAATAGCAACACTTCAAACACACAGGAGTAGAAGCATTGCATGCTGCATTTTCTATCTAATAAGATTTTTCTTCTTCCATGTTCAAAGGTGGGTTTCTGATTCAGAATTTGATGGAAGGGTGTCACTGTTATTTACTGTTGCTGTTATTGCTGTTATTCTCTGCTGAGTGCAGTCCCTCTAGAATTATGTTTATGTCGGCAGCTGAGGGCAGCAAAAAGGCTGATGACTCAGCTGAAATCACTCTTTTGAGACACCTGATTGCAAAGGTGATTGGATGCCTTTTATTTCTGTTCCATGTTGATACAGCTATTATCTATTGTGATACATTGTATATAGATAATCTTAGATATAACCAATATAAACTTTTTTTGTTTTTTCTTCCCATGAGTTGTGCCAGACTTCATCTTTTCTGGGCCCATGGATAATTCAGGCTTTGTGATGTTTCATTTGTATTTGACAACTTAAGAATGAACAAACAGCTCACCTCAAGTACAGCCACATTCTATCTGAAGAGAAAAAATATTTGCTCTAATAACATATGAAAAAATTCCTGTAAGCAACAAAATGAAAGTATTACAGTGACAACAGCAAAAATGATCAGTAATTTAAGGCAGTGAGGAAACCTATGTGTCAATCACAACAAACACAATACACCTGAGGGGAAAAATGTCCATTATCAGCTAAAAAAGGGCAACTGTATTAAATGACAACAATTCTGTAAGTTGGAGGTGTCGATATATATCATGTTTGATGTAATAACAATAACCTTTAATCAATTCTTTGATTCTTTATTTTGTCATTTCAGATTTGGTTGGGTAGCTTAAGATTCTAATATTGACAACTCTATAAACTTGCTGTCAAGGCTATGCTGTCAAGCATAGCCTTACTGACTTCAAAGAAGCAAAGTTTATTTACATGAACCAAGGTGCTTGCCTAGACTTTTTTAACATGGCAATGTATGTTTATTCCTGCAGATTTCTAGTTTTTGACTGCCTTTCTGTGATATGTACACGATAGCCTACTCAGCTACAAACACTATTTTTCAAAATAGTCGCCCTCGTTAGCTATGCATTTTCATCAGGAACGAAGAAGATCCTGTGTGCCACACTTGAAAAAATTTGCACGGCTGTCTGGAATGTGGCTTGCCTTCACATTGCTGTCACCACTGCTGAACCACACCACTCACCACCTCACTGTGCTAAAATCCACTGTTTGGTCTCCATAAGCATTCGGCAATTTTTTTCACATGGAGCAATTAAATTAGAGGTTTTTAATTTAAATGCACTTCCATGTCAGACACTATTTTGTCAGATTGCCTCTCTACTACTATGGGTTGCATGGTAATAAAATTTATTGGAATGTTGGTGGGAAGGATCAAGCTCTACTGCCATCCCACCATCCGCCTCTAATGTGATGAGTTAATAAAATAAGAGGCATTACTTTCAGAGCAGCCTTCATACATCATAGAATCATAGTGTGCTCAGGTTGGTAAAGACCTTCAAGATCATTGAGTCCAACCACGACCTAACCATACTACCCTAACTCTAACAGCCCTCTGCTAAATCATATCCCTGGGCACC
>JACDJE010000922.1:0-20930 GCA_016647715.1 Pavo muticus
GAGGGGTGAGACCCCAGCCAAACCCCTGGTTACAATAAGTCTGGGGAATGAAGATGTAAAATTTCTTGTAGATACAGGTGCAATGTATTCAGTTATAAATACATGTGCCTGAGTCGAACTACTGAAGAACAACAAAACAACCATCAGGTAGATCAAGCTGCCAAAATTGAGGTAGTTCAACTAGACTTGGACTGGCAGAACAAAGGTGAATTATTTCTAGTTCGGTGATCCCATGAGTCCTTGGGCCATCAAGGAAGGGATGCAACATGTAAGTGGGTTAGAGACCGAGGGGTTGACTTAACTATGGATGCTATTGCACAAGTTATTCATGACTGTGACACATGTGCCATAATTAAACAAGCCAAGAGGATGAAAACTCTCTGGGGGGAAGGGCGATGGCAGAAGTATAAATATGGGGAGGCGTGGCAGGTTGATTAAATCACCTTGCCATGATCTCGCGATGGTAAGCGTTATGTGCTTACCATGGTGGAGGCATCCTCTGGGTGGCTTGAGACATATGCAGTACCCCATGCTACCACCCGAAACACCATATTGGGTCTGGAGAAACAAGTCCTGTGGCGACATGGCACTCCAGAAAGAATTGAGTCAGGTAATGGGACTCATTTCAAAAAATTCTCTTGTAAATACTTGGGCCAAAGATCATGGCATTGAGTGGGTTTATCATATCCCCTATCATGCACCAGTTTCTGGTAAAATTGAACGGTACAATGGGTTGTTAAAAGCTATGCTGTAAGCAATGGGTGGCAGAACATTTAAGCACTGGGAGAAGCATTTGGCAGAAGCCACCTGGTTGGTCAATACCAGAGGATCTATCAATCGTTATGGTCCTACCCAATCCAGCTTCCTACATACTGTAGAGGGAGATAAGGTCCCTGTAGTACTTGTAAAGAGCATGTTGGGAAAAGCGGTCTGGGTCCTTCCAGCCTCTGGAAAGGGCAAACCTATCCGTGGAACTGTTTTTGCCCAGGGACCTGGGTCCACTTGGTGGGTGATGCAGAAAAACGGGGATGTTCAATGTGTACCACAAGGGAATTTGATGTTGGGGGTGTGCAGTCAGTAATTCTATGTATATATATGTATATGGACATGTATGTGTAATGCATTTTAATCATTGTTTGTTTGTATGTATGTGTGTGTATATATATATGTATATATTGAGCATGATGTAGTGATGTAGGATAAGGGATGAAATGTCATGGTTTTGTGATTTTTGGTTTTCAGTATTGCACATCATAACATCATGTAGTGCACTGGGAGTTAAAGTGTTATTACTCTATCCGGGGTCCTGTCCCTGCATGTCACGGAGGTCATGGGATCATCCCCCCCAGGGGGGAGTCTCTTCCTCTTCTTCTCCGACTGGTAAAGAACGCAGGAGGTTTTTCAGGTGCTCTGAAAACTCTCTCTTTCTCTCTTTCCTATTTTATTTAATTTATTAGTCTCAATTTCAATTAGATTGTATTATATCATAGTAAAATAAGTTTACCTCCCTAGACCGGTGCTGCTGCTATTTTCCTTTTCCTTTCCCTTCCCGTTTTCGGGGGGGGGGCCCTTGGGCCCACTGTCCCTGTTACGGGCATAGACTAGTCTGCATAACCCCATGACATGCGTTCTTCAGTATTCTAGTTGTTGAAGAATCACAGGACCAGTTTGCATTCACTTGTGAGGGTAGACAATGGACCTTTCAGATCCTGCCACAAGGATATGTTCTCTCACCAACTTTGTGTAATAATTTGGTAGTGTGTGATTTGGCAGATTGGAGTAAGCCTGATGGTGTAAAAATGTGCCATTACACTGATGACTTGATGCTTATTTCTGCCTCAATAGAAACGCTGGAAAAAGCAGTGGGTTCATTATTGGCCTACTTGCAAGGAAAAGAATGGGCAGTAAACCAACAAAAGGTACAAGGACTGGGACTACTGATCAAATTTCTGGGGGTTGTTTGGTCAGGCAAGACCAAGGTCTTGCCTCTTGCAATTATAGACAAGGTGCAGGCGTTCCCAATACCTACAACAGCAAAGCAGTTGCAGGAATTCCTCGACATTTTGGGGGTATTGGCAAAAATTTATACCTCACCTTGCACAAATCTTGCAACCAAAAAAGGCCAATTATGGGATTGGGGACAGGTGGAACAAGACATTTTCCAGCAATCCAAACTAGCTGTGAAACAATTGCAAGCACTCAGTATATTTGACCCCACTCTGCCTGCCAAATTAGACATAAATGTGGATGGGATTTGGGTGGGAATTGTGGCAGCGTCAGGGTTCTGTCTGTACTCCAATTGAGTTCTACTTCCAGGTCTGGCATGGGGAAGAGGAGAGATCTAGTATGATAGAAAAAACGGCTGTTAGCAACATATTCAGCATTACAGGCAGTAGATTACTCAAACAGCTCAAGTAATAGTAAAAACAACACTAACCCATTCGAGGTTGGGTGAAGGATTTAGAATATATTCCTAAGATGGGGGTGGCCCAAGTACAAACAGTGGCACGCTGGGTTGCCCATCTGGGTCAACGTAGTCGTTTATCTCCATCTATTTTAAAAGAAGGTCTGTAAAAGATAGTAGGCCTAGTCACATATCATGATGTACCAGAAGAAACCATGGTTGCTCTGCCAGAGAAGAGCCCTGTACTAGAGGGAAAGTATCCAATCCATGAAGGGTCCAGCAAAGGCAATCTGAGCAACTGGCGAGCCATCGCATACCATCCCTCAACTGAAATAATGTGGTTTGAAGAGGGGGATGGATAGAGTAGCCAGTGGACAGAGCTTTGGGCTGTGTGGATGGTCATCACACAAGAACCAGGCGACTGTGCTTCAAACATCTGCACCAATAGTTGGGCAGTCTACAGAAGGCTCACACTATAGATAGCACAGTGGGCCACTCAGAAGTGGGCAATTCATGCCCAACCAATCTGGAGCAAGGATATGTGGGTGGATATCTAGAATGTGGTCAGGCATAGGACAGTACATATTTACCATGTATTTGAACACCAGCCCGTGCAGTTGCCAGGAAATGATAAAGCAGACACCCAAATTAGATTGTTAGAAGATTCACCTATGGAAAACATGGCCCACTGGGTAAATCAAAAACTACATTGTGTGTGTCAGGAACCTAAAGGCCTCTGACTGAAGAATGATCCTGTGATGGAACAAAGTATTCTGATAGTTTTAAGGGAACCGATATTTGTGGCTGTAGCCGCAAATAGCTTGTTTTGTAAAGAGAACTGATCTTGGTAGTTTATCTTGTTTTTGCAAGGACTTGTTTTGCAAACAGGTGTTCCACTTGGGCTCTTGATCACATGATGGCCACATGGCTACAGTGTGCAAGTGGAAAAAATCCTGCAGATGTGGGGAGAATAAAAGCAGGAGAGAGGCTGTGATGAGGGAGAGAGGAAAAGCGTGCTTTGAGGCAGGGGACACCCTGCTGGCACTACCTATTGAATCCATCGCTGGCATGTTCCTTCTCTCTCCTTTTCAGCAGTTTGCCATCTCTCAAGGGTCAGTAAGTAATAGTGCACTTGCTTAGGGAGTTTCTGCTTGCCTTTTACTGGGATTATCTAAAATGGATGCCTGTGTGTGTGTGTATGTTGAATAAAACTCTGAATACATAGTTTTCTTGTCTCTGATCCTGAGGCATCCTGTCTCTCAGATCCAAACATACCCTGAAACAATGTGCCAGACAGAAGACAATGTTGACAGCGGCCAAAGCAAGGGGGCTGCCCGTACAAATGTCAGAAAGTATCCAGGCATGTTGCAATTGTGATGCTTGCACAAGGATAAGTCCAAGACCTTTGCCAGAGATGACAGCACACCTCACCAGAGGACACAACCTTTTACAACGATGGCAAGTTGATTATATAGGCCTCCTCCCTTTATCTGAGGGGGCCAGATATGCACTGACCTGTGTCGATATGGCAAGCAGCCTGATGCAAGCCTATCCGGAACCAAAAGTGAACTAAGCCTAAACTATGAAGGCCTTAATCAGATTGATGGCAGCATATGGGACTCTGCAAGTCATCGAGAGCAACCGGGGTACACATTTCACAGGAACAACGGTACAAAAATGGGCCAAAGAAAATAACATCGAGTGGCAATTTCATCTGCCTTAGAATCCGACAGGAGTGGGTCTGATAGAAAGTTACAATGGAATTCTCAAGGCTGCTCTGTAAACAGAATTGCAGTCCGTTGGTCCCTTAAAACTGTCAGAATACTTCGTTCTATCCCAGTATCATTCTTCAATCAGAGGCCTTTAGGTCCCTGACACATGCCACCCCATGATCCTGGGTTGGAACGCATTGATACTGTACTACTTTTGCTGCAAGTCCACAAAAAGCACTTTGCATAGCTTGTTGTACAAGTTGTAAAAAGCATGTAACACAGAAGAATGAGGAATCATAGGCCCAAGATACAACCTATCAGTATCATCTTTATCAGCAGTCCCCAGTCCTAGCCTGAAGAAAGGATTCCATCTTGAGGACTCCCACAGCTGGGCAGCAAGATCTTTTTATTCGGGTAGCTGTAGATGGATTTGGCATGGTCCAACATCAGTCAGAGTATAGTGTCCCCAGGTTCCTGAGGAGCCAGAACCAGAGTCTCCCTGATGTATGGCAGGAATGTGTCCTAATTGTCCTTGCTGGTCAGGCCAGGAAAGTCTGGGAAGTTCAAGTGCACTAATTTTGTTCCCCATCAGTGGAGCCAGGGTTATCCAAACATTGCTTCCAGGAGCGTTAACACCTGTAGTGGGGAAGATGAACAGAAAAACCTAACCTAATTAGTGCCCCACAGTGCTAAATACAGTTTCCTGTTCACGTATAGTTCAAAAAAGGTTTGTTTGAGTGTGGTAAGACTAGAGCAGGGGCTGTCATTAATGCCAATTAGAGGTTTATGAAGGTCTTTCAGTATTCCAGAGTCCACAGCATGTTTCCCGTTTCTTCCCTTAAGGCTTCATAGAGCAGTTAAGCAAGCTAAAAATTCCCAAAGGTTTCAGGCCCTCGAGTTCCAGAAGATATTATTCTATTCTATCTTACTGGTTTCACACCTGGCTTCAGCTGGATAGTTACTGTTGCTGGTTTGGCTTATCTCGATCATCCAGGTGTCCCTGAAGCCCCAACCCAGGTATCACTGCATTTTTCACCTCTTCTGTCATTGTCTGGTTAGGAGGGGATGATATATGTAACATAAGAACTTGAGCTTCCACAGCTTCATTTTCTGGAATATGTACTGTGGATTTGTCCTTTACCAAATGCGATTTAAGCCTGTAGTTTGTTTAAGATATCTCTTCCCCTTAACAGCACTGAGCAATCAGGCCCTCCTCAAATTGCTAGGTAATGGAGTCTGCCAGCTCCCTCGAGGCACGGTTGCACACATAATTCCTTCAGGGAGAGCCATAACCAATATCCCCCAGCAAGATGGGAGCTTCACTTGATATTATTTTCCACAGATCCCAGGTTCCCATAAATAATTTCAATTACTTCTCCAATCCATCAATTACTACTGTTTTCAACAAGGTTTCTCCACAGTTTCCACAACCAACTGCTTTATATCTGGAATGTCTGGAATATACAAATTGCTTTCACGCACAATAGCGCACACGCTGCTGCAGCCACAAAAGTAAAAATAAAGAAAAAGACAACAAAAAAACTTAACACAAGCTGCAGATTTGCCATGTCTATAAGAGACTCTAGTTCCTCGGGGTCAAAATCCTTAACCCCACTCCTACAAACAACCCCTTGGCTCACTTATTACCATCTTGCATCAGAATACCTGGGCTGCTCTTGCTCCATTCCCAGGCGAGGGAATACTGAGGGTTCTGAATCCAAGTTTCCTCCATCACTACTACTCCAAATGTCACCATCCCAAGTTTCAGGCTCCTACTCAGGGTTGGCAATAATTGTCCTCACTCACAGACCCCTATGGCCCCCTTTCTTGGCCCGGCATTGGTGCCGAGCTGCCATCTTTACAGCATACTGAGTTGCTAGTTTTGTATACTTTTCCTCCATTACTTTCCCATGCTCTAATGCCTGCAGCAGAGCTTGTAGTAAAATGAGCTCAGCGTGTACTTGCTGAACCCACCCTTTCTCCCTGTCACTCTCTTGGTGCAGCATTTGATTTGTCTCAGCCAGCTGCCAGTAAGCAGCTAGCAAACACCCTGTCACTTGTCTGTAAAGCAAACAAAGGTGATGACAGAGCCTTTATTTGAGATACAGGTGCTATAGAACAAGATATCAAACAAAGAGAAATTAACTCGCTCCTCCCAGCAACAGTTTGGAAAAAAGAGTGAGCTCAGGAACGCAGCCTTCTCCAGTTCAAACTCTGGTGCGCTGGAAGGGGGTGGGGAACCGCACAGGCTCTGAGTGCATACACACTCCCAGAAGCACATCTGGAAGCACCGCCGAGAGGGAGAGAGAGGAGGGGTGAATCTAGGCTCCCCTGCTACAGTCACTCAGGTGCTCAACCAGGTGCTGACCTACTGGTTCAGGCTGTGACCTGGCAATTCCATTGCACTCCACACCTTCACAGCATGAACCAATGACCAAGCAGTTAAGGGGTGAGCTCATGATGGTTCAAAATACTGTGTACATCATGATGCACATAGAATACCCACTGCAATAAAGAATGTTAAGAGACTGAAGGAGATTATTGGCAGTCTTTTTTTGTGGTTCTGTTGGGCCAGTACTTGATGTTCCTGCTGTAGGCATATCTTCTTCAAGGACCAGTAGAAGTTCAGGTTCTCGCTTGCCAGTTCCCAGAAGTTCAGCAGTCCACCACTGGGTGTCATGATGTTTCCTCATGGACACTGGAGCATGCTGGAGTGATGTTGCTCCTACTGGTTGTCCTGTGAATTTAATAACCTCAAAAGGAGTAATACAGATGTTTAATAGGTACAAAGAGGGATATGTCTGCCCTCCACGGTAGGATACAGGCCATATTTCAGTCTTGAGTCAACACCTCTGCCTGTATCAGGGCATGTCCTGGTCTTTGATACCACATCCTTTGGCCTGATATCTGTGGCTGGATCACTATATCAGGTCCCAAAGAGGGGTTCTAATTTGCCACATGGACATGATTAATGTCCCCTTTGCAATGAAAACAGGGGTGTCAACTACTACCTCTGATGGCCATGCACTGACTACTGAAGGGTTTACCAGTCCCCCAACCTCTAACAATCTCCCCTAAGGTGCAAGGAGACCACACCATTTTGGTCCTGCTTGCACCTTCCAAGGCCATTTTACCTTGTGTCTCCCAGGCTCTAGGTCCTCAGGGGCAGGGAGCAGATGATTATTCATGGTGCCAACTTGTGGCTTGAGTGAGGTGTCCTTGCCTGTAATTTGTATCCTAAGTGGGGAGGCCCAAGTTGTCTGCAACATTCTTAAAGCACTCATTCAAGTCTCGCAGGGTGTCATGGTTTTATGATTTTTGGTTACCAACATTCCACATCATAACATCATGTAATGCACTGGGAGTTAAAGTGTTCCGGGTACCTGTCCCCGAAGAGAAGACGAACTACATTCCCCAGAAGACTGTTCGCTGTGCTGTTATCATTCTGCTCAGGGGGAACAGATATAAGGCCTTGGTTGGTCATCTGACGGGCTCTTCTTCGTCAGACTCCTCTCCCTACTGCTCAACCGGACTGCGCATCTCACCTCAGAATTATGGTGAGGCCTATCCAGCTTTCGGACAATCATCTTTCTCTCTCATTATATTTGATTTATTAGCTTCAATTCTAATTATATTTTATTATAGTGTGTTATCTTGCATTCCTATACCATATTTAGTAAATTAGTTTGTTTCTCCTCAGATCGTTGCGACTATTTTTAATTATTTTGGGGTCCCCTGTTTCCCTTTTCTGGAGGCACGGATTTTGCAAAATCCCTCCGCCCCACTAGTCACGGAACCGGGCCGAACCAGCCCATAAACCGTCAACACAGGGTTTCATAAAGGCTCTTGGTCCACCCCTGCGAGGACTGTGTATCTGCCTTCAGAGCAGCCTTCTTGATCCCATTATATCTTTCTATTTGGCCTGCTCCCATTGGATTATAGGGCAGGTGAAAACAGCATTCGATGTTGTTGTCTTCAGCCCACTTCTGCACATTTGCACTTGTGAAATGTGTACCTTGGTCACTCTTGATGACCTCAGGAGTCCTGTATGACGCCATTAACCTAGTTAGTGCTTTGATGGTATAGGCTTAGTTTGCCTTCACTACAGGATAGGCTTGCATCAATCCACTTGCTGTATCAACACAGGTTAGGGCATATCTGGCCTCCTCTGATTGAGGAGGGGACCTAAATAATTGATCTGCCATCGCTGTAATGGGTTGCGTCCTCGAGTGAGATGGGCCATTTTTTCCAGCAGAGGTCTTGGTCTCATTCGTGAGTAAGTGTCACAGTTCTGACATGCTTAGACAATATCTGGTAACTGTATGGGCAGCCCCCATGCTTTGGCTGCTGCCCACGTGGTTTTCTGTCTTGCATGGTGGAGTCACCGTCCCTGGAGGTGTTCAGGGAATGTTTATATGTTGTGTTGAAGGACATGGTTTAGTGAGAACTATTGGTAGTAGGTGGACAGTTGGACTGGATGATCTTGTAGGTATTTTCCAACACTGGTGATTCTATGATTCTATGATTCTATGTCAGTTTCCAATGCAGCCAGTGGGCGATGTCTTCTGCTGATGTATTTCCTAGCCATCGAACTTGAGCCAGTGTGTCAGCTTCATCATTGCCTGGCGACTGCAAGGGTTGATGTCCAGAAACGTGGTATGCTCATACAGTCCTGTGCTGAACCGCGTTCCATATATCAACCCACATATCTGCCCCAGATAGGTCGGGCGTGGATTGTCCAGTCCTGAGTGGCCCACTGTGCTATCCTGAGCATGAGCCCTCGGTAGACTGCCCAACTATCCATGCAGATATTCAATGCAATGTTGCCCAGCTCTTGAGTTTTCACCATCCACACAGCTCGTAGCTCCGCCCACTGGCTACTTTGTCCATCCTCATCTTCGAATTATGTCATTTTCGTCGAGGGATGGTATGCGACGGCTCGCCACCTACTTGGGTTTCCTCTGCTGGATCCATCTGTGTACCAAGAATCTTCTGGAATAGGATATTTCCCCACCTGTACAGGACTCTTCTCTGGGTGAGTAACCGTTATTTCCTCAGGTTTCTCACTGTGATATGTTACTGACCCAAGTATCTTCTGCAATTCTTCCTTCAGTGGAGATGATGACAGGTGGCTTCTCTGACTAAGGTAGATGACTCAGCGCACCACTGTTTGTGATTGGGCCACCCCCATCTTGGGAATGTGGGTTAGATCTTTTACCCACCACTGGATTGGCAAAGTTGTTTTGACAATAACCTCTGCAGTCTGAGTTATTGGTTCTGCTGCCTGCAGTACAGAATAGGTAGCCAATAACTGCTTTTCAACCATGCTGTATCTTTCTTCTGCTCCATACCAAACCTGTGACCAGAACCCAATTAGAGTTCGAACAGAACTCTGGCACTGCCACAGTCCCCAGCCAAACTCTTCTTGAGTTATGTGCACATCTAGTTCATCTGGAAGGGTTAGATCAAATATACCCAGTGCCTGGGCCTGTTTAACAGCTGTTTATGCCTGCTGGAAGGCCTCTTGTTCCTTTCTACCCCAATCCCATACTTGGCCTTTTTTTGTTAGTTGATATAGAGGTTTTAGCAGTTGTGCTAACTGGGTTATAAAGGATCACCAGTATCCTAATATACCCAAGAATTCCTGCAACTGCTTCCGTGTCGTGGGAACAGGGAACACTTTGATCTTATCCATGATTGTGCTGACCTTGGTCTTACCTGACTTGACAACACCCAGGGATTTAATTGATAGCCTTGGCCCTTGTACTTTCTGTGGGTTTGTAGCCCATCATTTTTCCTGTAAATACATCATTAGTGATGATACTGCCTTCTCTAATGCCTCGATTGAGTCAGATGTTAACATCAGATCATCAGTGTAGTGGTACATTTTGATAGTAGATGGTTGGTTCCAATTTGCCAAGCCACGTGCCACCAGATTATGACAAAAAGTAGGTGAACGCACGTACCCCTGAGGTAGGGCTTGAAAAGTCCACTGCCTGCCCTCCCATGTGAATGCAAACTGGTCTTGAGATTCCTTAGTAATTGGAATGCTGAAAAATGCATTTGCTAGATCCAGAACACAGTGATATGTTTCTATTTCTCTACTTAATGTATCCATGAGGGAGGCAATGTTGTAATAAGACCTGATTAGGCTGTCCATCAATCTTTTTAAATTGAACTCCCGGTTTAATCAGGTCATTAAACATTTGTTTTCTTGAGACCCTGATGGGTCCAGATTGAATTACCTGGTCCGCAGGCATTCTGTCTCCCCCAGATCTGCCACCAATTGGGTGGCCTGTTGTATTATGGCCTCCGAGGCCACTAGGGGATTCAGTATGGATACCAAAGTACCATACTGATGTGGCAGAGCTTGCTGCAGGATGAGATCCCTCATTCCTGCTGAAAATTTTATCAGATCCAGGCTCTCAAAGTCATCCTCATAGATTGCCTCTTTCATGCCTAATTCTCAAAGATAGTTTTGCAAGTCCTCCATAGAGGACCATCGGCCCGTATTTAATGGTATGCCGCTCTTATTTGGCAATGTTATATGGCATGCAGCCATTAACCATTTGATCAATGAATGATTTTCCTAGTTATGTTTGACAGTGGCATATAGTCTTTGCCTGTGGGCAGGGTGAGTAATAATGGATGCCACTTTTGAAATTTCCGGTCCATTCACCACAGTGCTTTCTGCCCCCATGTTCCATTACCAGAGCAGCCACGGTGGCATGTGTGCTCTCAGTTTTTGTCTAATCCGCTGTACTAAATCAATTCAGCACTGGCCTATTGTGCACTTTTTTTGTTTTTTGAGTTACAGCTGGTCAGATCTCAAAGAGATCTATCCCTACTGGAACCTCAAGATCCAACCTTTTAGTGCCTTCATTTACAGAGTCCATTTTATGCAGATTCCCTTGTACAGGGTCCCTGGTAACTTCTAGAGATGTTCCGGAACTTCTGTAGGGGAATGATTGGATAAGGTTTTTTTCCCTGTCAAAATTGCTACTTGTCTTTTCAGTTTTTCTACACGGTCTCGCAATAGTTGATTTTCATCAGTTATGTTCAGCCAGTTCAAGGCCATCAACAGTGGCCACACCATCGTGGATGTGCCTAACTGTTGTTTTCAAGTAGTGAGTATATTTTTGCTAAGACTATGGAAATACTCAGCCAGGTGGGCCAGGGACTCATGGACATTTCCTCCATCCCGCAAGGAGCCCCATTTTTCAATGATATAAGCAATCCTGTGATATGGGGATCCTAGGAATCCCAGGATGTGCCCTGGCAAAAGTTCATTCAAAGGGGTAGTCTTTCCCTGTCCAAACTACCCCATGATATTGTTCAGAAAAGCCATGGTAAATATTTTAGGAGGCTTGTAATTGAATATCTTTAAAGGTGTTTGGCTGCCTGGCTTGCCAAAATGTAAAGCAAACAAAGGTGATGACAGAGCCTTTATTTGTGATACAGGAGCTATAGAACAAGATATCAAAGAAAGAGGAATTAAATCAACCCTCCCAGCAACAGTTTGGAAAAAAGGGTGAGCTGAGGAATGCAGCCTTCTCCAGTTCGAACTCTGGCGCGCCGAAAGCGGGGGGGTGGGGACGACAAACTGCGCAGGCTCTGAGTGCATATGTGCTCCCCAAAGCAAGGCTGGAAGCCCCACCGATATGGAGAGAAAGGAGGGTGGATCTAGACTCCTCCGCTCCAGTCATTCCGGTACTCACCTACTGGTTCAGGCTGTGACCCAGCAATTCCACTGCATTCTTCTCAAGTGGGACATGCGAAAAACTGCTGTGGTCTCTTTTAATTCCTATGGTTCTGGTTCTATTTTTGCATAAGTTTCCAGCTGAAGTCATAACGTACTTCACGGTTCGCCCTCCCAGCCCAGTCTCTCCACTGGGGGAGATGCAGCCTCTGACTGGGTCTTGCGAAACATACTCACACACACTCAGATAGCAATGGCGCAATACTGGTGCAGACACATTCGGCAACCCAGTCCCCGTCTTAAAGGCACCTAACCTTATGACAGTGCAATACTGAGGCAGACACATTCTTACACCTAGTCCCCGTCTTAAAGGAGGGAGAGAAAGAAGAAAAGAGAAAAAAAACAAAAAACAAATAAAAAAAGAACAAAAAACAACAAAAAAAATCATCAACAACAACAAAAGAAAAACACCCCAAAAAACCCCTCACTGCCTCACCCTCGAAATTTCAGCAGTCAGATCCCATCCCTCATTGCCAGTTATGTTTCAGGGTATACTTGGGTCTGAGAAACAGGATGTCTCATGAGCAGATGCAAGCAAACTACGCACTCAGAGCAGCAGAGAGGGTTGCAAGTTTTAGTCAACACATACACATATGCACACACAAAGGCATACATTTTAGATAATCCCAGTAAGTGGCAAGCAGATGCAGCGTCTGAGGCAAGGACTCAGATGTGAACGATCCAAATTGTTTATTGCAGGTTCAAACATCCCTTATATACATTCACACATTTTCTCTTGTAACTTGCCCACATCCCTTTACATGTCAACAAAACATTCCATAAACACTCCTTAACCGTGCATGCAGGCATTTATCCAATCAGAATCATGAGTTGTTCCTAGCCCCAGGCTCTTCGTCCAATCAGGGTCGTTATCACACAGTGATCATGCAGCTTACTTGACTTTGTTTTTCTCTTCTGGAGGTGTCCTTGGTTCTCAGCATTGCTTTCTCATGCCATTTATCTTGCTCCGCAGCTTCTGCTCTGAATAATCTTCTTATATTCCCACATTTCCCCTTTTTTTTGTTTATTAGCAAACTATTAACATACTACAAAATAATAGCACTAATCATATTAATAACATAATCATGCCTTGTACACAGCATCCTGACCATCTGATTTAGAGCTTTCTCCTTCATTTTGTGTAATGCTTTGTAACAGTATTGCTGGATGCATTTAGGTTATCATGACTTGATCAAGGCTTTGATCTGAACATAAGAAAAGAGGCAAGGCAAACATAGCATAATGGCAAGAAATACTATTAAAACCATTAAGAAAAGAACAAACATGTTTGGCCCATGGGCAAAGTTCCTGCAACCTGGAAAAGAATCTCGGAGGGTCCCTGTATGGGAACTGTTGAGTCAGAGCCTTGTTGTGGTTTTGTATTTTTGTTGTCGGTATTCCACATAACATCATGTAAAGCAGTGGGAGTTAAAGAGTTTATGTTCTAGTTCTGTGGACTGCCTTTTTTGGGCATTTTGGTTCTTGGAGGGGAGGAGCAGCATTCCCCAGAGGACTTCACGCCCAGAGGAAGAAAGGTGGAGCTCCTCGCAGGACACCAGCCTCTCTCTCTCTCACGGACTCTCTTGGTTTTGCGGAGGAGAAGCACATGGTTCCCTCTGCAGTTTACAGCGTAAGGCCTTGGCTTTGGACACTCTCTCTCTCATTTTGTTTGATTTTGTTGGATTTAGTAAACTAACATTCCTCCTCAGATCATTGCCATTGCTCTGGTTTTTTTTAGACCCATCTACTATCTCCCTACCCTTCTCCCCCCTTCTACTCTCCCGAGGTGCGGGCCCGCGAGTGCCCTGCCTCATTAGTCACGGGGCTGGGCCGGACCGGCTGTAAATGGTTAACACTTTTTTTTTCTCCTCTCCTTTGTTTTTTTCTTCTCTTCGGGCCTTTGCCCCCTGTCACGGACACAGATCTAGAGATAACTCCATGACAATTATTGGTGTAGAATGCAGGCAATCTGAACCGAATCTGAAATTTTTTACTTAGAGTCAGGGAGTTGCAGAGTGCTGTAGCTAGTTTTGACCT
Organism: Pavo muticus; assembly: GCA_016647715.1. NCBI lineage: Eukaryota > Metazoa > Chordata > Aves > Galliformes > Phasianidae > Pavo > Pavo muticus. The sequence goes on from JACDJE010000922.1 coordinate 13,913, forward strand.
GCATAGATCAGATTATAGGCCGGATGGTCTATAAGACTCTAGACATGGTACCGAGGTTTTTTTTTCCATCTTCCTTTCCTAGCAACTTCCAGCTATGAATCTCTACTTCATTTTAAAACAATGTATGGAGGATTAAGGATCATTATGTTTCTTGGAACATACTGGTTTCTTATTAAGTTCATCACGTTCAGTTTTGGAGTTGCATATATGTATAACCAATTAAGGGCACTGATAGAGATACCTGCCTGGTACGTATACATCCCAGAGGGAGTGGCTAATTTAATAGACAATACAATGTTTGTGTGTGAAGACAGGACAAGGGGAAACGGCCAGAAACTGGAGCATAGGAAGTTCTGCACAAATGTGCACAAGAACTTCTTTACTGTGGAGGACTGGCTCCAGGAATGCGGGCATGTCTACTTATCTCTGGACCGCTGCAAACAAAACAGCACATACGGCTCCGTGGGAAGAAGGAGCTCTGTACCCTGGATCGGCCAGGAGTGAGGGAGTTGGACAAGCTGCATTCTGGCCTGTGATGTTGTGCCCCAGGGAAAAAGGGAGCCTTCGACCTAAAGATAACAATGCCTAGCAACGACCTGAAAGTAACATAGCACTCGAGTGTATAAAAGCTTGCTTTGTTCGAACAATAAATGTCTCAGCTTGGTTAACCATATTGGTGTCTCTGAGTCCGTGCCGGAATCGCTTTCTCCCTGGGTTTTCCTACTTTGGCTAAGGGATTTTGCCTAGACACTACAACAATTGGCGCTTGAACAGACCCTTGCCACTGCGGTTGGACGTGGAATTCGGGAAAACGGAGGAAGTGATCGGCGGTTCGCAGATAGTTGGCACCGCGGAGTCCTAAACGATGAGTCCTAAATGACATAAGTTTTGCAGTAGCTGGAAACAGGGTCGCGACCTGTCCTCTGTGCCACCATAGAGTGGGAAGCTGCAGAGAAGCTGCTCCTGAGTATCCTCTCTAAGAGAGGGGAGCAGACCTCTCCTAAAGGCATTTCGGAGCTGGAAAAATGGGCCCGAAATAATGGACATTTACGTGAAGTTGCGCTAATAATTAGCGTAGCAGAATGGAGAGAAGTAGGGGACCATATGTGGGACTCTGTGATCTCTGATAAAAGGGAGGAGAAGACCCTCAAAACGTTGGGACTGGTTTGGCGTGCCATATTCAACTCGCTAAAATACATGCAAGCAGAATGCCAGGTTGCTGCAGCAGCAGTACAGGCACTGTCCGGACCACTACTAACCTTTTAGACCTCCTGACGCATGGAGTCACTCACTCAGTTCACTCCACTGCAGCGCAGGTGCGGGCTGCGGTTGAGCCGACACCGGGGGCCTCATCCGTTTCTAGTGGGTCTAATATTTCAATGCCTGAAGAAAGTGATCAGGCTGGGGAAGATGCGGGTACTAGTGCCCCTGAGGGAGCGAGAGAAACTGAACCTATTCCCCCAGTGCCCCCTGATCCTGAAAGGGAGGAAGAAAACAAAGAACAGGAGAGAGAACTGGAGGATGATATAAAAATTTTGACTGAAAGGCTGAGACAGCTAGAGGTTAAGGTGAGGGTGGCACAGACCCCCCCTGCACTTCTGCAGCCGAGTGCTCTCCCATCGCCTATGCCTTTACCCCCACCTAAATCAACTTCATCACGGTGGTCTGGAGTTATTCGAGATGCTATCTTAGAGGGAGAGTGGGAAGCCGCTTCTTGTGTTGCTTGTCCGGTTGTTTATGATCAAGCAGGAGTTGCTCACTGGGAGTCTCACGATTGGAAGCTCCTGCAGCAGGCACGGAAGACAGTCTCTGATTATGGGATAAAATCAGAGGCGGCCAAACAGATTATACAATGGATCTTTACGGCAGACGTACAACTGCCTCTGGATATTCGTAATATTGCTAGACTTCTGCTTACTCCCTCGGAAATGTTGTTGTTTACCCAAGAGTGGGCTGACAGAGCAAACAGAGTAGCAGCCGTGACGCGCCAACGGAATGACCCGTTGTATGGTGTTACTGCTGAAATGCTATTAGGAACTGGGCCATATGCGGCCGGAGATATGCAACTTACGTTCCCAAGAGACTTCCACCGGCTCTCGGCACAATTGGCTCTAGAAGCCATGTTTGCTATCCCGGCTGGTAAAAAGGAACCAGCCTTCGCCTCGGTGCGACAGGGAGTGACTGAGCCTTTTACTCGATTTGTTGATCGCATGTGGGTTGCCATTCAGGATAGTGAGCTCCCTGAGGAAACAAAGCAACAGCTGTTTAGAGTGATGGTGCATGATAATGCAAACCAGGCAACAAGATCTATCCTCGCTACATTGCCTCAGGGCACCTCAGTGGAAGTAATGTTACAGCATATTGCTAGGGCGGAACAGCAGCAGCAAGCCTCTCATATTGCCGCTGCTGTGCAAGCAGCAATAGGGAAGAACATTCAAGGGCCGGCGCGGCAGGAAGCTGGGTCAGTGCGTTGCTACAGATGTGGCCTGTTGGGACATATGAGACGTCAATGTACAGGCCAGGTATGGTGTGACTCTTGTCAGCAGCCTACACATGACACTCGGATCTGTAAGAAACAGGGAAACGGGAAGCGGAGTGCGAAGCCCCGCCGCGCTGCGACACAAATACCGGGACAAACGGTGGAGGCTACCTCAATCGTCACCGACCCCAAACCCGAGGGAGCCTCGGAGTGGATGTGTCAACAGCAGTAGATATACACCTCACGGACACTCGGGTCCAAAAAGCTCTGTTAGAAGCCAAAGGCCCTTTGTCCACAGTTCGAAAATTACATGCAATCTTAATGGGGAGATCATCTCTGGGAATATCTCATGTTGTCCTCATTCCTGGGGTAATTGATTCGGATTACAGGGGTCCAATATATGCAATGCTCTATACCATAAATCCTCCTGTGTTTATACCAAAGGGAACCAGAATTTGTCAGCTCATTCCGATCCCCGACAACTTTTCCTTGATGGGGAGGGATATTGAGCAATCAGGTGGGTTTGTATCCACAGGATCTACGATCTGCCTGGCTACGAGCCTGGGTCAAAGACAGATGATTAAGGTTGAATTATATCATCAGCTTAAACAAGTTACCGTTACTGCGCTTCTTGACTCTGGAGCAGACATCTCTATTGTCTCAACAGATGTGTGGCCAGCTGCCTGGCCAACAAGATCAGTCGCTGGGATTAGCGGTGTCGGTGGCTCCACTGAGACCCAGCAGGCTGTAAACCCAGTAACGGTAATGTTGACCCACGAAAAACCGGTGGCATGCTTGGTTCATGTTGCTCCCCTTCCAGGAGGCCTGCAAATGCTCTTGGGCCGTGATGTTTTGAGTCAGTTGGGAGTTCGGCTTACGAATCAAAATTTGGGGTAATGGCCACTGTAGCGCCTCCACCTATTCCTATTGTATGGAAAACTGATGATCCTGTTTGGGTGGAGCAGTGGCCTATGACAAAGGAGCGCATTGCTATTGTAGAGCAATTAGTGCAAGAACAACTGATGGCAGGACATATTCATCCCTCCATTAGCCCGTGGAATACCCCTATTTTTGTCATCCTAAAAAAATCTGGGAAGTGGCGTTTATTACATGATTTACGAAAAGTAAATGAGCAAATGGAAGCTATGGGAGCATTGCAACCAGGTATGCCTTCCCCGTGTATGTTACGCAGAAATTGGCACATTTTAATCATTGATTTGAAAGATTGCTTCTTCACCATTCCGATAGCAGAACAAGATTGTAAACATTTTGCCTTTTCTGTGCCAGCTGTTAACAAGGCCCAACCTGCTCAACGATATGAGTGGGTGGTCCTGCCCCAGGGAATGAAAAATTCCCCCACACTCTGCCAGCTGTTTGTGGCTGCAGCGCTACAACCTGTACGAAAACAGAACCCCTCTATGGATGATATTTTATTTTGTCAACCAGAACCCTTTACGTCAACATGGGAATTCGCTTTAGTTAAGCATTTCAGCAACTTCGGACTAAAAGTGGCACCAGAAAAGGTTCAACTGTCTGCCCCATATTTGTATCTCGGTTGGAAATTATCTGATCAAATGGTGCGGCCTCAATCTGCAGAATTGCGGCAAGAAGTAAAAGCAATAACAGACTTGCAGACAATTTTGGGCCACATTCAGTGGCTGCCACCTGCCATAGGTATCATGAATCAGCAGCTAGAACCGTTGTTACAGTTACTTTGCAGTCGCTCGGCAGAGAAATTAGTCACTCTATCGCCAGAAGCCTCGCTCGCATTGCAAACCGTATCGAGGCAAATAGTGAATAGCATCTGTCATCGGCGCAGTCTAGACCTCGGGTTATCTCTGGTAATTTATGCACAACCCAAACATGCCTTTGCGACTATTTGTCAATGGCAAAAAGAAAAGGGGGAACCCCTAAGGAAGGAATGGTTAACCAGGAGATTGCCATTGACAAATATCCTCACATCTACTGTCTCTCCAGAAATTTTAAAACAATCAAATCACCAGAATTTTTTTCTCTTAGAATGGCTTTTTCCCTCAGTACAACCACGCTCGTCGGTTACGACCCGTACTGAAGTGGTAGCTGCACTCATCGCACAGGGACGTGAGCGTACTGTTGCTATCTCCGGATTAGAACCGGAAGATATCAGCTTACCGTTTACGAAGGTATGGCTAGAATGGACACTAAGACACTCTAATTCGCTCCTTAGTGCATTAGAAGGGTATCCAGGGACTATTCACACACAAAGGCCATCATCCAAAATGTCACAGTTCTTAGAGAAGACGACCTGGGTAGCCCCCCCCTTACAATCTCATCAGCCTGTACAAGGGCAAACAGTATATACTGACGCCGGGAAAAGGTCAAGAAAGGCAGTTTGCATATGGTGGGAAAAGGAGTGGAAACATCATTACGTCGAGTTAGGAGCCAGGGACTCTTTACAAGTGGCAGAGTTACGAGCTGTAGTGTGGGCATTCATGAATTGGGCTACAGAACCTATAAATATAGTTACCGACTCTCTCTATGTGGCTGGTGTGTGTCAACGTATTGAGGACGCATATTTGCGGGAATCTAGAAATGAAAACTTGGTACTGCAGTTCATTAGGCTACGAGACTTGTTACGGGCTCGGATGCACCCATATTGTGTAATACATATACGCAGTCATATCACAGAGTTAGGTTTAGGAGAAAGGAATGCGGTAGCTGACAAACTAGTGACTGCGGTGCCCATCAATATGTTTGAAGCTGCAAGGGTGTCACATGAAATGTTCCATCAGAATGCCAAGGGTCTACAGCAACAATTCAATATTAGTGTTACGGATGCCAAACTGATAGTTCAAACCTGCCCTCAATGCAGCCATCACAACAATAGCCTCAGAGTAGGGATCAACCCCCGGGGATTGCAGGCATTGGAAGTATGGCAGAGCGATGTTACGCATGTAGCCGAATTTGGTCGGTTGAAGTATGTGTATGTCAGTATTGACACCTTTTCAGGTTTTATTTGGGCCTCTGCGCAGCCTGGAGAAATGGCCAAACATGTTGTGAAACATTGGAAGGCTTGTTTTGCTATAATGGGCCTGCCCAGAACAATCAAAACAGATAATGGACCTGCGTATAGATCGAAATCAGTACAAGTGTTTCTGCAGAAATGGGGAGTCCAGCATATTTTCAGAATTCCTCATTCTCCCACAGGCCAAGCGATAATAGAGCGTGCCCATGCCACTCTAAAGACTCAGCGAGAATAACGACATCCGAATCAGAGGTTAATAACCGTTTGCATCAGGCCTTGTTTGCCTTGAATTTCTTGTGTATTAGAGGAAATGCTCTTGCTCCACCCGCAGCGATGCATCATGCTGGAATTAGCCTTAGAACTATAGCGGACTCCACAAAGGTTACGTATAAACACCCGCAAACCAGGGAGTGGAGTGGGCCAGCAACATTAATTTTTGCAGGCAGAGGATATTTTTGTGTCTCCACAGGTCAGAATGGCCCGTTGTGGGTTCCAGCATGATATGTTCAGCCTCATCTCAAGGCAGAAAATAGCATCCAGCCCTTATAATGACTGGGATTGTGTGCTTCTTACCTATTGGCAATGCTTTGTAACTTGCTGTATTGCAAATAACATTAGTAATGGTATGACATAGTGCATGATTTTCCTATGTTATCAATGCAGTCTCAAGAATTAGAATTATTAAAAATTATCTAGGTTGTTGTGTGTTTCTTTTATTTTACTAGAAGATCAAATGTGAATTAAACAGGATTTGATGTTACCAATGCTGGAATCTATGGGAATAGTTCTTTTTAATGTATTAGTAATGCTCAGTTTATTCTGTTTTGCAAGCAGGTGTTCCACTTGGGTTCTGTATCACGCACTGGCCATGCGGATGCGGTGTGCAAATGGAAAATACCCTTCAGACCCTGGGAGGAATAAAAGCAGGAGAGAATCTGTGATGGGTGAGAGAGGAAAAGTGCCCTTTGAAGCAGGGGACGCCCTGCTGGCACTGCCTATCGCATCCACCGCCAACATGTTCTTTCTCTCTCCTTTTCCGCAGTTTTCTGTTTCTCAAGGGTCAATAAGTAATAATGCCCCTAGTGATACTCTAGCCCATTTGCCCACTAATATTGATTCTATCTGACATGCAACTTCATAAAGTTGTACAGCTGTTAATTTTCTACTAGCTCAAAGACATGGTTGTGAGCACTCTGAAAGCATTTGTTGTACAAATTTTAGTAGTCATTCAAAATCAACATATCAGAACATACGAAACGTAGAGACTCTTTTCTAACCAGGTACAGATTAACACAGAACGGGACCCTTGGGGATTTATTTCCAGGTTGCAGAAACTTGGGCTGCAGGCCAAACATGTGTTTGTTCTTTTTGGTAGGTTAACAGTATTTCTTGTCATTATGCTATGTTTGCCTTGTATCCTTTCTCACGTTTAGAGTATTGTTGATCAAGGCCTTGATTAGGTTAAAATGATTATTTTATTAATGTAATTAGTGTTATTATTTTATAGTTGGTAGTAGTTTGCGAACCAAAAAAAA
>JACDJE010000922.1:21495-45948 GCA_016647715.1 Pavo muticus
TGAGGGAGTTGGACAAGCTGCATTCTGGCCTGTGATGTTGTGCCCCAGGGAAAAAGGGAGCCTTCGACCTAAAGATAACAATGCCTAGCAACGACCTGAAAGTAACATAGCACTCGAGTGTATAAAAGCTTGCTTTGTTCAAACAATAAATGTCTCAGCTTGGTTAACCATATTGGTGTCTCTGAGTCCGTGCCGGAATCGCTTTCTCCCCGGGTTTTCCTACTTTGGCTAAGGGATTTTGCCTGGACACTACAACAACACTTTACGGCGAGGGTGACGGAGCACTGGAACAGGCTGCCCAGGGAGGTTGTGGAGTCTCCTTCTCTGGAGATATTCAAGACCCTCCTGGACGCCCACCTGTGCAACCTGGTGTAGGGAACCTGCTTTGGCAGGGGGGTTGGACTCGATGATCTCTGGAGGTCCCTTCCAACCCCTATGATTCTGTGATTCTGTGATTCTGTGACTGGTTTCCAGCTTCTCTTCTCAGTTCCTTATGCATGTTTGGAATGCCGGCTCAGGGACCACGTTATCAATCTCTGAATGTATTCTTTGCAATGATAATTTGCATTATGTGGAGGAAGCTTTTCCCAAAACCAGAGAATGCTGAGTGGCAGAGAATATGGAGAGGTTTAGGAAAGTGCTTAGAAGTGTGGGGACCCCCGATGCCATGGGATTTCACTCTTGAACACCTGTGGGATCCTGAGAAACTAAGCCAGTATCTGAGTCAGGGATGGTGCGGCTTAGGAAGATCTGAGGAGGAAAGGCTTATTTGGGGCTTGGCTCATGCTTACCGAGCTCTATATAGTACTATTCTGGAGAGAGAGAGTTTCCAAAATGAGATCCGAACCAAAGGGGGAAACCTCCAAGTCAAACCTGATCAATCACAGGAAGCACCATTATCAATGTCAATTGCCCCTGTGGAGGGGCAGAAATGGAAACGGGTGTCCTCGCGTCTAGAACGGAAAGAAGAAGCGGAGGAAGTAGAGGAAGATCCAGGCGAGGGGCCCTCCCCAAAATCACCATCACCGAGAAAGGCAACTGAGAAAACTAAGAGACACGGAGAGGAGAGTGAAGAGGAGGAAGTCACTGTTACCACTACCCATTGATCCCTGAAGATGACTGAAATCCACGGCTCAAGAAAGGAGTTTATATGGCACCCGAACGAAACTATTGTCACCTGGTTGCTTCGGTGTTGGGACAATGGGGTCAGTAGCATGCTTCCAGATGGTAACGAAGCTCGCCAACTAGGAAGCATTGCCAGAGACTCAGCTATTGACAGAGGGATTAGTAGATGTCTGAACGGAGTCGCCACCCCCTGGGAACGAGCGTTATTAGCTGTGAAGGAAAGGTATCCCTTCAAAGACAATCTGGAGCCTGAGATGAAAAAGTGGAATACTGTTGAAAAAGGTATCCAGTATTTGAGTCACACCCCCACTGAGTGCTGCTGTGCCAGATATGTTAGAACTCAAGTATGAACTGGAGTACTTATTTATGATGGATTGTGAAAGACAAAAATGTTTTTCTTTTTTTGTCTCAAAGCTTGCTTTCTGAAGCCTTTTTGGTGATAAGACTCTAACTGACAACTGCTAATTATCTAGGGGGGTGAGTGGTGTGTGTCACCATGCCACAATACTTCTGCTTATGAGTGTAAAGATAAACAGAAGCGGACAAGCAGTCTTTTTCAGGATTGCGGTTTGAAGGAGCTGACCACTGCAAAAGGCGATAATGCTTGTGCATGGCAACAAAGGCACCACTCCCTGATGACTTATCTGTTGGGCCAGCTATGTCACACTAACAGAGAGGAAAGAAGAAGAAAAAAAACCTGAGAAACGGGATAAAAGGCCCTCACTCAACTAAGGACTTTGGAGAAGAACTCCGAAAGAAAAGAAGCCTTTGGGGGAGAGGAACTCCCAAAGAAACCTCTGATGGAGGAATTCCCTGAGGGGAAAATCCTCTTCGGAAGAACCCCCGGGGCCTGCTTGTTGCAAAGCTTCCTGGCTTTCTCCCATCCCCTGCGGTGATTGGACGAGTTCCTGAGATCAACAGACGTACTATGAACTACGCTGGACTCATGGTGGTGACTCTTTTGCTCTCTACAAATGCTCTTTGATTTTATTTCCTATCTCTTTTCTATTGCCCATCTTCCCTTCCCCATATCCCTAAGCAACTAGGATTTGTAATAAACTGGTCAGGCTAACATTTGACCCGTTGTGTCTTAATCTCACCATCAGGTATACATATACTAAAAGTACCTCCTCTCCCTCTTATAAATTGGAGCGAGACATGGATTACCTTAAAAAAGTTATGTGTTGGATGGACATTGGTTACAGCTCTTGTCCAGGGAATTTGTTGTTCTCATGCCCTGAGGAAGTAGGTGGACTCCATTACCCAGCAAAACACAAGGGATTTTCACCCAATACCTAAGACCAGTCAGGATAAACAGCTGTTATGAGACAAACGGTGTCAAAAGAAATCCCTATACAAACCCCACTTGAGTGTGTATTAGCACATGGGTGAGACATTGCTGGGGAGCTTGGGGGGCACCCCGAGTAAGAAAACCTTAATTAAGTATTGCAATCAACGGTGGTTGGTATATCAGTTAGAAGATGATGAGAAGTGGCCTCGGAATGGGACCCTGAAGTATAATACCCTCTTACAGTTAATGTTATTCTTAAGAAGGGAAGATAAATGGGAAGAGGTTGCAAACACAGATATGTTTTTCACTCTTTGCAATCATCCCGAGTGGCAACAAGACTGAGGTATGAGGGCACCCCAAGATCCGATGGTTTTAGCACTAGAGAAGGGAAAGAAAAGTGGAAGAAACCAGGAACATAAATGAAGTAACATGAACAGTTTTTATAATTGAGTGCTCTAATCATGAGACTAAGTACTGGGTATTTGTGGAAACTGAAGAACTCTATTGTTTGGTTCGTGGGTTTTGAAGTGAATGGGACAAACTGTTTTGATGGTATAAGAAAGTGTAATTGTTAATGGAAGCATAATTGAGGGTATGTGGAAGTGTAATTGAGGGAACGAATAGTGGAATAGTGTACAAAGGCAAAAGGGTTAAAGAGAAAGTGAGTTTATCTGCGTTGGCATGAGAGCAACCCCCCTGCACCACTCCTCGTGAGCAGAAATCTCAGAGTGAGAGAGAGAGCCGGGGCCAGAGACTGCTGCTGTAAACAGCGTTACTTGCAAAGGGCACTGGAGGGGATGGGGCATTTGTGAGAGGTAGATTGTGTTTTTGCAGTGGAAATTTCCAGTATTTCTGTATGTAGCATAGGATAAGTTGCCTTTCACAAAGAAAGCTGCTGAACAAAGTAAAGTTGAGACTGGGGCGTTCCGACCTAGGTAGAATTGGCACAGGCACTAGATAAGGTAATTATATAGGGTAAGGGAGAGTCCGGTACAGGACAGAAATAGTGTGCTAATTGTTGAAAATATGGTCCTCCTATTGACATAAAAAGTACAGAACATACCCAAAGACAATGGGTTGGTAACAGACATTGTATGGAAGTGTAATGTAGCAACAGCGTCGGAAGATTGTGAGCCTGAGACGCTCAACCAATGAGTGCCAGGAGAGGCATTACCTGCATCGGACCCAGGGTATATAGCGGAAAGGATTTCACTGACTAGTTGCGCAATTTCTCCCTTGTCAGTAGGGGGTGTGCGCCCATTATTGCAATAATGAATAAACCGCCCTTCACAGAGATCTTTGCCTGATTAGAAATTTTTGATCTTGAGCGTGTTTCTCACAATTTGGTGCTGAAACCCGGGAACAACGTCGCCCACGGTGGGCCTCTGCTTCTACAGCACAGGATGCTGCACCCTGCTCATTTTTCTGCGGCCCTGTGAGTTGGCAGTGGTGGTTCATCGTGGAGCCGGCTGCAGACCCGAAGATGTTTTTAAGTGGCAAGATCTCTGAACAGCTGAGGGATAGGGACGGACAGTGGGCACTGCGGTGTTGTGTGATTGACCTGATAATTCCTGGCAACTCTGTGCACAGACCAAGGTAAGAACAATCGTGTGATTAAGTATTGCCTTGGAGGTCGAGGTCTGGGACTCTTATGCTGTACGCGAACGTCTTGCAAAAAGGGTTGCTTGACGGTACACCTCATTTCCTAGAACCGAGAATTGGTGTGCGCGACACTGCAGAAGAGCAGTTCCTGCAGTAGCACGACCATAGGTTGCTGAGAGAAATGGGGAATAAGAGTTCCAAGGTGGGGGACAGAGAGAGGGCCCCCAGGCCAGTGCCTGCTATAAGTCCTTTACGAAGTATGATGAAAAATTGGAAGAGAAATTTGAGAACCAGGGATAAGGATAAACAGAAAATGATTAGATATTGTGTTGTTGTATGGCCTGAAAAACCAATTGCAGGGGAATAAGTATTTTGGCCAAAATACGCATCTGATGAAGATCGCATTTGTCAGGCTTCAAACATGCATGTAAACAGGAAAACTCCTTTATTTATTATTTTATTGTTTTGTTTTGTTTTGCTTTGGAGGAGTCGTCTACATATGCTGCTTGTTGGATTTAGGGAGTACAGCAGTTAATCGTGGCTAGACAAATTTCTGTCGGTAAGGAAGAACAGAGAAACCTCAGATGGGATCCTTTAAGCTCTTTACTCCCTGTACCTTTCCTTAGGATTAAACTCCCTCGCCTTCCTCTATGGAATGGCGTTCCCAACCCCCTTACCATCCTGGCCTTGAGTCAAGTCTTGTAACTACAGGAGGGAGGCTGGAGACAGCTGACAGAGTGGAGGGTATTGGCTCAGATCAGCCCCTTAACAGCCCACCTGAACTGAGCTCTGTGATTAGTGCTAATGCTGAAAACAAAAAGTTCTGCCAGCTTGAGAAAGAATTGGAACAATGCAAAAGGGATATTATAAATTCTCCCTCTCCTAAGTTTAACTCCATTAACCCCACTAACACTTCCATGTATCCTCTTAGGGAAGTTCCAATTGATGCGTGGAAATCAAACTCTATAGCCTGTAAGGATATAGAGCAGGTATGTGTTTATTAGCGATGCACATACGCCATGGTGCACAGGGGATATTTCCACCAAGCATGCACACAGTCAGGCAAAAGCGTGCTACAGATATAGGCTGATCTAATACATAATCAATAGTTTACAAGAATTCGGATACATATTCATTACATTCCCGATAGCCCATTAGCATGTGGTCCCTCCCCCCCCCACGCATGTGTAGTGAGTTGTGAGGGTCTTCTCCTGGTGGTCTCCTGGTGGTCGTGGGATGAAGGCTCATCATCTTCCTCACTGTTACTCTGAACAATTTGTGACCCCAAAGGGGAGGGGTAGCCCCCAAGCCACTTCCAGCCTGCCTTGTAGACATCTAATCACCTCACTGCCAGATGGCCTCGAGTTGTTTTTAAACACTTGCCTTTATGGCCTTCATTATCCCAGACTTAGTGTCTGCGGTTCTCCTTTCTTCACACACTCTCTACATAAACTATTTCTAAGCAGTTCACACTCTCTACATAAACAATTTCTATTTACCCCTATCCCAGTTTCTGTGAAGTCGTGAAGTCCCTTTCCCTTTTCTAACTATGGGGCCCACTTTCAATTCCCCCCTTTTCTTCAATCTAGCAGGATTTCCACCTGCTAGATTATTTTACTTCTCTCAGCATGTCCCAAAATAAGCACCATAAGCACCACTCTCCACCTTTTGCCTTAGTTCATCTCTCTTCCATACCTCGTACTCTTTCCTAGCCGAGACCCATTGAAAACTTGTGAAACAGGCATAAAGGTGTCAATGAATTTGTTAACAGCTGATGATGAAAAAGAAATAAATCCAATGGTGTGGGCAGGGGAAGGAAACCGGGGTAGACTCACAATTACTCCCTTAAAAATAACAGTCCAACAAGGGAGTGAAGCTGTGAAACAGCAACAATATCCCGTACCTTTAGAAAGGATAAGGGGTCTAAATCCTGTAATACAAACATTGGTTAAGGATGGTCTTCTGGAACTCTGTATGCCACCCTATAACACTCCAATTTTGCCAGTACACACGGCAGATGGCACCTATCGGATGGTGCAAGATTTAAGAAAAATTAATTAAATAGTTCTCAAGCAACACTCCCTGGTTCCTAGCCCCTATACCTTAATGAGTCTGATCCCACACGAACATAAATGGTTTAGTGTAATAGACTTAAAAGATGCTTTCTGGACCTGCGCTTTAGACTCAGAGAGTTGAGATCTTTTTGCCTTTGAATGAGAGGACCCAGAAACAGGACAAAAGCAGCAATATAGGAGGACTGTTTTACCCCAAGGGTTCATGGAATGACCTAATTTATTTGGACAAGTGCTGGATAAAGTTTTGGAAAAGTTTCAGGTTGAAGAGGGGGTAAAGCTGTTACAGTATGTGGATGATTTGCTGATTTGTGGAACAGAGGAGTCTATAGTAAAAGAGACTACTAGTAAACTTCTGAATTTCTTGGGGAACACGGGCTAAGGGCGTTTAAAAATAAACTGCAGTATGTGGAAAAAGAAGTCAGATACCTTGGGCGAATTGTTGACTTGTTGATTTTACGCGTTTCCCCTCCGAGGAGATCGCTCCACTTCTGAGGTTTTTAGAATATGTGTGTACCCTTCAGGGGTGTAAGGAGCAAATTGTTGAGTTGTTGATAATACGTTTCCCACCCTGAAGAGATTGCTCCACATTTTGAGGCATGATCGTTAACAAAAAAAAAAGAAAAAGAAAAAAAGGAATGAGGGCAGGAATCTGCTCCTCGACCTCTTAGAAAAGCACGGTGCCAAACTCTCCCCCGTGGAGATGGAGTGGGCACGGAGTAATTAGTCCAACTTAAAGGGAGTCGGGGATCATATAAATTCCCTCCACAAGCTAACTTGTATGGGGGAGGGAAAGGGAAAATCAATCATTTGTGCAGTTCTAGGAGCTGCTCTTACTGCTGCTGTAGAGATCCACAACAAACAGCACACGGCAGAAACCCAAATTATTCAGTCCTTGCAGGAATTGGTTACATACCTGCAGGACCAAGTAGAAGATCTTAGGGGACAGTCAGAAAAAGAAGAACATTAAAAAGTCCTCCTTCAGCAAGCCCTTAGAGAACAGTTGGTAAATGAGAGGGAGATTAATGCTAAATAAATAAAGATTTTGGTCACACCCCTAGGAAATCAGAGACAGAGTATGTGTGGAAAGTTCCACTAACAGGGGGAGAACAGATCCTGTTGATTGAAAAGGAATCAGAGGGTTATTGGGGACCTGGAATATTTTTCACCACTGGCAACCACTGTGTCCCGTTGTCCCTCACTCAAAAAGTTGCTTATTGGGATGATTACTCCCCGGAACAGCTGGTTTTGATTGATTTGCCCCACATTGGTTCTGTCCCTTTAACCCTCAAAGAGCCTCTTAACAAATACATCGGGAAGGCTCAAGACGATCCAGGGGAAAATGTACAAAACTAACCATTTGGATTTCTCCCACCTTCCAACTTTGGTTCACTTGGGACCAGGAAAGTTTTTGTTGTTGTTGTTGTTGTTGTTTTCTTTTCCAGTTATGCTTTCTCTAACCCTGGTTCCTCTGGAACCGGGAAGTTCTCTCTCTTTTGTTTTCCAGATGCTAACGAATGCTGATCCTGTTGCTGTGCCTCACATGTTCCCTTCTCACCCTGCTCCTTTCTCTGGGATTCCTGTGGTATCATTAGTGTCACTGTTTCGGACAGGCATCTTCTTCATATTAATATTTGTAATTGCTTATGCTGACCCTATCACATTCACTGGCTGGTCACAGTCCCGTGCCCATATTGGGCATACTGGGTGTATGGGACTGAATTCTAATTCTAACAGAGGTTTAACCCTTTCAACCACGGTTAAGCACAGTAATGAAAGATATTCAGGAAATGAATGGGGCCAGGATAGTATTGGCTGACTCCCCCAACTCCAGGGAGATGCAGGATAAAGAATAAAAATAGGGTTTCAGATGCAACAAGTGATCTCTGTGCATTGCAACACCCCTGCAGTCTTCCCTATCAGCACTGGGAACCAATCAGCGGTTCTTTTCTAATGTATTATCTCAATGGGAAAATATTAATATAAAAGACCACCAGTTAACTGTAGATGCACTTGCCATAACTCAAAATAATGTCTTCCTAGATCTTAGTTGTAGAAGGTAAAGGAAATGCTTTACCCACTGAAATTTGAAAGGTGATTTGGGACAATGCATACAAATTTGAAAGAGAATTTCAATCTTGGTGGAATCTAGTTAATTTTACTTATGATCCTGTTAATAACTTTGCTACAGCTTTTGTCCTAACAATACACAATGCTTCAGTACATACCATATACCCAATCATTGTGCAGGGACTGAATCACAATGGGGTAATGCCCTACTCATTAGAACACAGAGTAAGGGCCCAATAAAATGGAAACAAATGGCAAACTGTTGATGTTAGTTCATGTGCTGTAAGGGAACAACAAGGATTTATTTGTGAGAGCAATACCATCAAGACTCAAGACATTTGTCTTGACACTGAGCAAAATATTTGCCATTTTTAGAGGTATCCCAATTAGACCCCTGAAATAGTGCTCATCTATATTGGAAAAGGATGTGTGTGTATGAGAACCTCTTATAATTTTATACTCATAGGTAAATATACTGTAGATACAAGCAATCATTCAAATGTCTGTGTTTGTAACTTTTCTAACATTATGGGATGTGACTAATTATTTGTCGCTGACCAACCTGCGGCCTCCCCATGGACCAACGAGACATCGCTAGATTCCCTGGTGCTGACTATCCCTGCTCTGTAAACCGTTTTCTAGAATTTCTTTCTTTACTATCGCTGACTTCCCCATCTTCTCCACATCCCTTCATAGCTTAGAACCAGTAATGCTGATTCTGCTCTGATTCAAGACTTACTACTTGTTCATACTGCGATGAATCATACAAGGGTGAAGAAATGGTTATTCTTAATAAACATTATAAATTAGAGAATAGCAAAAGATTAGCTTTGATAATTTTTTTTTGTCAATCATCAAGTTGGGTTAGTAAGGTAGTTTTCTTATATTTAGAAGTGTTTCATAGTCTGGTGCAAAAACACAAAAGGTTAAAAAGAAAAAGAGGGGGAATTGTGAGAGGTAGATTGTGTTTTTGCAGTGGAAATTTCCAGTATTTCTGTATGTAGCATGGGATAAGTTGACTTTCACAAAGAATGCTGCTGAACAGAGTAAAGTTGAGACTGGGGCGTTCCGACCCAGAGGTCCCCTCGGAAAAAGGTACGGGGGGCCTGGAAGAGCCCAGGGAGGTTTCCACCCCGCTGGACCAAAAGCAGTGTGCAAACTGCAGGGAAATGGGACACTGGTGGAGAAATCCTACCAAGCTGAGTGAGAGGGAACTGTTTCTGATCGCAAAAGCTGAATGATGGGAACCTGGGAGGTTTACCCTAGCAGTTCCACTGGTTAAATTGCAGCTAGGGGAGCAGGATAAAGAGATTTATTTTCTGGTGGATACGGGTGCCTCTTACTACCCGTAGATGATTTTTGTAACAGTAGTAGGAGCTACTGCCCAACAAGAAAAAGCTTATCTTTTGGGATCAATTAAATATAGGCTGAGAAAACAAGTAGGAATACATAAATTCTTGTACATGCCAGGTTCTCCACAACCATTACTCAGGCAAGACTTACTGGAACAAATGGATGCAGAAACTAAATCCAATAAAATTGGAACTAAGGGTCAAACAATATCAACTGAAATTGAAAATTTTAAGTCTGGCTTTAACACAAACTGGAAAAAACAAGGTTGTACCCCCAGAAGTTACAGAAATCTTAAATAAGGTACGCTTAGGAGTGTGGGTATCAGGGATACATGGCAGAGCCAAAAATGGAGCCTTAAATAGAAGTTAAGTTAAAAGCAAGAGCTAGCCCAGTCAGGGTAAAGCAGTGCCCTTTGAGGATATGTGATTGTAGAAGGATAGAAGAAATAATAGATAACTTTTTGGAGTTTGGATTACTAATTGAATGTGAATCCAATTACAATACCCCGATCTTGCCGATGAAAAATCAGATGGCAAGTGCTATAGTTTGGTACAAGATTTGAGGACAAGTAATAGAATTGTTGAATGCATACACTCAGTGGTGGCAAATCCATACACTTTATTAACCAAGTTAAGGATTGAGTAGGTGGAGTTTACCTTCTGGATTTCTTTTTTTTTGTCTGGTTTGGCCAAAGGAAGCCTAAGGTTATTTGCCTTTGAATGGGAAAACCCCAATATGGGGTGAAAGACTCAGTTAACCTGGACAGTGTTACCCAGGGTTGTGAGAACAGCCCAATGATTTTTGAGAACTGGTCAACTTGTGAGCCTGAGACTTGGGTTCCTCCATCCCAGGGTGGAACTTTACTGCAGTACATGGATGCCACAGCAACAAAAGAG
The DNA here is from genome assembly GCA_016647715.1 of Pavo muticus. Lineage (NCBI taxonomy): Eukaryota > Metazoa > Chordata > Aves > Galliformes > Phasianidae > Pavo > Pavo muticus. The sequence continues at coordinate 31,905 of JACDJE010000922.1, forward strand.
GACTGTGTGCAATGGACTGTGAGTTTGCTGAGTTTCTTGGTTTAAATGATTATCAAGTTTCTCAACAGAAAGCACAAATAACTCAAGAGCAAGTGATGTTTTTGGGATATGAGATTACAGCTGGACTTCGAACCTTAAGGACCGCCAGGAAAGAAGCCATCTGCCAAACCCCTGAGCCGCAAACTGCCAAGGAATTCCATATGTTCCTAGGAATGACAGGATGGTGCCGACTGTGGATACACAGCTATGGACTGTTGGTAAAGCCCCTTTATGCTCTTTTGAAATCATATCCAAAAAATATTATATTGAATGGGGTGCAAGGAGGGCATTCCCTCAGCTGAAACAAGAATTCATGAAGGCCCCTGCTTTGGGGCTACCAGACATGACTAAACTCTTCTAGCTGTTCTCGTATGAAAAACAAGGAGTAGCCCTGGGAGTCCTTGCCCAGAACCTTGGACCCTATCAAAGGGCAGTGGCATACTTCTCCAAACAGCTTGATGAAGTGAGTAAAGGATGGCCAGGGTGCCTGAGGGCGGTCACTGCACTAGTACTCAATATTCAAGAAGCCCGTAAATTTACACTCGGCCAAAGAATAACAGTTTTAATATCTCATACAGTATCTACTGTATTGGAGGTAAAAGGGGAGGCATTGGCTCTCACCCCAAAGGTTCCTGAAATACCAGGCCATCCTGGTGGAGCAGGATGATGTAGAAATAATTGTAACTAATATTGTCAACCCAGCATCTTTCCTTAGCGGAACTCCTGGAGAACCAGTATTTCATGACTGCTTTGAAACAACTGAAGCTGCATATTCCAGCCGGTCAGACCTGAAGGACAAACCCTTAGAAGATGCAGAAGATACCTGGCTTACTGACGGTAGCAGTTTTGTGAGACAAGGAAACCGTAAGGCAGGATATGCAGTAACTGCTACTGACAAGGTAATCGAAGCACAACCATTACCTGTGGGGACTTTCCCTCAGAAGGCTGAAATAACTGCCTTGACAAGAGCCTTAAATATATGGACAGATGCTAATTATGTATTTGGGGTGGTACACGCTCATAGTACCATCTAGTAAGAGCAAGGGTTCCTCAAACACAAGGAAAACAAACTCAGCATGATGTAAATCCACCAAAGAGCGTGGCTATTATACATTGTAAAGGACATCGGAAAGGTAACACTGTACAGGAAACTGGAAATAAAATGATGGATCAGGTGGCAGAACAGGCAGTTGAAGAAGGCTTTAATTCCAGACCATAAACTTAAAATCTCTGAACCTGAGTCAGAACCTGTAAAATATTCTAGAGAGGATAGGAATCTAATTAATGATTTAAAAGGGAAGAGAGCAAGCTGACAGATGGGTGCATGCCCAGATGGACACATTGTTATGCCCTTTAGAATTTTATGGAAATTGGTTCTAAGGGAAGATAAGAAAAGATATTGGGGGAACAGACACTACAAAGTATGATCCTAGTACCAGGAACAGGGTACAAGTGGGCCTATTGGAAAAGGGAACCTTCCAGGGCAACAATAGCAAATTGATTTCTCGGAACTCTCAAGAAAAGGGGGGTATTGCTGTATGTTAGTACTAACTGATACCTTTTTACAGTGGCCGGAGGCATTCCCTTGTAGAACTAATAAGGCATGTGAGATAACTAAAGGATTGTTACAGGAGGTTATTCCAAGATGCTGGGGAACTACTTGGTCTGTCAGGGAAAGTGCACCGTCAAAAGTTAAACTCAAAGAAAAGATGAGTTGGTTACTAATTTGCTTTATTTCATTGTACATGGGAGGTGTTTTAGCCTAGGAAGAGAACTCCTTTTACAATGTATTTAGTAACTTTTCTAAAACTTTAAACTTTTCTGATTGCTGGATCTGCACACAACTACCAAAGGCAGGGATGGAAGTACCATGGTTTGGGGTCCTGCAACTAAACTGACCTGTTCAGTACAAATATAAAAGCGGTCAGAGGGAGTCCATTTGCTTAGGGGCAGGTGAGGAAGCTGCTTTTAACAGCACTATTATTTTAGGACCAAAAATCAGCCTCAAATTTTGGGCACAAAATGGGATGGCCCAACTTATAAGTAGATGCATGAATGACTCCATATACTCTCCCTTATCCTCTAAAGAACCTTGGATCAATCTTACATTTCCAACTTTCACAGTGGCCGCCATTAAGGAAGGGCTTCTAGTGGCTGTGTGGGGACGAGAGAGAGCTCGAAAATCAGTACCAATAAATTGGAAAGGAGATTGTATAGGAGGATTTTTAGCACCACCTACAAGCATCCATCCGAAAGAACTCCCATCAGGTATAGTGAGAACTATGTGGAGCCAATATCAAAATACATGGAGAGTAAGAAGCCCCAATGTATTAACTAAAGATTCCTCGGGACATTATAAGTTCCTCAGCGCAATCATCCCAATCTGGGGAATCACAGATCTCCAGAATGTGATATTAAATATCTCAAAAGCACTAGAGGATATTGAGAAGGCAACCATGGATGCCATAACAGCTATCCAGACAGAAGTTAGCTCTCTTAGCAAGGTAGTGTTACAGAATCGAATGGCCTTAGACTTACTAACGGCCAAAGAAGAGGGAATGTGCATGATTGTCAATCAATCTTCTTGTGCTTAGGTAGATGAGACCCACAGAGTAAAAACAGATTTGCAGACCATATGGGAAAAATCCCAGGTAGTTTGCCGGGTAACCCAGTATGAATCATTGGCTGATTTCTCAGTAATTTGGGACATGCTGACAGGCTGTTTGCCTGATATAAAATGGCTAAAACATCTCCTCATCGGAGGAATAGTTGTAGTAGTAGTGATCCTAGTACAAATGCTTTAATGTTGTGTAGTGAAATGTTTTTTATGTGTCTGGGAAAAACAATTTAGAGTCCTATGAACAGTGGAAACAGATTCAGCTCCGTCAGTCTGTAGAAAAGGGCAAGTATTTCCAGACGAATCTTAATGAGAATGGAATAATCTAGCAAGGAAGAGTAACCTTGCTAGATTGAAGAAAAGGGCGGAATTGAATTAAGGAAAGTAAATTAGGCTAAAAGTTATGTGCCTTCATGAGGTGTTGAATCGGCAGCTGCAGGTTTGACCTTGCTAAGCCAGGTTCTCGCTGCCGATAACAGATGCTTTTTCTACAGACTTAGACAATTAGTGCAGACAGTGGGTCTCCTTCTTTTTTCAAATAACATCATTAGCTATCCTATCTCTGGAATGCAAGGTAGCAGGCTCGAACAGTAAAACCACAAATTAACAAAGAAGCAGCGGATTGGTGAATGGAGTTCTGGCAGATGAGATGACCAACCAAAGCCAGCCAAGAATCCTCCATCCTAACCCAAGCCCAAGAAAATAACACGACGACCTTCATCGGAAAAACCACCGAGAGATACGCATGTGTCAAAGAGCTGAGACTTGCCTGGATGAGGAGCTACGAGATATGGTTTAGTAGCTTGTGGTACTAATAGGAATGGGAAGGCGGTTGGACTAGATGATCTTGCAGGTCGTATCCAACCTTGTGATTCTGTGATTCTGTGACTTGGTGCAAGGAGGGGGATGTCAATCATTTTGGGGATTCGTTGTAATAACCCAGCCTGTTCTTGGACATCTAATGCATATGTAAACAGCTTGCTCTTTAAATATGTGCCTTTCTTGCGCTCCGGTATGCAGGCTAGGTGGGAATATCCCCCCTGCATCCAGTGTGTGTGCAGTGCTAATTAAGCATACCTGCTTTATAATTACTCTGTGGTTATAAAGTTTGATTTACACATATCAGACCGGAGGCCCTATGTTGAGCTGACAATTTTTTGGTCCAGAAAGAACATAAAAAGGGTTATGGCGTTGGTTGACACAGGTGCGGAAACATCAATTATTTATGGAGATCCGACTAAATTCAATGGGGGTAGAGCGATGATCTGTGGCTTCGGGAGACAGACCATTCCAGTTACCCAGACATGGCGAATTAAGGAAAGTAAGTTAGGATGAGGTTTTGTCGACAGTTTATGGGCTGGTTCGGCCCGGTTCCGTGACTAGTGGGGCAAAGGGATTTTGCAAAATCCATGCCTCCGGAAAAGGGAAACAGGGGACCCCAAAATAATTAAAAACAGTGGTAACAATCTGAGGAGAAACAAATTAATTTACTAAATATAGTATTGGAATGCAAGATAACACACTAAAATACAATATAATTATAATTGAAGCTAATAAATCAAATATAATGAGAGATTGTCCGAAAGCTGGGTAGGCCTCACCATCACGCTGAGGTGAGATGCGCAGTCTGGTCGAACAGCAGAGAGAGAGACTGACAAAGAAGAGCCCGTCAGATGACCTACCAAGGCCTTATATCTGTCCTCCCTGAGCAGAATGATAACAGCACAGCGAACAGTCTTCTGGGGAATGCAGTTCTTCTTTTCTTCGGAGATAAGTACCCAGAACACTTTAACTCCCAGTGCACTACCTGATGTTATGATATGGAATACTGATAACCAAAAATCATAAAACCATGACATTCCACCCCTTATTCTACATCACTACATCATGCTTAATATATACAAACAAACCATAATTAACAAGCATTAAACACACGCACACACAAACCTAAATATATATACATAGAATTACTGAATGCACTCCCCCAACATCAAATTCCCTTGTGGTACACATTGAACATCCCCGTTTTTCTGCATCACCCACCAAGTGGACCCAGGTCCCTGGGCAAAAACAGTTCCACGAAGAGGTTTGCCCTTCCCAGAAGCTGGAAAGACCCAAACCGCTTTTCCCAACATGCTCTTCACATGTACTACAGGGACCTTATCTCCCTCTACAGTATGTAGGAAGCTGGCAGGACCATCGCGATTGATAGATCCTCTGGTATTGACCAACCAGGTGGCTTCGGCCAAATGCTTCTCCCAATTCTTAAATGTTCTGCCACCCATTGCTTTCAGCATGGTTTTCAACAACACATTGTATCGTTCAATCTTACCAGAAGCTGGTGCATGATAGGGGATATGATAAATCCACTCAATGCCATGATTTTTGGCCCAAGTATTTACAGGAGAATTATTTGAAATGAGTCCCATTATCTGACTCAATTCTTTCTGGAGTGCCATGTCGCCACAGGACTTGTTTCTACAGACCGAATATGGTGTAGGGGGTGGTAGCATGGGGTGCTGCATATGTTTCAAGCCACCCAGCGGTTGCCTCCACCATGGTGAGCACATAATGCTTACCATTGCGAGATCGTGGCAAGGTGATATAATCAACCTGCCACGCCTCCCCATATTTATACCTTTCCCATCGCCCTTCCCCCCAGAGAGGCTTCATCCTCTTGGCTTGTTTAATTGTGGCGCATGTGTCACAGTCATGAATAACCTGTGCAATAGAGTCCATAGTTAAGTCCACCCCTCAGTCTCTAGCCCATTTTTATGTTGCATCTCTTCCTTGATAGCCTGAAGTTTCATGGGCCCACTGAGCTAGAAATAATTCACTCTTGTGTTGCCAGTCCAAGTCTATTTGAGCCACCTTAATTTTGGCAGCTCGATCTACCTGATGGTTGTTTTGTTGTTCTTCAGTAGCCCAACTCTTGGGCACATGAGCATCTACATGGCGCACCTTTACGACCATATCCTTTATTCGGGCAGCAATGTCTTTCCACAGTTCAGCTGACAAATAGGTTTACCCCTCTGATGCCAGTCATTTTGCTCCTACTGCTGTAACCACCCCCATAAAGCATTTGCCACCATCCAGGAGTCCGTATATAGATAAAGCATTGGCCACCCCTCTAGTTCAGCAACATACAAGGCCAGCTGGACAGCCTTTACCTCTGCAAATTGGCTTGATTCTCCTTTACCTTCGCTGGCCTCTGCAACTTGTCGTGTGGGGCTCTACACAGCAGCTTTCCATCTGTGATGCTTCCCCACAATACGACACGATCCATCTGTGAACAGGGCATATTTCTTTTCATTTTCTGGTAGTTCAATGTATGGTGGGGCTTCTTTAGCACGCTATACCTTTTCTCCGGGTGATGTTCCAAACTTTTTGCCTTCAGGCCAGCCCATGATCACCTCAAGGATTTCTGGTCGGCTGAGGTTCCCCATCCGCGCTCTTTGCGTAATCAATGCCACTTACTCCAAGTGGCATCAGTTGCATGATGGGTGGAGGGACCCTTTCCCTGGAAAATCCAGTTTAACACTGGCAGTCGAGCTGCCAGAAGGAGCTGCGTTTCAGTACCAATTACTTCGGAAGCAGCTCGAACCCCCTCATACGTGGCTAGGATCTCCTTTTCTGTTGGAGTGTAGCACTCTTCAGACCCTCTGTATGCTCAACTCCGGAATCCCAGGGGTCGGACTCGGGTCTCTCCTCAGGCTCTTTGCCACAAACTCCAAGTGGGACCTTTCTCTCCAGCACCAGTGTAGAGGATGTTCTTTACATCCTGTCCCATCCATACTGGCCCCAGGGCCACGGCAGAGGATATCTCCTGCTTAATTTGCTCAAAAGCCTGCTGCTGCTCAGGGCCCCATGTAAAATCATTCTTCTTCCGCGTTGCCTGATAAAGGGGGCTTGCAATGAGGCTATAGTTCAGAACATGCATTTTCCAAAAACCCACTACACCCAGAAAAGACTGTGTCTCTCCCTTGCTAGTGAGTGGAGACATACTGGTGATTTTGTCGATCACCTCTGCTGGAATGTGACGATGCCTATCTTGCCATTTTATACCTAGGAATTCAATTTCCTGGGCAGGTCCTTTCACTTTGCTTTGCTTAATAGCAAAACCAGCTTGCAGAAGAATTTGGATTATTCACTCTCCTTTCATGAAAACTTCTGCTGTATCCCACCACACAATGATATCATCAGTGTACTGCAGGTGCTCGGGAGCACTGCCCTGCTCCAGTATAGTTTGGATCAACCCATGGCAAATGGTTGGGCTGTGTTTCCACCCCTGGGGCAAATGGTTCCAAGTATACTGAACGCCCCTCCAGGTGAAAGCAAACTGTGGCCTACATTCCGTGGCAAAATGAATGGTAAAGAAGGCATTAGCAACGTCAGTGGTGGCATACCACTTGGCTGCTTTTGACTCCAGTTCACACTGGAGTTCTAACGTGTCCGGTACAGCAGCACTCAGTGGGGGTGTGACTTCATTCAGGCCACGGTAGTCTACCATCAGCCTCCATTCTCCACTGGCTTTACGCACTGGCCATATGGGGCTGTTAAATGGTGAGTGAGTTTTGCTTATCACTCCCTGACTCTCAAGTTGAGGAATTAGCTTGTGAATGGGAAGCAAGGAATCCCTATTTGTGCGGTACTGTCATCTATGCACCATTTTTGTTGCAATCGGTACCTGCTGCTCTTTTACCCGTAGCAACCCCACAGCAGACGGATCTTCTGATAGGCCAGGCAAAACATAGAGCTGCTTAACATTGTCTGTGTCCACAGCAGCTATTCCAAAGGCCCATCGATACCCCTTAGGATCCTTGAAATGCCCCCTTTTGATGTAATCAATACCAAGTATGCATGGAGCCCCTGGGCCAGTCACAATAGGATGTTTTTGCCAGTCTTTACCAGTGAGGCTTATTTCGGCCTCCAACACAATCAATTCTTGAGAGCCCCCAGTCACTCCAGAAATATGGATTGATTCTGTCCCTTCATAACTCGAGGGCATTAGAGTGCACTGTGCCCCGGTATCCACCAGTGCCGTACATTTCTGTGGTTCTGATGTGCCAGGCCAACCAATTCCAACCGTCCAATGCACTCTATTATCCCTTTCCCCCCCCGACTGAGGGCAGGGCCCCTCTATTCATTACCTGTGGCAACTGGAGCAACTGGACTGGAGATTAATTTTTGTAATTCTCTCACCCGTGCCTGTAGTACAGGAGTAGCTTGGCCAAACCATTTCATCATGTCTTCTCCATGGTCACGTAAGTAACGCCACAAGGCAACACGCGGCATAGTATTCCTTGCTTGAGCAGGGAAGAGTTTGCCTTTAATAGCTGAGATTTTTGTTGATACAGGTGAGACAGAGGGTTCATCATCTTTAATTAGTTGGATTTTCATTAGTTTGATCAGCTCATTCATTCCCTTCATTAGGCTCTTTGAATCATCCTGATCTTCATCAGGCGTTTCTGATACTACTACGGGTTTGTCGTGATTAATCAATTGAGACACTTGCTCTTGCACTTTATTCAGTTGGTCTGTTACTTTTGAGAAGGCGGAAATGGAAGCGTGAGATGGAGGTAGCAGTTGTTCATAGTTTTGAAGCATAATAACCAGTTTGAAAATTAAGGGTCTTCTCTGTTGGTCCTCGTATCTCTTAAACGTTGATGCTAGCGTACCGGCGTATATTACTGGTGCTGTTGTTGTGAGTTGCCACCATATTTAAGGCGTTGTCCTCACTCTCTCAGGATCATGGTCTTGGCGTGGATCGTTAGGAACAAAATTAGGGTTATACAACATTTCCACCACGGCTATTTCCCTTAAATACTGGATACCTTTTTCAACTGTATCCCACTGTTTCATCACAGGCTTCAAACTGTCTTTGTAGGGATACCTTTCCTTCACGGCTACTAACAGTCATTCCCAGAGGGTGGTAGCCTCATTCCAACATCTACTAATCCCTCTGTCCATAGCTGCGTCTCTGGCGATGCCTCCTAGTTGGCGAGCTTCATTACCATCTAGAGACAAGCTATCGGCCCCTTTGTCCCAACAGCGAAGCAACCAGGAAACAAGAGTTTCGTTCGATTGCCGTGTAAACTCCTTTCTTGAGCCTTGGATTTCAGTCAACTTCAGAGCTTGACGAACAGTTATAGAGACCTCCTCTTCATCATTCTCTTCTACATCTCTCTTAGTTTTTTCTTTTGCCTTTCTCGATACTGGTGGTTCTGAGGAGGGCCCCTCGCCTGGATCTTCCTCTTCCTCCTCCTCCACTTCTTCCTTTTTCTGTTCTAGACGCGAGGACACTCGTTTCCATTTCTTGCCTTCCACAGGGGCAACTGACATTGTTACCGGTGTTTCTTGTGATTGATCTGATTTGACTAGGAGATTTCCCCTTTGGCTTGATCCTCAGCTCGTAAACTCTCTCTCTCCAGAATAGTATTATATAGGGCGCGGTAAGCACAAGCCAAGCCTCAAATAAGTTGTACCTCCTTAGATTTGCGCAAGCCACACCATCCCTGACTCAAATACTGACTTAGTTTCTCGGGATCCCACAGGTGTTCAAGAGTGAAATCCCATGACATTGCGGGTCCCCACGCTTCTAAGATTTTTCCTAAACCTCTCCATCTTCCCTGCCAGTCAGCATTCTCTGGTTTTGGAGGAGATTCCTTTCGCATAGCACGAATGTATAAGAATAAGTATATATTCAGGGGAATTGATATCATGCACACGACTGCACCCACTAGCTCGGCATTCGAAAAACGTGAGAAGAACTGAAAAGAAAGCCTGGAAACCGGTTTGAACATTGTGGTGTTTGTGAAATTAGCTATTCCATCTGGGATGCAATTGGTAGCGAAGTTAGCTATCCCATCTGGGATACAAGTGTCAAAATTCAAATTATACCACATCGCATATAAGTACCAGGCAGGTGTCTCCATCAGGGCCCTTATTTGGTTATATATGAACACGATTCCACAACAAGAAATCGTGATGTTAATAATGGGCCAATAATTTGTAAAGAGCATGATCGCATTCAATGCCTTAAACAGCGTCCCTACAATCGAGAGCGGATTCATAGTTGGTGGCTGCTAAAGTGGAAGGAAAAACCACAGACACTCTGTACAACGTCCAGAGTGTGGCAGACTACCTTAAGGTTAAAGTAGCAATGCTTCTGCAGCCTCTGCCTCTACTTTCTTTAAGCAAGATAACAGTGCCCAAAGTTTACAAATATCCCAGAATACTGGCAGTCCGCCTGGACTTTCAAGGTCAGGGTGTTCAGTGAGCACTTGTGAGAGAGTCCTTGTTTTCTAAAAGAAGGAAAACAAACTAATGAAGCTCTCCAAAAGCAGAGGGAGGAAATTGTTCTAAAAAGCTAAAAAGCCTCTGCCCGCATTCTCCACCAAAAACTGTCACGGGGTTATCTGGACCAGTCTATGCCCGTGACAGGGACAGTGGGCCCAAGGGCCCCCCTGAAAACGGGAATGGAAAGGGAAAGGGAAATAAAATGAACAGACCTCTAGGGAGGTAAACTTATTTTACTAACTATAATATAATACAATCTAATTAAGACAGATAAATCAAAGTGGAGAGGGAGAGTTATCGGAGCACTTGCCTCTTCACCGGTCGGGAAGAAGAAGAAAGAGACCACCCTAAGCCTGTCCCTCCATGACGTGTAGGGACAGGTACCCGGATAGAGTGTTAACACTTCAACTCCCAATGCACTACGTGATGTTATGATGTGGAATACTGAAAACCAAAATCACAAAACCGTGACAGAGCTATCAGGTCGTGACCCTGATCCGCATGTGCGCAATTGTCTCACTGCGAGCTCGTCCTCCTATCTCCTCACTTCCCAGGCTCCTGCTACTGCAGACGTTTTGGAATCCAGCTTGAAGCCGATGATGCCCCACATTGGGCGCCACTTGACGAGGAGACGGTTCCAGAGTCATGACAGGTATCAATATGATTAAATCATCATGCTCCCCTTTATTCAGAAAATCCACACTTATATAGAGAAAGCAGTGGGCTAAAAATACACACACCGTATACAGCTTATATAGTGGGCTAAAAATTACATCGTTATCTAGCGAATGCAGGGGCGAATACAATTCTATGATTGGTGCATAGAGAAAAACAATTATACATATCAGAAACTTTCTCACTGTCGGTTGCCATCTCCCTGTTATCCACCCCCCTCACGAACACTCCAAGGTCGCCGACTGCTGCAGCCTGGATTACTCAGTCGTAGCAAATTATATCCCTTGTGTCATGGTTTTATGATTTTTGGTTATCGGTATTCCACATCATAACATCATGCAGTGCACTGGGAGGTAAAGTGTTCTGGGTAGCTGTCCCAGAAGAGAAGAACTACATTCCCCAGAAGCCTGTTCGCTGCACTGTTATTGTTTCTGCTCGGGGGAACAGATATAAGACCTCGGTAGGTCATCTGACGGGGCTCTCTCCGTCAGACTACCTCCCTGCTCGACCGGACTGCGCATCTCACCTCAGCGTTATGGTGAGGCCTACCCAGCTTTTGGACAGTCTCTCTCTCTCTCATTATATTTGATTTATTGGCTTCAATTCTAATTACATTGTATTATAGTGTGTTATCTTGTATTCCGATACCATATTTAGTAAATTAGTTTGTTTCTCCTCAGATCGTGCCACTGTTTTTAATTATTGTTGGGGTCCCCTGTTTCCCTTTTCCGGAGGCGCGGATTTGGCAAAATCTCTCCGCCCCACTAGTCATGGAACCGGGCCGAACCAGCCCGTAAACCGTCGACACCTTGTTATCCAAATATTCTACAAGAGAGGGCCTGGGCTATCAGTTAAATTCCTGGATGTTGTCAAGTCAGGTAAGACCAAGGTCTCACCCAGCACATTCATGGATAAGATCTAAACATTCCTGGTTTCCACAACAGCAAAATAGTTGCAGGATTTCTAGGGTATACGTAACAATTGGTAAGTTCAACACAGTGAAACAATGATAAAAGGGAAGGAAAAAGGACTACTCAACTGTTTCCAAAGACCTAGACTCACAGGAGAAAACACAAAAAATAAGGAATCTCCCAAAAAAGATCCTTTCAGAGTGGCAGTCAGCCCTTAAATGGGGGTCTAAGAGAGGTGAGGCCAGGCTCCACCCCTTTCAGTTGCACAGGTGAATTGCCTTCACCTGTGCTCCCAGGGCTGACTGGGTCCTTACCCCAGGTGCTCCATCAGTGGTTCAGGCTGTGACTCAACAATTACCATACAGTATATTAGGATACTTGCTATCCTTTTTGCCCCAATTAGCACAACTGCTAAAATCTCTGTATTGATTAATTAAAAGAAGGCCAAGTATGGGATTGGGGTAGAAAAGAACAAGAGGCCTTCCAGCAAGCAAAAATAGCTGTTAGTCCCAGGCACTGGGTGTATTTGATCCAACCTTTCTAGTCGAACTAGATACGCGTGTAACTCAAGAAGTGTTCGGCTGGGGACTGTGGCAGCGCCAGAGTTCCATTCAAACCCCAATTTGGTTCTGGTCACAGGTTTGGCATGGAGCAGAAGGAAGATACAGCATGGTTGAAAAGCAGTTATTGGCTACCTATTTTGCACAGCAGGTGGTAGAAGCAATAACTCAAACCACAGAGATTATTATTAAAAGAACTTTGCCGATCCAGGGGTGGGTAAAATACCTAACCCACATTCCTAAGACGGGGGTGGCCCAATCACGAACAGTGGCACGCTGAGTCACCTAACTTAGTCAGAGAAGCCGCCTGTCATCATCTCCACTGAAGGAAGAATTGCAGAAGATACTTGGGCCGGTAACATATCACAGTGAGAAACCTGAGGAAATAACGGTTACTCACCCAGAGAAGACTCCTGTACAGGTGGGGCAATATCCTATTCCTGATGACAATTGGTACACAGATGGATTCAGCAGAGGGAGCCCAAGTAGGTGGCGAGCCATTGCGTACCATCACTGGACTGAAACGAAATGGTTCAAAGATGGGGATGGACAAAGTAGCCAGTGGGCGGAGCAACAAGCTGTGTGCATGGTGAGAACTCAAGATCCAGGCAACAGCGCATTGAACATCTGCATGGATAGTTGGGCAGTCTACCGAGGGCTCATGCTCTGGACAGCACAGAGGGCTACTCAGGACTGGACAATCCATGCCCGACCAATCTGGGGCAAAGAAACATGGGTTGATATAGGGAACATGGTGTCATGGTTTTATGATTGTTGGTTATTGGCATGGGGTCCTATTGTTGTATTAGGCGACAGCGAGGCTACGGGTTGTCACGGGATAGTGGCCCCCCCCGGCTCTGTAATTGGACAATGCACCTCTAGGGGGTGTAGACGAAGTAGAACAAGAGTGTACTTAAACGGATGCCACGTGTGAGTAAACGCCATTTTGCTATTTTCCTGCTCATCATATTGGTGTGTTATGCAGTTCTTGGCCCTGATCAGGTAATTGATCAGTTTCGCAAGGGTTGATACAGCCTGAACAGAACGATCACGACAACATATGGTGCACCTCTCTGAGGCAGTGCTGTGTTTTTTGCCCTTTGCGAGAATGCTATACTGCTATCTGCTATACTGAATGCTATGCTTATTTAGAACTGCGCTTTTATCCTGCCGCTGGAGCGGTAGAAGACCAGGTAAATGGTGAATTTATCCTGCAACGGAGTGTTGCAGATGACCAGGTTTGGTGCTAGCTTATCCTGCAGTTCGTGAAAGTTTGCGGGGACAGCAAATCCGACTGCAGATGACCAGGGGATCGGTGCGTGCCTGCAGTTTGCTGAAATCTGCCTTCTCCAGCAACTGTAGAAGATCGGGATTCGATGCAATTACCTGCAGCTGCTGGCAGCCTGCGGAAGAACCAGGTTTTGATTTGCTTATCCTACAACACGCTGAGACTTCAAGGCGTTTGTAGATGACCGAGGCTAATTCGGTGCAGCTTCTCTTAGGCAACGGCATCTTTACTATGGTGTCACGGTTTTGTGATTTTTGGTTCTTCAGTATTCCACATCATAACATCATGTAGTGCATTGGGAGTTAAAGTGTTAACACTCTAATCCAGCTACCTGCCCCTACACGTCATGGAGGGAGGGGCTGGAGGGTGGTGCTGCTTCTTTGGATTCCCAACGAAGAGGCAAGTGCTCCGTTAACTCTCTCTCTCCACTTTGTTTGATTTATCCGTCTCAATTAGATTGTATTATAATATATTATAGTTAGTAAAATAAGTTTACCTCCCTAGAGGTCTGTTTGTTTTCTTTCCTTTCCTTTTCCCTTCCCCTTCCTCTTTGGGGGGGGAGGCTGGGAAGGGGGCCCTTGGGCCCACTGTCCCTGTCACGGGCATAGACTGGTCCAGGTAACCCCGTGACAGTTTTTGGTGGAGAATGCGGGCA
>JACDJE010000922.1:47863-62005 GCA_016647715.1 Pavo muticus
GAATTGTAGAATTGTTTGCAACGCACGATATACACTGCTTTTGATAGACATTTAGGGTATCATAGAATTCACGAAAGATTGTAACTAGTATAGGGCTTAGATAGATGGATTTAGATGTGTGTAAAATTGCGTTCGCGCTGTAACGGGACAATGCTTTATCGAGCTTGGGGGAGAGGGAAATGTTGTATTAGGCGACAGCGAGGCTACGGGTTGTCACGGGATAGTGGCCCCCCCCCCGGCTCTGTAATTGGACAATGCACCTCTAGGGGGTGTAGACGAAGTAGAACAAGAGTGTACTTAAATGGATGCCACGTGTGAGTAAACGCCATTTTGCTATTTTCCTGCTCATCATATTGGTGTGTTATGCAGTTCTTGGCCCCGATCAGGTAATTGATCAGTTTCGCAAGGGTTGATACAGCCTGAACAGAACGATCACGACAACAATCAACAAATACACAGAGTGGTGTGGTTAAGCTGGTATTTTACAGATCGTGTAACAAGAAAGATTAACACGGTGGTAAAGGATAATCAAAAATAAATGAAAATGTTCACCCATGTCCTAGACTCAAAGAAAAACTCCAGAGATAGCAGACTCCATAAAGAGATCCTTCCCTAGTGGTAGTCAGCCCTTAAATGGGGTCTAGGAGAGGTGGAGCCAGGCTCCACCCCTTCTGGTCACACAGGTGAATTGCCTTCACCTGTGCTCCCATGGCTGACTCAGTGCTTGCCTCAGGTGATCAGTCAGTGGTTCAGGCAATGATTCAACAGTTCCCAGACACTCTACCCCTTCATGGTGTGAACCAGTGATAGAGTTAGCTAGGTGAGTCTTCCCTAATACAGAGATCCAACGCATCACGACGCTTATACAATTTCCCATCGCGATGCATGTTGACACAATTTAAGACGAGTGATGATCAGTGTATGGTGAAAGTTCATGCTCTTTCATGGGCCAGTGCTCGGTGATGTTTCTTAAGGCATGTAGTCGTGTGGTGCAGGTCCATCCTATGCTACATCAGGCTGTGGTAGACCATCACCGGGGGTCGCACATGATCTCACAGCAACACTGGAACACTTTGATGGCATTTCGTTCCTTCCGGTGATCCTAGAGGCTCAAAGACTCACGGAATGTAATACAGATGTTTCAGGGGTAACAGGAGGGGAAGGTCTGCCCTCCAGGGCAAGATACAGGCCGTATTTCTATCCTGGGTCAATACTTCGGCTTGTACTGGGGCATGCCCCGGCCGTCTGTACCATACCTTTTGGCCAGATGTCTGCAGCTGCAAAACTATATCAAGCACCAAAGGGGGTGTCCTGATCTGCCATAGGGACATGATGGGGGTCCCTTTAGTAATGAAGAACGGAGTGTTGACCACAATGTCAGTAGGCCATGTACCTATTACCGGAGAGACTACTGAGCCTCCCACCTCCAATAATCTTGCACAAGGTGCAAGTAGGCCACATCACTTAGGTCCTACCTGCACCTTCCAAGGCCGTTTTATTCTATGGGTACCTGGACCTAAATTCTCAGGGGCAGGGAGCAGAAGATTATTTTCATTGCCAATTTCGGGTCTTACCTGATTATCAGTGCCCGTAATTTAGATCCTAAGCGGGGAGGCCCATGTTATCTGTAGCATTTTCATGGCACTGGGCCTGCTGTCTCTAGGTCTTTCATTCAGGTCCCGCAGGGTTTCATAGTCTTTTTGTCCACCCCTGCAGGGACTGAGAGTCTGTCTTCAGGGCAGCCTTGAGAATACCATTATAACACTCAATGAGGCCTGCCCCTGTTGGATTATATGGCAGGTGGAATCGCCATTCGATGTTATTTTCTTCTGCCCAGCTCTGTATCGTTGCACCAGTAAAATAATGGGTCCCTTGGTCACTCTCGATGACTTGAGGTGTCCCGTAGGCAGACATCAGTTTAGTGAGTGCCTTGATGGTATATGCCTGGTTTGCTCTTGGTACTGGATAGGCCTGCAGTAGCCCACTTGCAGTATCAATGCAGGTCAGGGCATATCTCACCCCCTCGGACCAAGGAAGGTGCCCGATGTAATCAACCTGCCATCGCTGGAGAAGATTGTGTCCTCTAGCAAGATGGGCTGTTGTTTCAGGCAATGATCTCGGTCTTGTCTTAGAGCAAGCGTCGCAGTCTCGACATGCCTGGGCGATGTCAGATAGCTGTATGGGCAGCCCCCATGCTTTAGCAGCTGCCCACACTTTCTTTTGTCCAGCTTGCCGTAGCTTCTGATGTAACCAGCGGGCGATGTTCTCAGATGGTGAAATCTCAATCCATCGAACTCGGGCCAGTGTGTCTGCTTCGTCATTTCCTGGTGATTGTAGGGGTTGGTGACCAGAAACCTGGTAGACACATACAGTCCTGTGTTTTACTGTATTCCATATGTCTAACCACATATCTCTGCCCCAGATTGGTCAGGTGTGGATAGTTCATTCCTGGGCGGCCCACTGTGCAATCCAAAGAGCGAGACCCTGGTACACAGCCCAACTGTCATGGTTTTGTGATTTTTGGTTTTCAGTATTCCACATCATAACATCATGTAGTGCACTGGGAGCTAAAGTGTTAATACTCTACTTCCAAGTACCTATCCCTGTACGTCATGGAGGTCATGGGATCTTCCCCCCCCGGGGAGGTCTCTTTTGCTTCAGCCGTGGCAGTTGTGTCTGAGTCTTCCAGGTTTGCTCTGAAAACTCTCTCTCTCCTATTTCATTTGATATATTAGTCTCAATTTCAATTAGATTGTATTATATAATAGATAGTAAAATAAGTTTTTCCTCCCCAGATCGGTGCTACTGCTGTTTATTTTCCTTTCCCTTTCCCTTCCTGTTTTCGGGGGGGGTCGGGGAGGGGGCCCTTGGGCTTACTGTCCCTGTCACGGGCATAGACTGTTCTGGACAACCCCGTGACACCAACTATCTGTGCAGATATTCAGAATACCATCACTGTGTTCCCTGGTTATAACCATCCACACGGCTCGCAGTTCTGCCCATTGGTTGCTCTGACCACTCCCCTTGTCAAACCAGATTGTCTCGGTGGAGGGATGGTATGCTATCACTCTCCTATTGCTCAGGTTGCCCTTGCTGGACCCACCTGTGTACCAGGCATCTTCAGGGATAGGATATTTTCCCTCCTGAACAGGACTCTTCTCTGGTGGAGCGACCAATGTTTCTTTTGGTGCATCACTGGGATGCTTCACTGTGCCTAGGATCTTCTGAAGTCTTAACTATGATTTCAGCTGTTTGGGTTATAGGCTCTACTGCCTATAATGTGGAGTAGGCAGCCAATAATTGTTTTTCAATCATACTATATCTTTCTTCTGCTCCATGCCAGACCTGAGACCAGAATCCAATGGGGGTCCAAACAGAACTCTGGCGTTGCCACAGGCCCCAGCCAAAGCCATCCTGAGTGACATGAACATGCAACTCGGCTGGGAGGGTAGGATCAAATATACCCAATGCCTGGGCTTGCTTAACTGCCAGTTTTGCCTGTTGGAAAGCGTCCTGTTCTGTTCTCCCACAGTCCCATAGTTGCCCCTTTTTCGTGAGTCTGTACAGTGGCCTCAGCAGCTGCGCTAAATGAGGTATAAAGGAACACCAGTACCCCAATATACCTAAAAACTCCTGCAGCTGCTTTGGTGTTGTAGGGACTGGGAATGCCTGGACCTTATCTATGACAGCACTGGGTAGTACTTTGGTCTTTCCTGACCAAACTACCCTCAGGAATTTCACGGACAGGCCTGGGCCTTGCACCTTCTGAGAATTTATAGCCCATCCTCTTTCTAGCAGATAGGCAGTTAATGAATCTGCTGCCTGTCCTACCGCCTCCAGTGAGTCGGATGTCAACAGGAGATCATCAATATAATGATACAAGTTAACATTATCAGGTTTTTTCCAATTAGCCAGATCACGTGCCACTAGATTATGGCAATATGTTGGCAAATGCACATACCCCTGTGGCAGGACCTGAAAGGTCCACTGCCTGCCTCTCCATGTAAATGCAAACTGATCTTGCGATTCTTCAGCAATTGGGATACTGATGAATGCATTTGGTAAATCTAGGACACAATAGTAGGTTTTTATTTCCCTACTCAATGAGTCCCTTAGGGAGGCAATATTGAGTACGGCTGCATGAATAGGCGGCGTGTCCTTATTTAATTCTCTATAATCCACCGTCACTCTCCATGTTCCATCCGACTTTCACACTGGCCATATGGGGGAATTATATGGGCTATGTACAGGTCTTATAATGCCTACTTTCTCTAATTCCTGCACTGTTCTTGATATTTCATCTTGTCCACCCAGGAGTCTATACTGTCTCACATTAGTAATCCAGCGTGGTTTTGGCATGCAAATAGGCTTATGCTTCACATGGCCTCTCAATATTGCCTGTACCGCCCGGACACTAATGCACCTTTGTATAAGTTTGAACTCTCCCACAGTCGTCTGGAGAGCTAGACCCCTTAAAATATCTATGCCCAAGATGTACTCTTGGACTGAAGCAATAGACACTTTATACTCCCGGGGTGGGAGTCGCCCAACCCCCAATTTCAACCATGTTTGGGTGACCAGAATGATCTGTCCCCCAAAACCACCAATCATCACTCTATCGCCATTGAATTTAGTTGGATCTCTGTAAATTATTGATGTTTCATCAATAATTCGTCGTAGCAAATGATATCCCTTGTTATCCAAATATTCTACAACAATTCCCCCTTTTTGTTTTTTTGTTTGCAAACTACTACCATATTATAAAATAATAACACTAATTATATTAATAACATAATCATTATAACTTAATCAAGGCCTTGATTGACAATACTCTAAATGTGAAAAAAGAGACAAGGCAAACAGCACAATGACAAGAAATACTGTTAACTTACTAAGAAGAACAAACACATGTTTGGCCTGCAACCTGGAAATAAATCCCCGAGGGTCCCGTTCTGTGTTTATCTGTACCTGGTTAGAAAAGAGTCTCTAACTTTCATATATTCTGATATACTGATTTTGAATGACCACTAAAATCTGTACAACAAATGCTTTCAGAGTGCTCTCAAACATGCCTTTGGGCTAATAGAAAATTAGTGGCTGTACAACTTTACGAAGTTGCATACCAGATAGAATCAATATTAGTGGGCAAATGTGGTAGAGTATCACTAGAGGCATTATTACTTATTGACCCTTGAGAAACAGAAAACTGCAGAAAAGGAGAGAGAAAGAACATGTTGGCAGTGGATGCGATAGGCAGTGCCAGCAGGGCGTCCCCTGCTTCAAAGGGCACTTTTCCTCTCTCACCCATCACAGATTCTCTCCTGTTTTTATTCCTCTCAGGGACTGAAGGGTATTTTCCATTTGTACACCACATCCGCATGGCCAGTGCGTGATACAGAGCCCAAGTGGAACACGTGCTTGCAAAACAGAGTAAACTACTGAGGTTAGCTCTCTTAGAGTGCGCTTTTGTTTCAAGTGATGCATAGTCATATTTTAATAATCCTGATTAATGGAATGTAAGAGAGTCAATCATTCTATAATACAGGGTCATCCCTTTGCCTGGGATTCCTTTCCAGGTTTTGTCTTCACAAATCAAGAAAAGGCTAATTGATAGGCTGATAGCATCATAACTGAGCATTACTAATACATTAAAAAGAACTATTCCCATAGATTCCAGCATTGGTAACATCAAATCCTGTTTAATTCACATTCGATTTTCTATTAAAATAAAAGAAACACGCAACAACCTAGATAATAGCTAATAATTCTAATTCTTGAGACTGCATTGATAACATAGGAAAATCGCTCACTATATCATACCGTTACAAATGTTATTTGCAATACAACAAGTTATAAAGCAATACCTATAAGAAAGAAGCACACAATCCCAGACATTATAAGGGCTGGATGCTATTTTCTGCCTTGAGATGAGGCCAAACATATCGTGCTGGTACCCACATAGGGCCAGTCCCTGTGGAAACACAAGCATATCCACGACCCAAGTTATCAGTGATAAGGGACCTTCCCATTGCCCTGTGGCTTCAGACCATGTGAGGTCAAACTGTCTTTTAAGACCTCGAGCATTCTGATGAAACATTTCATGAGACATGCGCGCTCTAGCAAACTCACTTTCACAAACCACCTGCGCCGTACTAACTAATTTATCGGCTCTATAATTTCCTTCACCCAGTCCCACATTAAATTAATGACTTCTGATATGGATAATACAGTAGTCTGCTGTCCTAGCTTTAATAGCATCTTGTAAGTGTAGAAACAATTCTAATAATCGTGGCCGTTTTGTGCACCTTAATATTGCATCCTCTATTCGGGATACCACATCATTAGCTACATACAAAGAATCTGTTACGATATTGATTGCCACTCTTGACCATAGCTGCAGTGCCCATACTACTGCTGCCAATTTCAGTGTTTGTAAGGAGTCTCCTGGGACTGCATCAATCACACGATTGTGCCAAACCCCTTGGTCATACCACACACAAACAGCTAATCGCCTTGCAGAACCAGCATCCGTATACACTGTCTGCCCCTGGATAGGTAATGGTGAAAATCGAGAACCCAATTTCCACTCATAAGCTTGCAATACCTGCCATAAAGGTCCTTTTGGGAGTTTTAGAGTGAATGATCCCATTATATCCCAACTCTGCTTCTTGAAAGGGAACTGAATTCTGTAGATACCAAACAAAATGCTCTGAGGTAATTGATAAACTAATGTCGCCCGGTTCATCCCCTGAGATTTCCACACATCTCGTTCGTCCCTTTCTGATCAATTCTGCTAGCAGTTCCATTTGAGTTTGAAGACTCATTTTTGATTGCATCGGCAAAAACACCCATTCCAAAATTTGGAAGTCTAATCCAATACATTCTTGTTCGGCAGTGGCATTCTCTACCCGTCCTGGCCCCTTTTCCCCTTTTTCTATTTTTTCCACTGCCCTAGAATGGCAAACGGGTAGCGTTCATGTGCACAAACAAGCAACGATGCAGGTCGCCCAGCAATACACCGAGCAGAAGCCCCACAAGCAATTTTGATCAAAGCCTCCTTGCCTTTCCTTTGATAATCCCGCATTAGGCTGAGCATTTGGTAGTGCTATTATTTGCGCAATTATACTCCCTTTTGGAATAAGCATTAGAGGATTTAACGTATACCCCATTACCATAATTTCACCCTTAAAGTCCACATCAATTACACCTGGAATGACAATAAGACCCTTTAACCCTGCAGATGATCGACCCAAAAGTAACCCTCCCAGCTGTAAATTTGACAATGGACCTTGTACCCCTGTGGGAATCAAAGTAACTGTTTTATCAGTAAAGGTGACACTCTTTGCCGCTGCCAAGTCCACTCCGCGACTTCCTGCTGTTGCTGGGACTGCTCGGTCGAAAAATCCATCGGTCTTGTTGCAGCTACTGTTGTCGTCCCGCGGCTGTTCACGCTGTTTCCTGTTTCCTGAGCATCGGCAGGCTGCAGTTGCATGAGTATCATTCTGACATTTATCACACCATACCGTGGAAGAACATTTCTTTCTTGTATGCCCCATTTTACCACATTGATAACACACCCAGTTGACATCAGTTCCCCTATTATTAAATTCCCCCTTTTTTTTTTTTTATCACGATCAGCAAGTCTACGCCACTCACACTCAAAGAGTAACAATTGAGAAGGGGATAACAATAATTTTGCTACATTCATACAATCATATGGTGCCATCACATCTGCCGAAAAAGTCCAACTAATTATTTGTTGAACCACCTCAGACCCAATACCATAGTCCAAAACTGTCTTCTTTGCTTGCTGTAAAATTTTCCAATCATGTGAATGCCTCGCCATGGGGCTGCTGGGCCTGAGTGGCACCGTGGGGGCCTCGGGGCGGGGCAAAGGGTAGGAGCGCGATGAGCGTCGGGGGCAGAGCCGAGGGCGGGAGTGTGACGAGCATCGTAGGCGGAGCTGAGGGCGGGAGGGCGGGAGGGAGTGCGACGAGCATCGTGGGTGGCGATTTCTCTTCTCCTCGGCCAGGGGCAGGGTCGGAGCCATGGATCGAATCCGAGCTGCTTTCTGCATCAAGGGGCAGTGGAGGGGGTAGGAGGGAGGGCGATGGGAAACAGTCGGAAGAAATTCTTCCTTGTCGAATTTGTTAAAGCCCTTCCATTATTTGGTGCCAAACAGGTAAAAGTTTAGCAGCCGTTCTGTCTTTCTTTAGTAATAGAAGCCTCCCAGAGTTTTGTGCCAACTTTGTCCCTAAGTTCTCCATCAAGAGAGAACCCAGTTTTCGGAAATTCAAGGACATTTTTGCTAATCCATTTAAGAAAAGTAACTAATGCTGAGGTAGATACAAGCTGATTCTGAAACTTTAAAACTAACCGTAATACTTCAAGATTTACTTGCTTCTTCTTTGTTAGAGAACTCCCCATAGTTCCCAACTGCTCACCTTCTGTCCTGCAGAACGGTGCGAGTGCACGCGAAACAATCTCTCTGTAGTTCAGTCAGGCGGCACGGTGGCGGAGGGGGCGGCGCGGAGCCGCTGTGGCCCCCGGATGATTCAGGTGCCTCTGTACACACCTCCCTGAATGCTCCTGCCTCGACCTCTAGTAGTTCCACAGACCCATCCTGCGTGGCAGCCATAGCCACTTTCTGCTCCGTCTACATATTTTTCAGCGTACTGACGACCAATTGCCAAGTTACACATAAGTCCTTAACAACCTTGCCGCAACTTATAGTCTTCTCCCATAACTGATCTCCTACCTCCCTCCATTCCTCAGGGCTAAATATTAATGGTACTTCCTAAAAAAAATCCTTCTTTCTCCCCCCAAGTCAATAAAGCCTTTAAGTGCTTCAATGAGCGCACTTCACCGCGCTTCACAAAGATACTCATCAATAACTGAGCAGCCTCTGCTTTCTCCATTGTGGAGGAAAATTCACTTAGGAGCTATCCGGTCACGATCCCTATCCGCATGTGTGCAATTACCACACTGCGAGCTCGTCCTCCTATCTGTCGCTTCCCAGGCTCCTGCTACTGCTGCAGAAGATCTTGGAATCCAGCTCGAAGCCGATGATGCCCCATATTGGGCGCCACTTGACGAGGAGACGGTTCCAGAGTCATGACACATATCAATATGATTAAACCATCATGCTCCCCTTTATTCAGAAAATCCACACTTATATAGAGAAAGCAGTGGGCTAAAAATATACACACCGTATACAGCTTATAGAGTGGGCTAAAAATTACATCGTTATCAAGCGAATGCAGGGGCGAGTACAATTCTATGATTGGTGCATAGAGAAAAACAATTTGCCAACTCACCAACTAGGAGGTATCGCCAGAGATGCAGCTATCGACAAAGGGATTAGTAGATGTTGGGATGGGGCTGCCACCCTCTGGGAATGACTGTTATCAGCCGTGAAGGAAAGGTATCCCTACAAAGACAGTTTGAAAGCCTGTGATAATACAGTGGGATACAGTCGAAAAAGGTATCCAGTATTTAAGGGAAATAGCCGTGGTGGAAATGTTGTATAACCCTAATTTTGTTCCTAATGATCCACGCCAAGACCATGATCCGGAGAGAGTGGGGACGACGCCTGAAATATGGCGGCAACTCACAACAACAGCACCAGTAAGATACGCCGGTACGCTTAGCATCAACGTATAAGAGATACGAAGAACAACTGAGAAGACCCTTAATTCTCGAATTGGTTATTATGCTTCAAAACTATGAACAGCTGCTACCTCCAACTCATGCTTTCGTTTCCGCCATCTCAAAAGTAACAGACCAACTGAATAAAGTGCAAGAGCAAGTGTCTCTATTGATTAATCGCGACAAACCTGTAGTAGTATCAGAAACGCCTGATGAAGATCAGGATAATCCAAAGAGCCTAATGAAGGGGCTGATCAAACTGATGAAAATCCAACTAATTAAAGATGATGAACCCTCCGTCTCACCTGTATCAACAAAAATCTCAGCAATTAAAGGCAGACGCTTCCCAGCTCAAGTAAGGAATACTACACCGCTTATTGCATTGTGGCATTACCTATGTGACCATGGAGAAGACATGAGTAAGTGGCATGACCAAACTACTCCTGTACTACGGGCACGGGTGAGAGAATTACAAAAATTAATCTCCAGTCCAGTTGCTCCAGTTACCACAGGTAATGAATAGAGGGGCCCTGCCCTCAGTCGGGGGGGGAAAGGGATAATAGAGTGTATTGGACTGTGTGGATTCAATGGCCTGGCACATCAGGACCACAGAAATATAAGGCACTGGTGGATACCGGGGCACAGTGCACTCTAACGCCCTCAAGTTATGAAGGGACAGAACCAATTCATATTTCTGGAGTGACTGGGGGCTCTCAAGAATTGACTGTGTTGGAGGCTGAGATAAGCCTCACTGGTAAAGACTGGCAAAAACATCCTATTGTGACTGGCCCAGTGTCTCCATGTATGCTTGGTAGCTGTTGTTCATAGTTTTTGAGTGTAAGAATCAATTCGAAAACTAAGGGTCTTCTCTGTTGGTCCTCGTATCTGTCAAACGTTGATGCTAATGTACCAGCGTATCTTTCTGGTGCTGTTGTTGTGAGTTGTCGCCTTATATCAGGCATCGTCCTCAATCTCTCAGGATCATGGTTTTGGCATGGATCATTAGGAATAAACATAGGATCATACAACATTTCCATCACAGCTATTTCCCTCAAATACTGGATACCTTTTTCAACTGTATCCCACTGTTTTATCACAGGCTTCTAACTGTCTTTGTAGGGATACCTCTCCTTCACGGCTAGTAACAGTCGTTCCTAGAGGGTGGTAGCCTCATCCAAACATCTACTAATCCCTTTGTCCATAGCTGCGTCTCTGGCGATGCCTCCTAGTTGGCGAGCTTCATTACCATCTAGAGACAAGCTACTGGCCCCTGTACCAACAGCGAAGCAACCAGGAAACAAGAGTTTTGTTCGATTGCCGTGTAAACTCCTTTCTTGAGCCTTGGATTTCAGTCAACTTCAGAGGTCGACGAACAGTAATAGAGACCTCCTCTTCATCACTCTCTTCTCCATGTCTCTTAGTTTTTTCTTTTGCCTTTCTCGATGATGGTGGTTCTGAGGAGAGCCCCTTGCCTGGATCTTCCTCTACCTCCTCCTCTGCTTCTTCTTTTTTCTGTTCTAGATGCAAGGACACTCGTTTCCATTTCTTGCCTTCCACAGGGGCAACTGACATTGTTACTGGTGTTTCTTGTGATTGATCTGATTTGACTTGGCGATTTCCCCCTTTGGCTTGAACCTCAGCTCCGAAACTCTCTCTCTCCAGAATAGCATTATATAGGGCGCAGTAAGCACAAGCCAAGCCCCAAATAAGTTGTACCTCCTTAGATTTATGTAAGTCGCACTGTCCCTGACTCAAATACTGGTTTAGTTTCTCAGGATCCCACAGGTGTTCAAGAGTGAAATCCCATGACATTGCGGGTCCCCACGCTTCTAAGATTTTTCCTAAACCTCTCCATATTCCCTGCCAGTCAGCATTCTCTGGTTTTGGAGGAGATTCCTTCCACATAACACGAATGGATAGGAATACATTCAGGGAGATTGATAACACGCACATGAGTATGCCCACGAGCATGAACACTTGCTCGGCCTTTGGAAAATGTGTGACGAACTAAGAAGAAAGCCTGGAAACCAGTTTGAACATCGTGGTGTTTGTGAAATTAGCTATTCCATCTGGGATGTAATTGTTTGTGAAATTAGCTATCCCATCTGGGATGCAAGTGTCAAAATTCAAATCATACCACATCGCATATAAGTACCAGACAGGTGTCTCCATCAGGGCCCTTATTTGGTTATATATGAACACAATTCCACAACAAGGAATCATGACGTTAATAATAGGCCAATACGTTGCAAGGAACATAATGGTTTTTAATCCCTTAGACAGTGCCGCTACAATAAAGAGCGGGTTCATCGTTAGTTGCTGCTAAAAAGGGGTTAATGAATGGAAAAAACCCCACTCTGTACAGTGTCCAGAGTTTGGCAGACCACCCAGACTACAATCTAATCTATGAATGTCAATGTAGCAATACTTTTGCAGTCTCTGGCTTAAAGAAATCCCTTTTTTTCTAATGTTAAAAGCTTCAGACTGCCCGCATTCTCCACCAAAAACTGTCACAGAGTTAACTAGACCAATCTATGCCCATGACAGGGGGGCAGTAGGCCCGTGGGCCCCCCCCGGCCCCCATAAATGGGAAGGTAGAGGGAAAAGGGGTAGGGAGATGGGAGCTGAGCTCAAGGAAAAAAAAGCAGAACAGCAGCAATGATCTAAGGAGGAAAACTTATTTTACTAACTATGATATAATACAATCTAATTGAAATTGAGACTAATAAATCAAATAAAATAGGAGAGAGAGAGAGTTTCCGAGCAAACCTGAAACACACACACACCCTCCAAACGGCCGTACGAGCCAGCGAAGGAAGGAAGGAAGGCCTGATCCCGTGACCTCCATGACGTACCCGGAACTAGAGTATTAACACTTTAACTCCCAGTGCCCTGCATGATGTTATGATGTGGAATACCGAAAACCAAAAATCACAAAACCATGACAGAATGTACTAAAAAGATAATAGCTGTCAGTATTGTTTCCTTGATTTGTACAATGGCTTTTTAAAACAGAATAAATGCTACCTGATTCTGCAGACCTGCAACTTCCAATTGCCAGAGCATTTTTGTGCTTTAATTTTTTTAAGAAAAAATTGTCACTTGCATAATGCATTTGGGGTGGAGGAAAATAGTCTTAATTTTCATTTGCTGTAACATTATAAGTGTATGGGAACTGTTAGGTCACAGCCTGAACTAGTGATTGAGCACTTGGTGAAGGGATGTGGCCAGCCCTGGGAGCCCAAGTGCCAGCAATTCACCTGTGTGAGCAGAAGGGAGAGACCCAGGGTCCACCTGTCCCTAACTTCATTTAAGGGCTGGCAGCCAAAAGGGTAACATCTCTATTTGGTGATTATTGCTTCCTTTGTGAGTTTTTAATGCACCTTGATCCTTGGTAAGGGGTAAGTTGTTTTTTCTTTATTACTGAATTTTGATCACTACCTTTCTTGGGTAATCTGAAACTGGTTGAAGGCAATGCATCAATTATTTCCTAATCTTATATTTGGTAAGCCAGGTAGGAGTCACCCATGAAAGGTGGTACTAATCTTATGATGGCTTTCTGAAAAGATGTCCCAGGATGGCTGGGAAGGGGGAAATCTGTCCCCCTGGAGAAAGAGCTAACTGGACACATCCTGGGATTCCTAGGCTCTTTATGGCACAGGCTGACCTTTGTTATAGAAAAATGGGGCCCAGGAAAAAGTATTATGATAAAGAAGGAGAGGCATCTTGTTGCTCCTATTGTAGCACAGCCTCCATTAATGGTATTGAATGTTCTGAATATATCAGAACAAAATCTCAAGAAATATAATCATTTACTGCGTGATTGAGTTAAACAGCTTGAGCATAAGCTTGTTGTGTTTACAGGTAAAACCACTCAAACTGGCCCAATACTGCAAGTCAGGGCCCTGTCTATTGTGAGCAAAGGGGACTCTGAGCAATCAGACCCCTAGGGCCCTGACAATACTGGAAAGGAGATTTCTTAAAAAAATCTGAACTAGAGGCTCTGGTAGAACTGGATCCTCTAGAAATCCATAGTCATGCAAAAAAACAAGCAAGTTAAAGAGAGGCCAACTTTGGTATTGGGGATGGACAGAACAAAATGCTTTCCAGCAAACTAAATTAGCTGTCAAACAAGTGTAGGTGCTTAGTATACTTTATTCTGCTTTCCCTGCTGAATTATAAGTACATGTAACCCAGGAAGGGTTTGGGTGAGGGTTGTGGCAGCATCAGGGTGCCATCTGCTCCCCAATTGAATTCTGGTCCCAGGTCTAGCATGGAGCAAGAGAGGTATGGCATGATATAAAAACAGTTATTGTCAACATATTTGGTATTACAGGCAGTAGAACCGTTGTTGCAGTTCTCACTTGGAGCAGGTGTTCGGGTAGCAAGGACGTGAGAAAGGGAGTGAAAAAAAGTCTGTAAATAACTCTAAAGATGGCTGCCAAGAACATGCAGATGATTTAATGTGTGAACCAAGGACGAAGGGAAGGGAGT
>JACDJE010000938.1:0-22391 GCA_016647715.1 Pavo muticus
AACAGACCTCTAGGGAGGTAAACTTATTTTACTAACTATAATATAATATAATACAATCTAATTGAGATGGATAAATCAAACAAAGTGGAGAGAGAGAGTTAACAGAGCACTTGCCTCTTCGTTGGGAATCCAAAGAAGCAGCACCACCCCCAGCCCACCCCTCCATGACGTGTAGGGGCAGGTAGCTGGATTAGTGTTAACACTCTAACTCCCAATGCACTACATGATGTTATGATGTGGAATACTGAAAAACCAAAATCACAAAACCGTGACACCAGTGCACTACATGATGCTATGATGCGGAATACCGATAACAAAAATCATAAAACCATGAAACCACTCTGAAGGCAGATTCACAGTCCTTGCAGGGGTGGACCGAGAGACTCTATGAAACCCTGTGGAACTTGAAGGAGAGACCAAGGAATGGCAGACTAAGTGCCTTATAAGAATCTTGCAGACAACTTGGGCATCCCCACTTAGGATACAAATTACAGGCAAGGACACCTTGCTCAAGCCGCAAATTGGCACCATGAATAATCTTCTGCTTGCTGTCCCTGAGGATCTTGAGCCCGGAAAACACAAGGTAAAATGACCTTGGAAGGTGCAAGTAGGACCAAAATGGTGTGGTCTGCTTGCACCTTGGGGGAGATTATTAGGGGTTGGGGGATCAGTAAATCCTCCGGTAGTCAATACATGGCCAGCAGAGGTAGTAGTTGACACCCCGATCTTCATCGCAAAGGGGACATTAATCATGTCCATGTGGCAAATTAGAACCCCTCCCTTTGGTACCTGATATAGTGATCTAGCCACAGATATCAGGCCAAAGGGTGTGGTACTCGGTACAAGCGGAGGTGTTGACTCAAGACAGAAACACGGCCTGTATCCTACCATGGAGGGCAGACCTACCTCTCCTCGTACCTATTAAACATCTGTACTACTCCCCTTGAGGTTGTTAAATTCACAGGACCACCAGTAGGAGCAACACCACTCCAGCATGCTCCAGTGTCCATGAGAAAACATTGTGACACCCGGTGGTGGACTGTTGAACTTCTGGGAACCAGCGAGTACGAACCTGAACTGTTACTGGTCCTTGAAGAAGATACGCCTCCAGAAGGAACATCAAATACTGGCCCTACAGATCCACAAAAAGACTGTCAACAATGGCCTTCAGTGCCTTGATACCTTACATTGCAATGGGTATTGTATATGTATTGTGATGTACTTTGGGTTGTCAAAACAGTAGGATCTAACCCCCTGACCTGCTCAATCATTGGTTCATGCTGTGAAGGGGTGGAGTGCAGTGGAATTGCCAGTTCATGGCCTGAACCAATGGTTGAGCACCAGGTGAGAAGGCATGGCTAACCCAAGGAGCTCAGGTGCAAGCAATAGACCTGAGTGACTGGATGGGGTGGAGCCTGGATCCACCCCTCCTCACCCTCATTTAAGGGTTAGCAGCAAAGGGAGCAGTATCTCTTTGGATAGAGATACTTGTAGAGATTTTTTAGCTATTGCTGTTTGTTAGATGAGCCAATTTTTCTTCTTAGTTGCCTGCTATTGCTCCATAGTGCTTGTGTCCCATTAGAAGGTACTGTCATTACCTTCTTTTGCTGTATATCCTCTCTCTCTTTCTTGTAAAGAGGAGTGATTTTTTCCTTTTTCCAGTTCCTGGGGGTTTTGCCTAATGGCCACGACTTTTCAAATATGATGGAGAGCAGCTTGGCAACTACTTCAGCCAGCTCCCTTAGGACCCTGGGGTGTATGTCATCTGGCCCCATGGACTTGTACACATTCAGTCTCAGACTTGTTCTGCCCTTATGGTGGGGGGGAGTTTGCCTCCCCCAGTTCCCTCCTAGAGGTTTGGGTTCAGGGATGTGGGAATCCTGGCTGCCAGTGAAGACCGAGGCAAAGAACTCATTGAGTACCTCAGCCTTCTCCACATCTGTTGTAGCCAGTTTTACTTTCTCATTTACCAAAGAGCTACACTTTCTTCAGCCTGTCTCTTCTGATCTATGTACATGTAGAATCCCTTCTTGTTTTTAACATCCCATCTCAAGTTCAGTTCCAGTAAAATTGTTAGTGAACAGCATAAATACCTTTAATTCTAAGGAAAACCACAGGTCCTGATAGCTTTGGATAGACCTTAAGTGATCAGACTAATCAACATGGGCATTCTGAGCTTGGAGGTGACACTGCACTCCTACAGATGCCTGTGAAGCTGGAGCAAGGAACTCCAAGCACTGCAGGGACTGGGAAAGCCCTACACAGTAATTCTGTTGCTATTTTACTAAAAATAATAAATAAAAAAGATCTCCTTTTCATAGGCTAGGAGAAAAAGTAGTAAGAAAGACTCCTGTGAAATCTCATTATTACAATGCATGATGCATTGTTTCTCTCACCTGCCTTCTATTTTCCCGAGTTTACCATTTGTTACAATGTTCTGCAGTGCTCAGTGCGCTCTGTGCCCTTCAGAGAAACAGAACAGAGTTAAATAGTGGAGTATTTACTTTCAGCACCACACTTGTACCAACAGAGGAGGAAGGCAGAAGAAAGGCTGCGATTGGAAGCACTAAGCTGTGATCTGTGCAGCACGAAGTCTGAATTTCACACGTGCTGCACCTGCAGTTCCCACCAACTGCAGTGGAGTCCCTGAATATTCAACATCTGCACAACTGAGATCTGAATCTCAGTTCCTAATTATGCTCCTTGCTGCCTTCAGTAAAGCACTTACTGATGTTATGTGCAATCTTCCCAGCTGCAGAATGAAAACAGTTTGGCCTTAATCCAGAAAAGAGAGCTCATGTATCACAAAAAGCTTATATAGATGGATATTTTTATTCTGAACTGGAGGGCAGCCCTGGACAAGTCTAATAGCCAGCACCTCTCATCTAATAGCCTGGGCTTGTTCTCGTGATGCAATAGCCTAAGTGGAGCTAAAACCAAGCATACCGCTCCCAGAGCTCACAGCTTGCATGAAGCACTGTACAGCCACCAGCAGTGCGTGCCCCAAGGAACCCCACAGCTCTGTGGTGACTGCTGCCTGGAGGTCCCCCCACAAGCACACACCTCAACCCCTGAGTACTGCCAGCACTGAAAGAACCAACCTTCCAAATTAACCTACCAGACAGCTGTCTGTAAGCACATGACAAAAAAAAATTATCACTTTTTCTGACCTTTTCAACCAGATGTTGTGAAAACTGCTACAGAAGTGCTGATGAGTCTTAGCAGTTCTTTTAGGAATCACATTTTCTTAATTTGCAGTAAAAATGCATATAAGTAGACTAAAAACCAAGGATAAGCAATACACTAGTAGGCTGTCTGAATTACTTTTGTAATTCACAGAAGGATCACAGCACGGTTCAGTTGGAAGGGACCCCTAAGCCCCCCCCAGCTCCACTCCTGCTGTGGGCTAGGTGCCTTCCACCAGCTCAGGCTGCCCAGGGCCCCATCAATGGCCTTGGGCACCTCCAGGGGTGGGGCACCCCACAGCTCTGGGCAGCAGTGCCAGTGCCTCACCACCTCTGAGTAAAGAATTTCCCCCTCACATCCAACCTAAATCTCCCCTCTTTTACTGCATTACTTTACTGTAGTGCTGTGCTTAAAGAACTGATATTGCTGTTAATGGAAATTTAACTTTTGCCAAATTCCTAGCTAAAAACTCATGAAAATATCACAAGAACACCACACATTACCAAACGGATGACAAACTGTTGGTTGTACAGTACTTAAGGTTTTGTAAGCACAGAACAGAATGCAATTTCCTAAGTTATTAAAATGCAGGCAAGTACAGTAAAAGATTAATTTTGCTTACTTTGGTTCACCTATCTTGATACCCGGGTGTTGTGTATAGGCATGGGAATGTGTGCTGGGAGCAGATTTAAATGCCATGGGACAGATAGGACATTTGTAAAAGACTTCACAATGAGAACCTTGAATGTGAGACTTGAATGCCGCCACATCAGAGTATACAACATTGCAATGCACACAGCTGCAAAAAAGAATGGAGAAGAGTCAGTTCAGCCTAGCAAAAAGCAGTACTGCAAGACACAGAATCAACACTGGTTTTCAAGCAAGTGAAAGAGGTGAGCATATATACACAACCAGATACAACTAAATTATTCTGTCAATTTAAAAGTATGAATGACAGAGTAGGAATAAATATAAGCAGAAATTTGCATATCAAAAAGGAGAAAAGAAGAAATTTCCCAAATTTAACTTTGTAAATCTAAGAGATGAAGTCAGAACATGTTTTATGGGATTACAACAGAATAGATAGAAGGGTCGACAAAGAAATATTACATTGACTGTGAAAAGAATGCTTTGCAAATTTGTAAAGAGTTTTACAAAATGCATTTTTTCACATGCAGTGGATTGTGCAAGGTACACTGCTACCATCAAAATGGAAAACCAGTAAGCAAAACATTTAGACCATTTCAATGAAGTCATAATATTAATGATCTTTGGTACTAGTAATTGATTTGCTTGGATAAAAAAAAAAGAGTAAATTTAAATTCAGGACAACTAAACTGAATCTCTACAATCACATCAGTGTATTAGATTGGAATTCTGAAAATATTTTTCAAAACATACTTCTGCAGTGTCAAAAATGTATGACCTTTCCGCATCTATTCTAAAATAAAATTATTAAAAAATTGAATTAAAATTAGCACATGAGCATTTCTACACACAATGGCCCCTTTTAGTTTCATGCACCTCAAGGACTAAGTACTATCCAGTAAGTACAAGAATATGCTGTAATAAGCAATTATAACATCATCTCTCAAATCAACAAATTTCTTATTGATCGGTATTTTGCAGTAAGGGTTTTACAATTTAAACCTAGAAGAACTGTAGCTTCCAAAATAATAATTTTTGCATCTATCATGGTAATATGATTTTTGTATAAACATCACACAATTTTCCAACTGTTTTCATGCTTTGATGATAGCAATAAAGCAGGAAATAGTTAAAAATTGCACTCAATAATCATTTTTCTTTTAAAATTTCCCACCTTTGAATTTTATGAAATATCACCCTTTCTTTTTTAAGCACTTAATATACGTTCCTAATAATACTAATTCAGTTTATATCTATCTGTACTCCACTTCCCAGTGCATTTTCTAAAGTAAATGGCCTTTACCTTTTCCAGTCTCACACAGAGATGAACCATTCTTTGTAGTGGCAGAGTATGGCCCTATCATTGCAGTGAGTCCCCAGAGCCCCACTGCTGCATTGTCACTCAGCAGAGTTGGGTCCCATCTTATCCCTCCCTTCCCCATTGCCTGGCTTTTATTCTTTAGTGATGCAAAGTCATAAATAATCCTCAGCATCCACTGTTATATGTTAAAGCAATTCATAAGGCCCAAACCTTCCTTAAGTGCTGTATCACCTTTGTTCTCAACATGGAAGGATGCAATTCAACTTAAGGCTGAAATGTTCAGCCAGTTTACGTCAAACAACTCGCCTGGACTGCTGACATGAAGCTACTTCATAGGTCCTTTGGAAAGGCAGGACAGGCTGTGCTTCCCCAGTGAGAGGTCCTGGCAGCAAGGAGCATAGCAAGGAAGGCCTTATGCTCTCCTGGATACTGCTTCTCTTTGCCTAGGCATTTTTGGTTTAGTATCTCCAAATAAAGCAATTGACTTAGTGTGACATGAGATGTTAATGGTAAATCTTGAGAAGTTCAGTAACATTATAATGATTCCTCATGAAGAATTTATGGATTTTCTGGTGTTACTGGTGCAGGTCAGCAGTCTCTGAAGACAATGTTAAGAGAGACAGGTGAGGGGAAAGAGCGGGAGAGTGGATGAGGCAGATGTAAGAAATATATAATAAAAAAGACCACTGTGGTTGGGAGACAAGAATAAAAGAATCCAAAGAAACATGAGGAGCTGAGAGTTGTGTCAGGCCATGGATTCGGTCTGAGAACCAACTGCTGCAGCAGCTGGCCTGATGCAGGAAAAATGCTTTCTTCCTGAGAGGAAGATGTCACAGACGTCCCAGCAAAGGAACAGATACCATGAGGGAGAAGAGGCTACCTTCTAGGTGGGATTCTAACTCGCCTTTCTGTGGTCAGATAGGATGGAATGGCGATGCCTGAGGAGTGCTGAGCAGAGCACTATGGGCTGCTCCTCCATCCCTTGCTGTGCTGCCTGCCAGTCAGTCAGTAACAATCCAAGATAAAACAACTCTCATGCCTTTCAAAATGCAACATTTCCACAAAATGCCTCTGATCCCTGTTTTCTCAGTGAGTTGCAATGATGATGAACAGGCTGTTGGAGTGAGAAAGGTAATCTTCAAGTGGTGTAAAGTGGAGGAATCTTCCCTTCCCACAGCAAATAGATTAAAAAGGACTTGACAAAGATGTTCTAGCTATGCTACCAGACAGGTGCAGTATGCCCATTCACAGCCTGATAATAAATTCTGGTAGAAAATAAGAATATGATTATTCTACCAGAAAGAACAGTCTAAAATTCAATGTTCTGAAAAAAAAAATCAAGAAGCCCGTTATGAACCTGAAATTAAGAAAATACATCTGAATTTTCTAGACCTAAGAAACTGTGAAGCCCTGAATCTGACATTTTATGGCTGGATGAGATTAGCTAATATTCTGATTTAACAACGTACAAGAGCAGATGCTCAAAACAAAGCTGAATTCTAATGCAGTATTTACTCAAAAATTTATAGTACTAATAGAATTATTGCCACGACAACCTTAAACCCATGAAGCTCTATTCTACAAACAATGCTTATGAAAATGGAAAATTACTTTTGAAAGCATAAATTACATATAAATTGACAATGAAAGTAATCATAATACTGACCGAAAACCAACTCTTCGAGTATAATGCAGGCAGTTCTTAGTGACATGAGTCTGGAAGTGGACAGATCTGCAGATTGCTCCACATTCAGGACACGTGTATGGAGATTTATGCTGATGAATTCTCTGGTGTGATGCAAAACTGCACTGGTTAGGAAGCAGCATCTGGCAGATATTGCATGTCTTCTAAACAATAAACCAAAATAGATGAAACAAAACGTTGGGTTCAGCTATACAGAATTTCTCATGTCAAACGCTGTAATATAAATAAAAGGTTAAATGCTATGACTGTGATGTGAGCCAAAATAAGTAGGCAAGGTCTAAATTCAGACTCTACTGACTAACCTCGTAGCAACTGGCACCAGATATATTGGCATTCTGAGCCAGATTCTGACACAACGAAGCTCTTTCATTCACCACTGACCATAGAAGATGCATGTTAGTTTATTTAAATTTTATTTAGGTGCCTCACAAGATTACCTTACTAGTGCAAGGGGCCTGAGTGAAGTACATTATAATTATCTTTACTTTCTTTGATCCTTGCTCCTGATGAATTCTATTGGGAATATCCTCAATACCAATAAATGGGGTATTATCAATCAGAAAGTCTGTAGATAATTTCAAAATGCATTTCTCAGGCTAGACTCCAGCATCTGCATTGTAAAATATCAAAATATTGTGCATCTGAGTAAAAACTACAGATATCTAACATATTTACAAAGTCTTTGAACAGCTATCTTTCCAAGTATGGGAGTTACTTCCTATACTAATTCTTTTCTTATATTTTGTTACACATAAATATATATTTTTTTAAATCTTCAACTACATGTTGACCATTTGCCAAATCAGAAACACTGGAATTATTTGGGTACTTTGTGCCATTCCTGAGATTAAATGCAAATGATGCAATGGAGCTGTCAACAGGGTTCACTTTTGTTCACAGTTGCTTTCCATCACTGGAGAGCACAGAACAGAACCTGTAAAACCACTGGTGAAAACGTTCCACCTACAGCAATACATCTCTAGGATCTCTGAGCAGTGGCTGACAGTTGTATGGAGAGATGCTTCTGCTTAACTTTTATCACCAAAGTTCCTTCATTGACTGCAACAGAAATACCAGCACAAGTATTTGCAGAACAATGAATTTAACTTCATTTCCTAAGATCTTACTCTGTAGGGCTTTTAAAATTATTTCTTATGACCTGGGAATTACGAATTTCACCAGTGACTTAGGAAGATTTAAAAGCAAAACTAAGACTCCTTCATGACATGGGTACTTATGAACATGAGATTTACATATTTTTAGCGGTGTTATCCATAAGAGTCTTGCAGATGGAATGTTGTGTACATCTCTAGAATTGTATTAAAAATTATTTACTAACCTATGGATAAAGAAATCTTCAAATAATTAAGAAAATCATTCTCCTCGCATTAAAACAATTTCTTACAGAAAGAAGTAAAACCAGTTTCTTACTGGGGCTTCACCAAAAGTCACCCCCTTCTTCCAATTCAGGCCAGTCTCCTTTAAGACTTTTTAAAAATTGTAAGATTTAGAGCATACAGTAGCAGAATCAAAGCTACTATTGCAGAAGAAATATTACACTGCTACAAATAGGTTTCATAGAAGTCTGCCTTACTAGTATTGGCAACTTTGCCAGTACAAAAAAATCACCTGTTCCCATTTAATCAACAAGGGACAGATCCTAACTGCAACGACTGAAGCACAAAGCCTTTACAGTCACTGCCAATTTATTATTTTTTTCAAATAGAACCCTGTTTAATACCAAGGTCTAAAATAATTTCTTAATTGCCTTATATATTGACAATATTACTGATAAGAACAAGAGTATTTTTGTACCGGGATCTGTACACTCCATTTTTTTTTTCTTTTCATCTAAATGCTTTCTTGAGGCTGCATACAAATAGTTGTGAAATTTTTTTAAACATTAATTTTCAGGAGAAATGTTAACATGAAATATCTTAAGGTCACACAACTCTGAAGCAGATGTCTTCTTCCATATGGTTCACTTTAATGTTTACTTTGTGATCACCACATGGTGTGTTTGAACAGTCTCCATCCAAACATAGTTCTCAAATGTCCTGATTAGAGAAAGATGGCAAAATGCAAAACTTTAAAACAGAGGAAGTTAACCAAAGAAAATCTACCATTCTCCACATTCAGGTTAAATATTAGCACTACCACCAGCCTAAAGAATTAGTAGATAACATAGAGGTTGCAGAAAGCTTTGTCTGAGATCATCTGCAGCCATTTTGCACTACTATCCTGATTAGAACCTCTATGACACAGGAAGGCTGAAATTGTGCTCAAACACATATAGATATCTACTGAAATGCCAGTGTTTGTCCTCAGCTGACCAACAGCTATGGTCCAAACCTTCTGACACTGCACAGAACTGCTTTGGGATGCTAACTTTGTCTTCAGCTCAGGCTCACAGGTGGCCAAAGCCTGACTTACCATAACTTGGCTTAACATATGTTTGCCACATTTACTCAGCTTCAGTACCATTCTTAAAATGTATCTTTTGTCATATATATTAATAAGCAGCAACGTAATACTGAACCTGGAGTTTTATATTATGTAAGAAAACAGCAAAACAAAGCTTCTTACATAGAGAGTTTTCATAGTCCTTCCAAAACACTATAAAAAGAAACCTATGTGACAGCCATACAACATTCCAACCCTAAATAAGTGTATCTCCAATTCTGCAACAAGCAGTCTGCAAGATTCATCTGTCATGTCAGTAATTCAGATTGACACAAAATGCCAGTAATGCTATTTGTTAGGGCTACTGGTTTGCTAGTTTGAAAAAGTACAGTAAAATATTTAGTTGAAACTGATTACCGTAGAACAAGAAGAATCTACTGTGAAATTCTGAAATTCACTTCTGCTTACCATTTTATTCTGGGCTTAAAGTGGCATTAAATTACAGTTCTCTCATTCCAACCCATACCAAAATCAAACACAGTTTCTGAAAACCATCACCTGCCTGAATTTGAAGTCAAAGTTTCAGAAAAAAAGGGTTAGATGAAAAAATTGTGGAGGTGGAAAATATACAAAAGAACTATGAGTATAAAGGTAAATAAGTTATGCAGCATCCACAAGAACAATACACTTACAGCTGTAAATAAGATGAACATTAACATGAATTAGCCCAGGCTTGCTGCTTTGTTTCCCCAGTAAGTTAGTGAGGGCTTCATTCAGCCATGAAACCCATCACTGAGTAGTCTCATTCCTTTTAACAGAATTACTAATGTGAGATATTGCAGAAAGGTAACAATCTTATAGGGAATGTTCTTTAATTGCTAAAAATGTTTTACTATTTTTTATTTTAAAATAAACATTCTACCTTTATAACAAGAATTATATGTAACACATAAAAGTGCAATTTCCATTTTAAAAGTAATTACGTGGGCACTAAGAAGAATGATAAGTTGCAAAATCCAAATATTTTTATCTTTCTTTCTTCCTCCTCAAGTGAAAATATTGTATCTAGCTTTTCTGTTTTCTTCTCCCAAAATAATCAGTTTCATAACAAAAACCTAGTGCCAAGCACTAAGAAACAGAAATCAGAATAATTCCTTTTCAAGCTTTTAGAGAGGTAACGTATCACAACAATATACTGAAATTTATTAATAAACACCTATACAGAGACTTTCTTCAGGAAACACTACTCTTACAGAGATGCGTATGCTAGCTGGTGAGGGGATGAAAAGACAAGAAAGCAGGAGGTACTGCTCTCACTAAAGCAACCCTTCAGTTGAATGGCTTCCATGATGTAACTATACAGCTTCACCACACAGTATGTAATAAAAGGCAACTTAAAAATGTAGAGAAATGAAAACAAGTTTTGATATATCAAAATGACTAAGAAAAATATTTAATTCATTTTTAAGAGAATAGTTTAACAAACACTTTAAAACTAGGTTTATAAACAATAATGTTCTTTTAAAATGGCATGATATGAAAATTGCTTTTTTTTCTTTTTAAATTTGGAAGTCTACACCCTACTAAGCAGGTATTAAGGCCTTGTTCATACCTCAGTCCTCATAAGACAGTGAGTTTCCAACAAGAGATATAAACACATCTGTGGGCAGTATCTGTGTACCCTTATTTAACTTTCTACTTAACTGATATTGCATTTTGTCATTGTATGAAGACTTCATTGCTTTCCTACAGTAAATGCACTAGGGTAGACATTATCTAAGAGGATGTGCACACAGAGCAAACTGCAGCAACAGGGCAAAAAAACACTAGAAAGAGGCAGCAAGAAAGGCCAAAGGTGTTTCTACAAAACTATTTCCCTGGCCATACTAAAACAGTCCCCACAGAAAGCAAGTACAGAACTTTTTAGTATTTAATCTTTGTTGCTCTATTTTTTCCATTTTATTTTTGCCTCATCCTCCTAACCTATTTTCACTGTATTTGTTGGTCTCATCCATTTGGTTTGTTATGCTTATAGACTGCCTTCTTAATTCCTTGTTTTCATAGTACCAAGCACTGAAGGGGTCTCCCAAGGACTACTGGATCTTACTATATCACAAATGATCATTAATGGACCTATTATGGAAAAAAAGATAAATCTAATATGCATCAGCAGAAGAGTTACCTTCCTAACTTAAGGACTTAAACCCTTATCCTGCACGCTGCTGTAAGATTCCAAGAATATTCCCGGGGCTTGATCGGTCTGAGCAGGGATAGAGCCTTTCAGCTCCTTGCTGATGTGCAGCCACAAGCTGCTACATCAAGATTAACTGAATGCTTTGAAACACACCAGAATCCCTTTTAATTGGCACACCATCATTTAATTAATTATCTCAATTCTTACAGGGTTATAAAATACATTGCACACTGATTAATACTAACTTTTATTGAATTATGTGTTTCTTTCAGATCAGGCCACGTATAAACCATTTTAAAATTCTTTGCTAATGTATTTTAACTCATTAGCAATTGTAAGAGGAAATGAAAGCCAACAGAAGTGAACAAATGGTCACACAGCAAGAAATGCATGCTAGCGAATAACCCTTTCCAGTTATAAAAGACATGAAGGCAGAAAAACACATATCCTTTCAGCAGAATCAATGTGCAATTTATTAGTTGCTAGAGTCCTTGTATGTAACATGAACGCCAAACTCACTTCTAGTGCTATATGAAAATAATAAAAGCCAAGGACAAATCAAGAATGAATACTCCAGTTAAATAGGTGTGCTGTTAATGAGGGTGCCAATCAAGCGGATTCCATAGGACAATCACATTTCAAAGCACAGAAAAAAATCATTAAAAATCATAGAGACTATTATGAATTTCAATATTATAATATTCAGCTGCAACAAAGCTAATGCTAAATTTTAGTAAAAATGGGAAAACTGGAAATTTTAGACTTCAGGGCCTAAAAAAGTCTAAGAAAACTCTTATTTAAAAATGTTGACTCACTATAAAAGTGCTTGCAAATTTTTGTTGTTTTAGTTTATGTTTTCAATCATGGAGGTTCAGATAATTAACATCTAAATAAAAGAAAAACATTTTCAAAGTCCCCTAGGCTTATAGGCGAAACACTGGAATTTAAACATATGATACTCTACTTGTCCACTTGTGTCTGCAGCCTGCTGGAAATGTGTAGCAAGAGATGTCTCATCTTGGAAAACTTCATTGCACTCCAAACACTTTAGACCATGTCTACAGAGTTTTGATGGATCTTCATCTAGTGGCATGGCTGGAACAATGGGTGTACTTGCTGGGGCTGATATGACTATTCCCGTTATGCCAGACTGTATCTTAGTTACAGTGTGTGTGCCAACACCCACTGGGCTTTGATGCATAGATGTAGCAGTATTGCTTGAAGGAGATGCTATCATTTGATCTGCTGGGACTGGTTTTAAAATCAGGTGTGAACACTGCATTACAACTCCTTTTTCCTTGTGTACACGAGCATGGGAAAGAAGACTGCATTTATTGTAGAAAACTAAATTCTTTGTACAATGATTACAAGTCACTTCAATTCGCATGCTCCTCCTGTCATAATGCTGGGTCAGACTCTTCTCAAGAGCAAAGGAGTCACCACACTCCAAACACTTGTAACCTCGTGTCGGTAACGTTATTCCAGCACTGGCAGGGGGACTAAGGTTGGGGATGTAAACTGGGACAGGGTTGACACTACTCAGCACCTTATTAAATGCCTCCACTACAGAACTCTGTAGAGATGATACCACCTGGACTCGAGACACCTTTTTAGAAGACTGTGGAGCTGCTGCAGAAATTATTGCCTGCTTTATTTGTTGCTGGGGTTTCGTTAGCACTTGTCGGAGTTCAGAGGTGGTTTGAGCACCTTGAGGCAGAAGATTAAGGTTGGCAAGATGGACTGTCTTTGGCACAAGTTTAGCACTGGCAAGACTTGATGCTGGCACCACAACAGTCTGCTGCTGTATCGCACTGGCAGCTTTTATAATGGCGCTACTGGCACTCTGCACGGAAGCAGCAGATAGCACAGTGGCTTTCACTGTAGTATTGTTAGCAAGCTTCAAATTAATAACTTGTGAACCTGCTGTTTTAACTGCTGAAACTGGGAGAAAAGCAGTAGCCACAGGCTTGATAGTGACCTGCTTTGGTGTGAGTTCTGCAGATGCAACTGCGTTGGTAACAACTGCGGACTGGAGAGGAGCTCTAGGAGGAGAGGAAAGAACAGCAGCAGAAGTTGGTGAGGACAGGAGGGATGTCATGGAAGTTACCATAGAAGCAGTCTGTTCTGGTTTTTCACTAGAGTCCAAATCAACTTCCGGCAACACTCTAGTAACAGTTCTCTTGATCTGCCCAGACGAAGTCTTGATGGTTTTTATGCGAACTTTAGGAATTGCTGGTGTGGACCCTGCAGGAGAAGATGGAGACCCTTTGCTACTGTTTTCACTTGATACACTTCTGGGACTATCAGGTGGTTTAATAGATGGCTTTTTAGCACCATCAATAAGACTCTGAGATTCAGGTGATTTTTCAATAGCTGGGGGACTTTCACTCATATGTTTTGGTAATGGAGAAGACTCTCCTGAATTAGACTTTAAATCTTTACTGGTATCTGTAGTAGCTGCCTTTTTAGCACTCAGTGCTGCAATCGCAGCAATACATGAAGAAAGCTTTGCTGATGACTTTGCTTTGAACTGTGAAATGCTGGCAAGATTTGTTTCACTTTTTTCAGTACGCAGTTTTCCATCAAGTACTCTGTTTTCAAGAAGCTTCTCAGAATTGTCTTTTAGCAATTTGTTCTCTGCCTTATGAGCTTTGAAAGGCTCATCGACATGTAAATTCACAGAATTTGTCTCTCGTTTAGCAACTTGACTTTTATCTATACTACTTGAAACCGAAATACCAGATTTAATCAAATTCTCTCCCTCAAGTGTCTTTAGTTTGTCATATTCCTGCTGAGATACAGAATCTGTCAAGATATTTGCTCTGAAATTTGCACGCATCTCTTCTTTATCTGAAGGATCATCTACCTCAATTTTTTCATCATCATCAAATTCTTCAGCACTTGAAATTGGGCTAAACTGGTTGAAAGCCGAATCCTTTAGTGCAGTCTCAGAAGCTGACCCATCATCTTTAAATGACTTGCTTTCATCTTTACTGTAACTATCAAGAGTTGAGAATATTAGAAAGCCATTATGCAAGCCATTCCCTGTGGAATGGTGGCCATCCTTGTCTACACTTTCTGAAGAATCAATAGTACGTACATTTTTCACAATGACACTCACACCAACATCGGATGATGATAGTGTATGAGAATCTTCATCTGTTTGTGCATTTTGTTTTATGTGGCTTTCATGGTCATCGTGTCCAGATTCAATAGCTGCTTTTGGGTCAACCACATCTGGTATGTCAAAGGCTGCAAGAAGATCATCAAAATCTGGGGTCTTCATATCCCCCATGGTCATGTATTTGATTGTAGGCAAGTCTGTAAAACAAGCAGAAAGTCCTCATCTCAGTATTTTAAGCTCTAACAGCACGCTTACACAAATAAGCACATGTTCGCATATGCCATGCAAAAAGGTGTTATTTCACTTCTGAAGTGGTATTTTCAGAAATTACGCATTACAAATAGTATCCCAGTGTAGGCGTACAATGTACAGTTGAATTATAATGCCAAGAGCTACAGTAATCCATCAAGTTCATAGACTGTAACCTAGTAATTTTATTCTAGGAACAAACTTTCTCTTCAAGTGACTTTCTTCTTGTCTACTCTCCTACTCTCTCTGCTACCCTCTCCCACCCATACTAAAACTACAGCAAGATATCTAGACTTTCACAAAAATAACGAGATATTTGTATATCCTCCTAAGTCTAAATTTTCCTTGGTATTTGTACTATCAACCTGATGAGCCTTCTTGAAAATAGCAAAAAAAAAAAAAAAAAAAAAAAAATGCATTTCTACTAATAGTTTAAGACTATTGTACTGTTTTCTGTAAATTAAACTGCTTAATACAAATTATTGAATATTTGTCTCCCAATGTCCACAACGCATTTTTTTAGCAGCTCCAACAAAGGATCTGCTATCACTACACCACTCCTATCAGGTGTCTCACCTAATTTAAAGATCTCACATTCTACAATCTCCAACGCGATTTTTTTCCAGTCATTCACCATTTTCACCATCATGTGTTACCTACTGTGTGATCTGAACCTCTTTTGATGCAATCTGAATGAACTACATGCAGTTCTATTCACGTATCCTCTTCACAACAGCATTTTATTCTAACACCATTATCACCCTTCAGTCTTCTTTTCAGAGTAAACAACACCAGATATTCAGTTTTATTTCTTCCCCTCACAGATAACAATTTCCAGATCCCATTCTTTATGTACACCACTGGCCTCTATTATTGGCTTTTTTCTTCCAATTCCAGTACCCAGTAGATAACTCAAAACTGAAACCTTATGCATGCCATGTAAAAAGGAAAAATAACACTTTTGAGCATACTTCCAGATTATAAATCTCACTGCGATATTTACCTTTTTCCACACATTTCAAGAATTGCAAAGTTGCGCAAAACGAATCACTTATAGAGGTCTAAAAAAATCAGTTACAGAAAGCACAGATAATTTCCCATTTTCTTTCATAACCATGCACAGGTATAATCCTTATTGTTGTGACAGAGCTGTCTTTAACATGCTTTCATTGTTCAGTACTTATCATGCAAAATTCAGTATTCAATGTGAAAAGGTATTTAACCAAATGAGTGTTACTATTGGAGAGCGCCCAGT
This sequence comes from Pavo muticus, assembly GCA_016647715.1. Classification (NCBI taxonomy): domain Eukaryota; kingdom Metazoa; phylum Chordata; class Aves; order Galliformes; family Phasianidae; genus Pavo; species Pavo muticus. Next base: position 16,086 of record JACDJE010000938.1, read on the forward strand.
TAGGGAGCATATTATCTTCCCTCCTGCCTTTGTATAGGCACTGAAAGACAGAAAAGCATTCCTTCTATATAGTTCAGTGTGTTGTATCCAGTATCGACAAGAATAGGCCATCAAAGAACCACTGTGTGATTAAACTACAGCAGTGCCTTCGAGTTCCTCAAGTTAACGGTCGATGGTTTACGAGCTGGTTTGGCCCAGTTCCATGACTAGCGGAGCAGAGGGATTTCGCAAAATCCGCGCCTCCGGAAAGGGAAACAGGGGACCCCAAAATAATTGAAAACAGTGGCAACAATCTGAGGAGAAACAAATTTACTAAATATGGTAACGGAATGCAAGATAACATACTATAATGCAATATAATTAGAATTGAAGCTAATAAATCAAATACAATGAGAGAGAAAGATTGTCCGAAAGCTGGGTAGGCCTCACCATAACGCTGAGGTGAGATGCAGTCCAGTCGAGCAGCAGGGAGAAGAGTCTGATGAAGAAGAGCTGGTCAGATGACCTACCAAGGCCTTATATCTGTTTCCCCTGAGCAGAAATGATAACAGCACAGCGAACAGTCCTCTGGGGAACGTAGTTCTTCTCTTCAGGGACCCAGAACACTTTAACTCCCAGTGCACTACATAATGTTAAGATGTGGACTACTGATAACCAAAAATCATAAAACCATGACATTCCACCCCTTATTCTACATCACTACATCATACTTAATATATACAAACAAACCATAATTAACAAGCATTAAACACACGCACACACAAACCTACATAAATATACACATGGAATTACTGACTGCACTCCCCCAACATCAAATTCCCTTGTGGTACACACTGAACATCCCCATTTTTCTGCATCACCTCACCCACCAAGTGGACCCAGGTCCCTGGGCAAAAACAGTTCCACGAAGAGGTTTGCCCTTCCCAGAAGCTGGAAAGACCCAAACTGCTTTTCCTAACATGTTCTTTACATGTACTACAGGGACCCTATCTCCCTTGACAGTATGTAGGGAGCTGGCAGGAAAATCACGACTGACCTCTGGTATTGACCAACCAGGTGGCTTCTGCCAAATGCTTCCCCCAGTGCTTAAATGTTCCGTCACCCATTGCTTTCAACATGGTTTTTAACAACCCATTGTATCGTTCAATTTTACCAGAAGCTGGTGCATGAGAGGGAATATGATAAATCCACTCAATGCCATGATCTTTGGCCCAAGTATTTACAAGAGAATTTTTGAAATGAGTCCCATTATCTGACTCAGTTCTTTCTGGTGTGCCATGTCGCCACAGGACTTGTTTCTCCAGACCCAATATGGTGTTTCGGGCGGTAACATGGGGTACTGCATATGTTTCAATCCACCCAGTGGTTGCCTCTACCATAGTAAGCACGGAACGTTTACCATCACAAGATCGTGGCAAGGTGATGTAATCAACCTGCCACGCCTCCCCATATCGATACTTTTGCCATCGCCCTTCCCCCCAGAGAGGTTTCATCCACTTGGCTTGCTTAATTGTGGCACGTGTCACAGTCATGAATAACCTGTGCAATAGTGTCCATAGTTAAGTCCACCCCTCGGTCTCTAGCCCACTTATATGTTGCATCTCTTCCTTGATGGCCCGAAGTTTCATGGGCCCACTGAGCTAGAAATAATTCACACTTGTGTTTCCAGTCCAAGTCTATTTGGGCCACCTCAATTTTGGCAGCTCGATCTACCTGATGATTTTGTTGTTCTTCACTAGCTCGACTCTTGGGCACATGAGCATCTACATGACGCACCTTTACGACCATATCCTTTATTCGGGCAGCAATGTCTTTCCACAGTTCAGCTGCCCAAATAGGTTTACCCCTCCGCTGCCAGTTATTTTGCTCCCAATGCTGTAACCACCACCATAAAGCATTTGCCACCATCCATGAGTCAGTGTAAAGATAAAGCACTGGCCACCTCTCCCATTCAGCAACATCTAAGGCCAACTGGACAGCCTTTACCTCTGCAAATTGGCTTGATTCTCCTTTCCCTTCAGTGGCCTCTGCAACTTGTCGTGTGGGGCTCCACACAGCAGCTTTCCATCTGCGATGCTTCCCCACAATATGACATGATCCATCTGTGAACAGGGCAAATTTCTTTTCATTTTCTGGTAGTTCATTGTATGGTGGGGCTTCTTTAGCACGCGATACCTCTTCTCCTGGTGATGTTTCAAACTTTTTACCTTCAGGCCAGTCCATGATCACCTCTAGAATTCCTGGACTGCTGAGGTTCCCCATCCGAGCTCGTTGTGTAATCAACACAATCCACTTACTCCAAGTGGCAACAGTAGCATGATGGGTAGACAGAACCTTTCCCTTGAACATCCACTTTAGTACTGGCAGTCGAGGTGCTAGGAGGAGCTGTGTTTCAGTACCAATTACTTCGGAAGCAGCTCGAACCCCCTCATATGCAGCTACGATCTCCTTTTCAGTTGGAGTGTAGCGCTCTTCCGACCCCCTGTACGCTCGACTCCAGAATCCCAGGGGTCGGCCTTGGGTCTCTCCTGAGGCTCTTTGCCACAAACTCCAAGTGGGACCTTTCTCTCCAGTAGCAGTGTAGAGGATGTTCTTTACATCCTGTCCCGTCCGTACTGCTCCCAGGGCCATGGCACAGGCTATCTCCTGTTTAATCAGTTCAAAAGCCTGCTGCTGCTCAGGACCCCACACAAAAAGAGGCTATAGTTTGGAACACGCATTCTCCAAAAGCCCACTACGCCCAGAAAAGATTGTGTCTCTTTCTTATTAGTGGGTGGAGACATGGCAGTGATTTTGTTGATCACATCTGTCGGGATGTGACAATGTCCATCTTGCCAATTTATACCTAGGAACTGAATTTCCTGGGCAGGTCCTCTCACTTTGCTTCGCTTAATAGCAAAACCAGCATGCAGAAGGATCTGAATTATTTGCTCTCCTTTCTCAAAAGCTTCCCTTACTGTGTTGCCCCAGACAATAATGTCATCAAAGTACTGTAAGTGCTCAGGAGCACCACCATGTTCCAGTGCAGCTTGGATCAACCCATGGCAAATGGTCAGGCTGTGTTTCCACCCCTGGGGCAAACGATTCCAGGTATACTGGATCCTCCTCCAGGTGAAAGCAAACTGGCCTACATTCCATGGCCAGAGGAATGGAAAAGAAGGCGTTAGCAATGTCAATGGTGTCATACCATTTGGCTGCTTTTGACTCCAGTTCATAGTGGAGTTCTAACATGTCCAGTACAGCAGCACTCAGTGGGGGTGTGACTTCATTCAGGCCACGGTAGTCTACCGTCAGCCTCCATTCTCCACTGGCTTTACGCACTGGCCATATGGGGCTGTTAAAAGGTGAGTGAGTTTTGCTGATCACTCCCTGGCTCTCTAGTTGACAAATCAACTTATGAATGGGGAACAAGGAATCCCTGTTGGTGCGGTACTGTTGTCTGTGCACCATTTTTGTAGCGATCGGTACCTGTTGCTTTTTCACTCGTAGCAACCCCACAACAGACGGATCTTCTGATAGGCCAGGCAAAACAGACAACTGCTTAACACCTTCTGTGTCTACAGCAGCTATTCCAAAGGCCCATCGATACCCCTTAGGATCCTTGAAATATCCCCTTCTGAGGTAATCAATACCAAGTATACAAGGAGCCCCTGGGCCAATCACAATAGGGTGCTTTTGCCAGTCTATACCATTGAGGCTTATTTTGGCCTCCAACATTGTCAACTCTTGGGAACCCCCAGTCACCCCATGAATATAAATTGATTCTGTCCCTTGGTGACTCGAGGGCATTAGAGTGCACTGTGCACCAGTGTCCACCAGGGCCTCATATTCCTGTGGTTCTGATGTGCCAGGCCATCTAATCCTCACAGTCCAATACACTCTATTATCACTTTCCCCCCCCGGCTGGGGGCAGGGCCCCTCTATTTGTTACCTCGGTTGTCCGCAGCAACTGGAGCAATCACCTTTTTGGAAAAGTTCACCTTGGTGGTTGATCTGTCTTGTAATTCTTTTACCCGTGCTTGAAGCGCAGGAGTGGGTTTTTTATGCCACTTCTTCATATCTTCTCCATGGTCACGTAGGTAATGCCCTGTAAGAGATTATTATTTTATACCATTGCCTCAAAGCTTGCTGAGGAACACTGATGGACAAGTCCAGGCAAGTCCTGGGCAAAGGTTGAGAAATCTTTTGTCTGAGGGGCAACAGATGGACAAGGCCAGGGGCAACGAGAGAGAGATAAGCTGCAGATTAATGGCCGGGAAGTAGTCTTTTGTGTGGGCTTATCTCGAAGGAGACGGCCCTCTCAGGAGGTGCTGCACGTGACTCTTACCCAAGCGCCCAGGAATGTCACGTAGGCAGAAAAAGAAGGATAAAAAAAGGGACAAACAACCATGGTTTTTAGGTTTTCGGACAACAGATTCCTCATGAAGAACAAGGAGGTTTTCTGACAACAGAAGCCTCATGACCCGCCTCTCTCCTGGACTTGCTCTGCACTCTACCTGCTTGCTTCCTAAGGCTGGCCATGATGCTGCTGCTCTCTCCCGAAGAAAGGTGTCTGCCAACAGATTCCTCCCTACGGAATGCCTGCATGCTGACAGACTCTCCTGGGCCTGCTACCGGAGACCTGCTGCTTTCTCCCAGACTTGCACCGTGGCTTCTTCCCGGACCTACCCGGTACCTGCACCGTCTTGCTGCCTAAGACCGGCCACGCTGCTGCTGCCCTCCTCCCCTGAGCCTCTGCCCCGGACCATCGAACAACGGGACCTCTGCTGGATCCTGGTGGTGACTATCCCTGCTTTATGCAATTCTTGCTTCTTTCCTATCTTTTCTATCGCCCGCCTTCCCTTCCCCATCACCTTACGCATGGTAGACAGTTCATCTATTATATCTTCTTGATTGCTCTCTATTCTGTCCAGTTTTTCAGCTACCTTCGTAATGGCTGAAACACAAGCTCATAGAGGGGTTAAATGTAACTCAATGTCTTGAAGTTTATTAATCAGTTCATTTATAAGGAGTCTTCTTTCCCCTCTGCCATACATTGCTGCTAATGTACTGGCATACCTTTCTGGTGCAGTCTTTGTGAATGTACGCCACATATTTGGTGTACACCTGACTCTCTCAGGATCATGGTCTTGGTCTGGCTCATCAGGAATGAAATCAGGGCTGTGTAACATTTCCACCACAGCATATTCTCTCAAATAACGGATGCCTTTTTCCATATCAGTCCATTTCTTTTTCTCAGGCATCAGATTGTCTTTGAAGGGGTATCTTTCTTTTACAGCTAGCAGCATCCGCTTCCAGAGGGTGAAGGACCCATTCTGGCATGTACTGATACCTCTGTCAATGGCTGAGTCCCTAGCAATGCCACCCAGTTGGCGAGCTTCTCTGCTATCTAGCCACACACTGTTGGCCCCATTGTCCCAACATCGAAGTAACCAGGTGACAATAGGCTCATTTGGGTGGCGTGAAAAGTCTTTTCTCAGACCTTGAATTTCATTCATTTTTGGAGATCAATCAGTAATAGTAACGTCTTGCTCACCTCTTACCCTTTCAGGACTTCTTGTTGCTCTTCTAGGCGCTGGTGACTGCAGTCTTATTGAGGGCCCCTGGGCTCAGGGGCGTTTCCCCTGAGTCTCAGAGCCACTCCTCTGTACCTCTTTCCTCCTCTTCTCTTACAGTGACTGCTTCCTCTACTTTCTCCTCCTTCTCTTTCTTCTGTTCTAACTGAGTCAAGATTAGTTTTGTTTTCCGTCCTCTTACAGGGGCAACTGACATCAATTCTGGTGCCTCCTGTGGTTGGTCAGGTTGGTCAGTTCCGATGCTCTCACTCTCCAGCTTGGCTCCGAGCCTGTCCCGTTCAATTATGAGAGTATTTAGTTCAGATTGAAGGGAGTCTTGCTCAGATTCGAAGGTGTCTCGTTGAGATTGGAGATTCCTTCTCTCAGCTCGGAGATCCTCCCCTTCGGCTTGGAGACTTTTTTTTCTCAGCTCGGAGACACTCTTGCCAGGTTTTGAGATTCTCTCCTAGCTAGGAGACTCTCTTTCTCAACTTGGAGATTCTCCGTCTCAGCTTGGAGACTCTCTTTGGATTTGGAGACTCTGTTTCTCGACTAAGAGACTCTCGTTATGGACCTGGAGATTCTCCCCCTCGGCTCAGACTTTCTCCTGGAAACTCTCCTTTTTGGCTTGGAGACTCTCTCACTCATTTTGTACTGTCTCCCGGAGACTCTCCCTTTCAGCTCGGAGACTCTCCTGGAAACTCTCTCTTTCAGCCTGAAGATTCTGTTTCTCAGCAAGAAGACTCTCTCT
>JACDJE010000938.1:25776-40881 GCA_016647715.1 Pavo muticus
GTCTCCCTGAGACTCTCCCTTTCAGCTCTCAGACACTCTCTCTCAATTTCAAAAACTCTCTCCCTCTCTGGGATAGTATTGAATAAGGCCCGATAAGCATTAGCCAGGCCCCAAATCATTTGTGCCTCCTCAGATCTGCCTGAGCCACAACATTCCTGTCTCAAATATCTGTTTAGGCTCTCAGGGTCTTCCAGGTGTTCAGGAGTAAAGTTCCATGACACCGAAGATGTCCATCTCTCTAAAGTCTCTCCCAAGCCTCTCCACAGTCCCTGCCACTCGGTATTCTCTGGTTTTGAAGAAGGCTTCTTCAAAATATGATAAATACAAATACTGAGTGAAATGATGAGTAGTACATTCAGGGAGACTGACAGCATGACCAGATGAGCATTCAAAAACTGCATAAAGGATTCAAAGGAGAGACTGGGAGCCTGTTTAAAAATCACAAGTTCTGTAAAATTAGCAGCTCCCTCTGCAACCAGGTATAAAAGAGAAAGAGGAATCTTTTTTTTCCTCTTTACAGAAGCAAGATAGCAGTGCTCAAAGTTTACAAATATCCCAGAATACTGGCAGTCCGCCTGGACTTTCAAGGTGAAGTTTTCAGTGAGCACCTGTGAAAGAGATAAACTTTCCCAACAAAGCTCTCCGAGAGCAGAGAGAGAGAATCGTTCTAAAAAGCTAAAAAAGCAGCTTTTTCCCGCATTCTCCACCAAGAATGTCGATGGTTTACGAGCTGGTTCGGCCCGGTTCCGTGACTAGCGGGGTGGAGGGATTTCGCAAAATCCACGTCTCCTGAAAAGGGTAACAGGGGACCCTAAAGTAATTCAAAACAGTGGCAACGATCTGAGGAGAAAAACTAATTTACTAAATATGGTATTCGAATGCAAGGTAACACACTATAATGCAATATAATTAGAATTGAAGCTAATCAAATATAATGAGAGAGATTGTCCAAAAGCTGGATAGGGCTCACCATAATGCTGAGGTGAGATGCACAGTCCGGTCAAGCAGCAGGGAGAGAGACTGACAAAGAAGAGCTGGTCAGATGACCTACCAAGGCCTTATATCTGTTCCCCCTGAGCAGAAATGATAACAGCACAGCAAACAGTCTTCTGGGGAATGTAGTTCTTCTCTTCAGGGACAGGTACCCAGAACACTTTAACTCCCAGTGCACTACGTGATGTTATGATGTGGAATACCAATAACCAAAAATCATAAAACCATAACATTAGCTCAAATAAGTAAGAAGCTACTACAACATACCCCATGGCAAACGGTCTGTTGAAACCCACTTGCTAACAGAGATCACAGAATCACAGAATTGCAGGGGTTGGAAGGGACCTCAAGAGATCGAGTCCAGCCCCCACTCCTACAACTTCAACAGCTCGCTTCCTCCTCCTCCTGGTTTACCTTGAGATATTCTGTAGAGATAAACTATTTGCAGGCTGCTAAATTCAGCTGCAACAACACCAAGTGTTACAGTTAGAAAAAGTATCGTGGTGTTACAGGGTCACGGGGTTATCCAGACCCGTGACAGGGGGCAGTAGGCCCTTGGGCCTCCTCCCCGACCCCCCCTGAAAATGGGAAGGGAAAGGAAAAAAACAGCAGTAGCAATGATCTAAGGAGGAAAACTTATTTTATTAACTATGATATAATACATTTTAATTGAAATTAAGACTAATAAATCAAATAAAATAGGAGAGAGTTTCCAAGCAAACCTGAAAACCCACACGCCTGCGTACAAGCCAGCCAAAGGAAGGGACCGCCAGGAGAGAGGTCCCACGACCTCCGTGACATACAGGGACAGGTACCCAGAAGTAGAGTATTAACACTTTAACTCCCAGTGCACTACACGATGTTATGATGTGGAATACCAAAAACCAAAAAATCACAAAACCATGACATACAGTTGGAAAGAATATCAAGGCAAAATGGAAAGAAACAAACAGAGGAGGAATGCTCACCCATATTTGAAGATTCAGGCATGCAATAAAAGACTCCACAAAGGAGGGATCTCCAGAAAGAGAACCCTCCCCAGTGATAGTCAGCCCTTAAATGGGGGGGGGGGGTCTAAGAAAGGTGGATCCAGGTTCCACCCCTTCCGGTCACATAGGTGAATTGCCTTCACCTGTGCTCCCACGGCTGATCCAGTCCTTGCCTCAGGTGATCAATCAGTGGTTCAGGCCATGACTCAACAGTTCCCATACACCAAGAAACACTAGTCAAAATGCAGATGCTACGGTTAAGTATGTATTTTTATGCTTATAATTATCAAGATGGATAGTACTCTAAATGCTCCACAGAAAGATGCAGTTTATTCAAAAGGCATAATCTCTCCACTTGAGAAAAATCTGTAAGACTTATCTACACATCAACACTGGCCAACTGGAAGTCATTACAGACTCTGAGAAAAGCAACCAAGGAAAATTTGTCAAGAAACAGACAAGAATACTGGAATACACACTGACACTTGATTTGATTCATTCAAATAAATATAGCACAGTTTTGAAAATTGTTTACATGGTCCACTTAATGGTTATGCTCCTTTGTCTAACTTATTAACTCCTTTTAATTACACCAAGTTCTGCAGAGCTGAACTCACCATTTGACTTTTAGAAAATATGACTACACCATTGAAATTAATGAATTCACCTTCCTTAATTAACTCAATATTCCTTTACTTACTGGAAAATACATAGAAGAGTATCACAGTAAATGCTCATTGTCAAAATTTCACTACTTTTGTAAAGCATATGGTTATAAACTGTATTTATTAGACATAAGATTGTTTCATAATGCTGGTAATCCTGGTATTATTACTTAATTATATAATTTAACAATCCATCCATTTGAAAACAAATTTCTGGCCCTCATCCATTTAAAACTGGTAAATGGGATAAAATGAATGCAGTCAGTACAGCTCAACTCTCTTCCGGCATCACCAGAAGCTAACTCATAGCATTCAGTACACAACGCGTCAGCTGCTACCTTCTTATACCAAAGCATTATGATTATCACATTTGTCCATAGTGCTGGAGATTGTGACTTTAGCCTACCCTCTGCCAAGAGGATTTCAAAGTCCTGTGAGAGGGACACAATGACAAAAGCAGCTATCTAATAACTATAATATGTCACTGGTGCCATGAGAGACAGTCAATATGACTGTGGTGTAGGCATGATGATTGGATTTTTAATTCACTTCTGGATCTATATTAACAACAAAACCAAAATACTGTAGGAAATTCTAAGAATATATGAAAAGAGAACTTTGTGAACACAATAAACCTCCTGTAAACAAGAATCATGACCTCACAAAATACACAGAGCTGGCCAAGATGATCACTTACCTTACATGAGCGAGGGTATTACAGAATCACAGAATTACAGGGGTTGGAAGGGACCTCAAGAGACTGAATTAAGGAAAATAAGTTAGGTTAAAAGTTAAGTGCCTTCATGGGGTGCTGAATCAGCAGCTACAGATCTGGCCTTGCTAAGTCAGGTTCTTGCTGCCGATAACAGATGCTTTTCTACAGACTTAGTACAGATAGCGGGTCGCCTGTTTCTCCAAATAACATTGTTAGCTATCCTATCTCTGGAATGCAAGGTAGCAGGCTTGGACAGTAAAACCACAAATTAACGAAGAAGCAGCAGATTGGTGGACGGAGTTGTAGCCGATAAGACGACTGGCCAGAGCTAGTCAAGCGTCCTCCAACTTGACCCAGGTCAAAGAGTACACAACGAGAAAGACATACGGCCTTCATCAAAAGACCACCAGATGACCACCAAGAGATACCACGCATGCGTAAAAGAACTGAGACTCAGGGTGGGGAAAAATGTCAATCATTTTGGGGACTCATTGTAATAACCCAACCTTTTCTTGGAGATCTAATGCATATGTAAGCAGCTTGTTCTTTAAGTATGTGCCTTTCTTGCCTTCTGGTATGCAGGCTAGGTGGGAATACCTCCTCTGCATCCGGTGTATGCGCAGCGCTGAGTAAACATACCTGCTTTATGACGACTCTGTGGTTATAGAGCTTGATTCCACGCATCAAGATCATCAAGTCCAACCCCCCCTGCTAAAGTAGGTACCCTACAATAGGTTGCACAGGTAGGTATTAACAGAAAGGAAAAAAGAAAGAAACCGAAACCCTTTCCAGAATGTCTTAATTGTCTAATAAAGTACGGTAGGGGAAAAAAAATCCTCCCCGCACTGATGTCCCCACAGAGTAAGTCAGTCTGAAGTACAGACCTGATCCCTTTGTTCCTGGGACATAAAACTACCTGGTTTAAAAATGGCTCAGGTATCTGTGTACCACTGTGCAATCAGCCCTAACCTGGGGTGGCACAGCAGTAAATCCCAGGTCACACACACATTAAACTGAATTACTCATTAGGAGTAACTTGTGAAGAACAGAACTTCCAGACAGAAGGTCGCCCACAGTCTAGCAAAGCAGACAAGAACAGAAAACTATCAAGAACTACCAGTCTTAATTTATCCCTTGTTTCCATGTGGATGCATAACTTATCATAAATGAAGCACAAATTAAGAAAACATACTGAATGCACCATAATGAACATAATCTGAAAGACAAATGTCTAAAATGTCCTTTTATCTGCTCCAGCTATGTTTTATTTGCTATGCAAATAATCAGAACTGTAGTAACATAACACATACAGGAACAATGCCAAGCTAAAGTTACTACCTGGATTGGTTAAAAAAAAGACAGTGGTATTTAAGTAATAGTTCACTTTGAGTGAATTACAACTGTAATGCTCTGCTTACAAGTTCCTGAACAGAGATTCCTGGATTGCAAGGTGTTAACATCTTTAGGAATATTTATTTCTTTGGTTGTTTACAAACAGTAAGAAGAATCACATACACACATAATATTAACATTACAAAGAAATTTCTTATAAGAATTAAATGAAAAAGGTTATTGAGCCCAAAGCATGTCAAAACCACACAAACAAAGCCTTAACTGACAGTTTTTCATGATTCGATATACTGCTGTGCACTCTCACTATGCATCCGTCCATGGATAGCTTCTTTGCAGTTATTATACACACTCAAAAAGAACTATAAAGAATCTCTCATCTAAAACTTCCTCCAATTACATATGCTGCAATTTCATTAACGTTTAGCAATAGCAAGTAAAGGCAACTCTATTTGTCCATGTATCTTTAAGAGCAGAAGTACGTAACAGCAAGGAGACACATTTGTTCTTTACTAAGAAACTTCATTAAGTCTAATTCCAAAATGGGAAAGTATCCCAGAAGAATTCAGAGGTCTTCAGCTTTAAGCTAAGATCTTAAATCTATCCATAGAAAGCACACTGAATAAAGCTGCAGCTATCTCTCAGGTGCACACAGACAAACTCCCATACTCTCACAGAGCACAAGAATGTAATGGCTTCTTCCACACTCACTATTCTAGAATATCAGTGTAAGACTCAGTATATAAACTAGTTTCCATCACAATTCCCAGGACTCCAAAGCCACATTCCTCCCTGTTTTCCCCAAACACCTTTCAATAACCCTTTCTCTTAAAGATAAAACTCTGCCTTTTACCCAAGATTGAAACCAACCAAGCCTTTGGCTGCCACACAAGCTATTGGCCTGTTCCTGCTCTGGGCCAACACGAAGCCTGTAAATAGTTCAGAACGGGACATGAGGCAAGTTCCTCATTTCCTAGGGAACTGATTTTCCAGGAATTGGAATTTCTTTGAGAACTGCTTTCTTTGAGAAATGTTGAGAGCAAAACCTAGTGTCTCCAAGAGATATACAAACCTGTAAAAAAAAAATCCCATCAGAGGGTTGCCATTAAAATTATCAGTTTTATTGATAATGATTTTCAAGTGCACTTAACAAATGAAGATCTTCAGAATGAAACAGAGAAACAGTCCACAATGTGTATAACCAAGGATATATTCCTCAAACTTGACAAACAAAAAATACTGAAAGAAATAACCTGCAAGACCCCCATCTCCTCAAAAATCTTTGAATACTCATTTTTTCATTTTTAGTTTCTAAGTAACAGAGAAACATAATTCACTTCAAAACACTGGAGTGGCAACTTGAAGCATATGCTATGAAATACACTGGCCAGATTATACCATAAATTAAGCACCCCTAATTTTGAGGGTATTTATAATGAGGAGTCAGTTCTTAGATGTGCTGACTCTGTCCAAAGTACCATTTTATTTTCAGATGATGGTCTACTTTATAAAATTAAAAACAAACAAAAAAAAGTTATCTAAAAATTTATGCATTACTTTCCTGATTATTCAATGATAGAAGCAAATATGGCCAATATGAATTATATAGCCAGAGAGCCACAGCGCAGTGAGGAACAGCGCTTCTGGGTTCAATTTTTTGATGGTGGGTGACTGGACTTCTGGTAAGACCACCAGTGAGTCTGAAGACATAAAGATAATGGGCTCTGGGACAAGTAAGAATATCCTTACTTCATGGTTTCTGTTAATCTCTTTGGAGGAAAACCCACACCTATGTGTGCATCAGTATCTTACTGAAATGAAAGGTCTAAATTAAATTATAGAGGAGAAAAAAGATGATTTTATTTCTCTGTTCAAAGCATGTGTTGTGACTGCATAAATTTTTCTTTCTTTGGAAATGCATCTCCTGAATAAGGACTTCTATGAGCAGCATGAAGAACACGGCCCAGGTGTCAGCCAAAGGAAGGTAACTCTTCACTCCGTATTTTCCCTGTTAGCCTTTTCACTCTAGTTCATCTGACAACACATTCCAGTGAAGCATTCACTCAGGTAATTATGTCAAAACAAGAACCCATCTGTGAGAACACTCAACTGTCAGCGAGACAGTAAGCAAGCAGGATAGGAACGTGATGGAAATAGATACATTCCTGTAAGCCTTTTGGGCCTTCATATCCTGGCTGTTAAGATAGAAAACCCAAGGATGCACTCAAAGGTTTTAAAAGGCAGATTCCAGAAAAAGAGGAGTGCATCTGGGAGCTTCTACTCTACTACTACAGATTAGAGAGACCATTTTGAAGTACAGCATTCTTACAGCTATGCTTTGCATAGATGTGAGGAAGGCTCAAATACATGATGACACAAATAGCAACTGGAGAAACATCAGAGCTTAGAAGCAAATAGCTGCTTCTGAAGGATTACAGGCAGTTTTGCTTTACCACAAGGAATTTTTGTCAAGTCCTGTATCTGAGCTGGTTCCAGGTTGTAGCCATGAGGCAAACCAAACCGGCCTACCTTTCCCCTCTGCCAAGGGGGAAAAATACGCACAGAACATTTGTTCTCACTTTCTAAATATGATCTATCTTATAGCTTGGCCTTTAGGACAGCTGCAGATGGGGCACATTATTCTCCACAAGGAAGGCCAAGCTGCCTATAAATTGCTGCTGAAATTAAAAGGTACTTTTTGGTATAAACAGTCAGACAAGCTGAACTAGCATGAAAATACATATTTTTTATTTCTCTAGCGTTATGCCAAGAAATTTCATCACATAGAGAAGACTTCAGTGATTCAATAAGAATTACAGTAATATCTCCTAAGCTTAGGTACATATCAGCCTGACACACAGACTATAAGCAGCTCATTAGTTATTCAACATATATTAGCAATGATGATGGACTAACACTTTCTATTATTTACTCTAAAAGCTAAGTATCTAAGGAGAGACAAAAGCAATATGCTAGTTAAACCACCAAAAATGTCAGAAAATGAGAACCACATCTCAAATCATGACTCAGTGTGGTTTGAAATACTCAGGAGACAAGTAGGATACGCAAGAGGCCACTTCAACCACGATCAGCAATGCTGATCATATTTGCATACAATACAGGCCTTTTGGCTAATCAAGGATCCGATGACTTGTTATTATCACAAAAATTAGACAGATTCTTGCTTCCTGGTCAACTGGAGAGGTCCCAGAGGACTGAAGGCTTGCCAATGTGACTCCCATCTACAAGAAAGGTCGTAAGGAAGATCCAGGGAACTACAGGCCTGTCAGCCTGACCTTGGTGCCAGGGAAGGTTATGCAACAGATCATCTTGAGTGAGATCACATGGCATGTGCAAGACAATTAGGGGATCAGGCCCAGACTGCATGGGTTCACAAAAGGCAGGTCCTGTGTCACGGTTTTGTGATTTTTTTTTGGTTTTCAGTATTCCACATCATAACATCATGTAGTGCACTGGGAGTTAAAGTGTTAATACTCTATCCGGGTACCTGTCCCTGCACGTCACGGAGGTCATGGGATTATTCCCCCCCCCCAGGGGAGGTCTCTATCGCTCTATTCTTCTCCGACTGGCGAAGAGGCAGGAAGTTTTCAGGTGCTCTGATAACTCTCTCTCTCCTATTTTATTTGATTTATTAGTCTCAATTTCAATTACATTGTATTATATCATAGTAAAATAAGTTTACCTCCCTAGACGGTCTATTCATTTTTTTTCCTTTCCCTTTCCCTTCCTGTTTTCGGGGGGGGGGAGGAGGGGTCAGGGAGGGGAGCCCTTGGGCCTACTGTCCCTGTCACGGGCATAGACTGGTCCGGACAACCCCGTGACAGGGAAATTGGTCAAAGTATTTCTGTCCCTAAAACACTTCAAAGAAACTCTGCAGACTACTGACCTAAACTAAGCGTGGCATTTAAGAACGCGAAAATCTTCTACATATTTTAACGTTAGAAAAAGAATAATTTAGTAAAGGTTCTAACCACAAAATCTTATTTTTCTGCAATGCAATGACTGCATTTATATTTTGGTATGAGCAGAAACTTGCCAAATGTTTCAGTAACTTCGTATTTTTCAAATTCCCATTTACTGGCTATGGAAGAAGCTGTACTCTCATGTTGGGAGTGACCACGTTCCAGGTCCCGAGTCATTTTGGCAATACTGAGACTTTAAAATTTTAAGCACAGAAGTTTCTGCTTTCAGGTAGAAACAAAAAGAAAAGCCTATCCTTCTGAAAAGGCCAAGCTGCCGATGGGCTTTAAAGCTTTGGCACTACTGCCACCTACAGAGTGAAGATGAGATTTATTTATGAGCTACTCTCAAGACTTTTTTTTCCTTTTAAGATCTATAGCTTATGTCTTCACGGATATAACTTTAGATAAACAGCAGTAAAAGTTTCATTTTAGAGTATTTTCAGCTAACATCTTAATATAAAAAAATAGAACACTTCCACACTTTTAGTTTTGGGAAAGAAGCATTTAGTACAAGTACTGTACTACAATATCATATTTTGATTGATGACTACACTTTGACATTGTTCTCAAGATGCCCAGCTTTGCTGCTTTTACTAATCACCAGACTCACTAAGTACAATTTATTCTATTTACTTTTGCAGTGGTTTGTCGTAAATATCTTCTCCTTTTCCTTTAAAGGAAAAGTTAAATCTCAGCGTTACACTAAAAAAGGAAATAATTTGTTCCTGTAAATTACCCCTTACAGCCCACACAGAACACTTCTCTAGGCACTTTGGATGTGCTAAAATGACTGGAAATGTACTGAAATCTTCAGTAGATATTTCAGCAAAGGAAGCACATCAAAATTTCAGGTCTGAACATTAGTTCTGAACATATTTTAGACTGAAGAAAACAGATGGATGCTCACTTGTAACTAAGGTTTTTCAGGACAGACTTTGTGCACATACACACTGACAGAAAGCATCAAAGAGGTGCAGAAGTTCTTCCCCATTTCACCTTTCCTCCTCGTGGCTGAGTACTGAGGACAGGACAAGGACCTCACTCACGGGCAGATATCTGGCATTTCTTTATTGTTGTCTGCACACTCCTTCCAAGATATGCTTTAGCAACTAGCTAAGTATCACACAAAGGCCTAAACAGAGCAGAACTGATAATTGCTGGATATTATCCACAAAAATTATTAGAGGGCTGGAGCACCTCCCATACAAAGACAGGCTGAGGGAGCTGGGCTTGTTCAGCCTGGAGAAGAGAAGGCTGAGGGGTGACTTCATTACAGCCTTCCTGTACCTAAAGGGAACCTACAAACAAGAGAGGAGCCAACTCTTTGAAAGGGTAGATAATAGTAGGACAGCGGTTTTCAGTTGGAGGGAAGACTTAGTTTGGATGTCAGGGGGAAGTTCTTTACTATGAGAGTGGTGAGGTGCTGGAACAGGCTGCCCAGATAGGTTGTGGATGCCCTGTGCCTGGAGGTGTTCAAGGCCAGGCTGGATGGGGCCCTGGGCAGCCTGGTCTAGTATTAAGAGCGGAGGTTGGAGGCCCTGCCTGTGGCGGGGGGGGTTGAAGCTTGATGATCCTTGAGATACCTTCCAGCACAAGCCATTCTATGATTCTATGATTATGTTTGGACTACAAAGATAACATATTTTGAACTCCATAAAATCCCTGTCATGTCTGAATGAGAAAAACGTACCTAACAAAAAAAACCAAAACCTGCCCTTCTCTGATAACTGGGCATAACCATGGAATAGTCTCATTAGAGAAGGGAAGAGACACCAAACCTACAGGCATAGCCGAAGAGATAAAACTCAGAAACTCAAGTAAAACTCAGAATTAATTAGATTCATCATTTTTTCTCTGATCATGCAAGCAGTAATAAAACAGAGAATTTGGAGAACTTGGCCCAAAGGACTGACAAATGCAGCTCTTGAGAATAACCACATCCAGGTTCCCAGGTCTCCACGGCTCACCAATGAACTGGAAAGTAATTAACAAGGACTTCATTTCACGGCTCAGTTTTGTGTAAGGGTGTGCACATGCATGTGTCTAATTTCCAGTAAAACCTGCTGGCTTAAATGAAGACATCTACCTCACTCACTGTCTAGCTGCACGCTACCTACAATTAGGATCTGAGAACCAATGTATTTATTATTATGCAGCTGCTAGTAAACCGCATATGACAGGAGCTCTTGGCTGCTCACGCCGGTGAGCAAGCTTACACATAACTTGTGGGATGTGAAACAGATTATTGTATGTAACTGTTTCATCTTTCTGTGACAGAAGTGTAATAAGATAGACACGTGACACAAGCACTAGCCCAAATTGCTAAAGTGTACTTTCCCACCCCATGCACTTGTAAATTGTCAGAGGATGCCCCCAGTTCAGACTGAAGCGACAGTCATGCCGTAAGATGAATTGTCAGTTCTCTTACTGCAAAGGAATAATGAAACTATCTCATCAGTCAGAAGTGCTCTTCTCTGTGTAGGCAATTTTGAAACGGTTTTCCCTCATGTCCCGTGTTTCATCAGTCCAAATATATCAGCCGATATCTCAGTCTACACGGAGGAAGTTAGAACTCCCACTCTCTCACTGTCATCCCCTTGACATTAGCACACCAATGACCGCTAGCTAGCAGAGCCAGTAGTGTGATTACTTCACATTTGAACCATTGTTCCAAGTCCTCCACTGCTTAAAGCAATTTTGGGAGATTACTAGAAAACATACAGCAGACTTTACATATTTATAAAACTCAACAAAAATAACACAAATTTCAGTATAAATGAAATCTTATGCAGCCAAAGGAGTGTTCTGGATACAGGAGTGGATACTTCAGAAAAACTTGACTAAGCTACAGTTAGTCTACTAAGTAAGAGTAGACAAAAACAGTTGATCCCTTTAGACCTACTGTAACAGAGAAATTTTCTTTAAAAACTCATACAGTGTCTCCCAATACAGATTAAAACCAATCTTTTATTAGAAACAGTATTTTACTTTTAAAACAAATAAGCTTTTTTCAAATAGAACAGAAAACAGGATGGAATTAGTATGCAACCCCATATAAACTGAGCTAGTGTCACACAGGGACCCTAAAACACAGACAGCTGAGTTAAAATTCATCAAGATTAAGAGTCATCTCTGTTTATAACATTACTAAGAAACGTTTTCACAGCAACTGAATAAGAATCAATTACCTACTTATGCATTATTCAGACCCTTAAGGTTAAAGGGGAAAAGAGTGCAGAGTCGTATGAGACATGCCAATTCATGCAAAAAGGTGAAACCTTCAAATTCCTATATTAAATGGCAACCAGTAGTACTAACAATGTACTAAAATAAATACATTCTACAAATACATAGGCAAGACTGACACTACCTAGATCTTTCCAGCTAATTCTGCATCTGCAAATTAAATGTCACTTAAAAAAAAAGTTACTTTCCAGTCTTTTTCAATTTAAGTGGCCTCCACAGCAAAAAACTGAACTTCTGCTAACCTCTGCTCTTTGCAAATTTTCACAGAGATGGGTAATCTTCAGTTAATTCGGAACAAAAGTTGATCACTGCAGAACTACATAACCAATTCTAAAACTTCACATGTAAATAAAGTTCACTGATACACTTTTTTGAAAGAATTTATAGAAGTAATACGTTAGAGATGTAGAGATAAGCAAAATGAAAATGTAATGCATGTAAGTGAGAGAGATTGTCCCGCACCATCACATCCCGTACAGAGGATGCAAAAGTGGTATTGTAACTAACTGAAGAATTACACTACTCAAAAGTACAGGGTTAAACAGGCAATGGTGAAACACAACCTACCAGAAGGTATGAACTACAGTTCTCCTCACTTACAGTCCAGAAACAGAACTAACTACATAAAAGGAGGACCTCCTACCAGGTGCATTCTCCTTCATCAAAGAGGGAAACACATCACGCTTGTGTTAATAAGAAATTAAGAGTGCATGTAAGGGAAATCTATAAACAGTGCTCTCCCTTTGCCTGTGACAACATTCACTATTTTCAAATCAAATCTCAACTTTAACAACTTGCTACTGGAAGAAAGCACTTCAGAGCTCTAAATCGTAGTGAAATAATACTATTTAGCCAAAATAGCAATGATTCTTCAAGAGCTTTCTCCACAGGAATCTATTTAAATAATGCAACCTTCCAAATTTGCTGGCTTCACTTTCATTATTATGGAGTTAACTTCTGCAACATAACAATAAGAGAAGTTGTACCTGTAATAACTCAAGGGTCATGGGAATATTCTTAAGCTCCTTTAATAAATCAAGAGCTCCAGCCTGCAAAACAGAAAAAAAAGTCAAGTTAGTAGGGATCAAGAACTTCAAATATAGTACCAACACCATATCCTTAGTCTTAAAGGTCCCAGATTGGATCCAAACCATCAGCTTTCAATTTATCCACAGAAAAACCCCAGGAAAAGTAACGTTCTGATTCACTAACTCTAAAAATTAATAGGTCTGAACTCGGAGTTCACAGTATTCACTGAAAGACTAGAACAGTTTTATCCTGTATAATTCCCAGTGTATTCTGTAGGTTGGTCCTTAACCACCACACATCCTCTAGAAAATGTCCTCAGGTGTATGTCATTTAACAACAACAGAAACAAACCAAACAGCAAATTTCAGCGAAGAACCTCACATGTTTGAGAACAAGAACTTGGAGTTGCGAAACTCTGCAGAGCCCATCAGTAACGCAGCTTGTCATAACTAACTTTCCTATCTGTATTTAGAGTGGTTAATCTCAGCCATAAAATTATACTGGTTTTAAAATGTTTACATTGTTTTACTAGACACGGGTTTAGCATCCACCTTAGAAAGAGACATCTGTGTAAGCATGTTTACTAACAAATGTCCCAGTAACAAAGCTGAGCAAGACTTGCTTATAAGTCTTNGCTGAACTGTGGAAAGACATTGCTGCCCGAATAAAGGATATGGTCATAAAGGTGCGTCATGTAGATGCTCATGTGCCCAAGAGTCGAGCTACTGAAGAACAACAAAACAACCATCAGGTAGATCAAGCTGCCAAAATTGAAGTAGCTCAACTAGACTTGGACTGGCAGAACAAAGGTGAATTATTTCTAGCTCGGGCCATCAAGGAAGAGATGCAACATTTAAGTGGGCTAGAGACCGAGGGGTGGACTTAACTATGGACGCTATTGCACAAGTTATTCATGACTGTGACACATGTGCCACAATTAAACAAGCCAAGAGGATGAAACCTCTCAGGGGGGAAGGGCGATGGCAGAAGTATAAATATGGGGAGGCGTGGCAGGTTGATTATATCACCTTGCCACGATCTCGCAATGGTAAGCGTTATGTGCTTACCATGGTGGAGGCAACCACTGGGTGGCTTGAAACATACGCATGCTACTGCCCAAAACACCATATTGGGTCTGGAGAAACAACTCCTGTAGCGACATGGCACTCCAGAAAGAATTGAGTCAGGTAATGGGACTCATTTCAAAAATTTTCTTGTAAATACTTGGGCCAAAGATCATGGCATTGAGTGGATTTATCATATCCCCTATCATGCACCAGCCTCTGGTAAGATTGAATGGTACAATGGGTTGTTGAAAACCATGTTGAAAGCAATGGGTGGCAGAACATTTAAGCACTGGGGGAAGCATTTGGCAGAAGCCACCTGGCTGGTCAATACCAGAGGATCTATCAATCGTGATGGTCCTACCCAATCCAGCTTCCTACATACTGTAGAGGGAGATCAAGTCCCTGTAGTACATGTAAAGAGCATGTTGGGAAAAGCAGTCTGGGTCCTTCCAGCCTCTGGAAAAAGGCAAACCTCTCCGTGGAACTGTTTTTGCCCAGGGACCTGGGTCCACTTGGTGGGTGATTCAGAAAGATGGGGATGTTCAGTGTGTACCCCAAGGGAATTTGATGTTAGGGGAGTGCAGTCAGTAATTTTATGTATATATATGTATATGGACATGTATGCATAATGCATTTTAATCATTGTCTGTTTGCATATATGTATATATATAGAGAGAGAGATAGCATGATATAGTGATGTAGAATAACGGGTGGAATGTCACGGTTTTGTGATTTTTTTTGGTTTTCAGTATTCCACATCATAACATCATGTAGTGCACTGGGAGTTTGTGTTAATACTCTATCTGGGTACTTGTCCCTGCACGTCACGGAGGTCATGGGATTATTCCCATTATTCCCCCCCCCGGGGGAGGTCTCTCTTGCTCTCTTCTTCTCCGACCGACGAAGAGGCAGGAAGTTTTCAGGTGCTCTGATAACTCTCTGTCTCCTATTTTATTCGATTTATTAGTCTCAATTTCAATTAGATTGTATTATATCACAGTTAGTAAAATAAGTTTACCTCCCTAGACGGTCTATTCGTTTTTTTTTCCTTTTCCTTCCCGTTTTCGG
>JACDJE010000938.1:40906-61794 GCA_016647715.1 Pavo muticus
GGGGGGGGGGGGCCTTGGGCCCACTGTCCCTGTCATGGGCATAGACTGGTCCGGATAACCCCGTGACATCCTGTTTGACCAACCTGATTTCCTTCTATGATCAAGTGACCCACCTGGTGGTTGAGGGAAAGGCTGTTGTCGTAGTCTACCTAGACTTCAGCAAAGCCTTTGACACTTTCTCCCATAGTATTCTCCTAGAGAAGCTGGCAACCCGTAGCTTGGACAGGTACACTCATTGCTGGGTAAAGAACAGGCTGGAATGTCGGGCCTCGAGAGTGGTGGTGAATGGAGTTACATCCAGCTGGCGACCGGTCATGAGTGGTGTTCCCCAGAATGTCAGTATTGGGGTGTCATGGTTTTATGATTTTTGTTATCAGTATTCCACATCATAACATCATGTAAAGCACTGGGAATTAAAGAGTTAATGCCCTATTTCCATGGACTGCCGATTCTCCGAATACCTGACTTTCAGAAGAAAAGAACTACATACCCCAGAGGACTTTGCGTTCAGAGGGGAAGATAAAGCTGGCAAGTCACAGGACTCGCTCTCTTGCTCGCTGCCTGGCAGTGTGTGGGTGTGCTCCCCAGCCATTTCGCCTTCAATTCAGAGTAAGGCCTTCGGTTTCAGACACTCTCTCATTTCATTTGATTTATTAGCCTCAATTCCAATTATATTGTATTATATTGTGTTATCTTGCATTCCGATATCATATTTAGTAAATTAACTTTCCTCCTCAGATCATTGCCACTGTTATGCTTTTAGGCCCAGCTCCCATCTCCCTACCCTTCCCCCTTTCCCTTTCCCTTTTTGGGCCGGAGGGCCTGTGGGCCTGCTGTTCCCCTGTCACGGACACAGATAGATCTAGATAACTCTGTGACATGGGGCCTGTCCTGTTTAATAGCTTTATTGATGACCTGGACAAGGAGATTGAGTGCACCCTCAGTAAGCTTGCAGATGACACCAAGTTGGGAGGAAGTGTCGATCTGCCTAGG
Organism: Pavo muticus; assembly: GCA_016647715.1. NCBI lineage: Eukaryota > Metazoa > Chordata > Aves > Galliformes > Phasianidae > Pavo > Pavo muticus. Next base: position 41,900 of record JACDJE010000938.1, read on the forward strand.
GGTAGGAAGGCCATACAGAGGGATCTGGACAGGCTGGATCGATGGGCTGAAGCCAATGGGATGAAGTTCAACAAGGCCAAGTGCCAGGTCCTACACTTTGGCCACAACAACCCCATTTAATGCTACAGGCTTGGGGCAGAGTGGCTGGAAGACTGTGTGGAAGAAATGGACCTGGGAGTGTTGGTCAATGCTCAGTTAAACGTGAGCCAACAGTGTGCCCAGGTAGCCAAGAAGGCATCTTAGCTTGTATCAGAAATAGTGTTGCCAGCAGGAACAGGGAAGTGATCATCCCTCTGTACTCAGCTCTGGTGAGGCTGCACCTCAAGTACTGTGTTCAGTTTCGGACCCCTCACTACAAGAAAGACATTGAGGCCCTGGAAAGTGTCCAGAGAAGGGCAACAAATCTGGTGAGGAGTCTGGAACACAAGTCTTATGAGAAGCGGCTGAGGAAACTGGGATTGTTTAATCTGGAGGAGGCTCAAGGGAGACCTTATCGCTCTCTACAACTCCCTGAAAGGAGGTTGTGGCAAGGTGGGAGTCAGCCTCTTCTCCTATGTAACTAGTGATAGGACTAGAGGGAATGGCCTCAAGTGGCACCAGGGGAGGTTCAGGTTGGATATTAAGAAGAATTTCTTCTCCAAAAGACTGTTCAGGCCCTGAAACAGGCTGCCCAGGGAGGTGGTTGAGTCACTGTTCCTGGAGGTGTTCAAGAAACATTTAGATGTTGTACTAAGGGACATGGTTTAGTGGGAAAATATTGGTGGCAGGTGGATGGCTGGACTAGATGATCTTGGATATCTTTTCCAACCTTGGTGATTCTATGATTCTATGATTATACACAGTAGTTCCCTTAGAAAATCAGATCTGTCTCCCCATACAAACTTCAACAAGATAAATTTGAATTTGCATTTCTGGTTTTTAAGGAGAACTTTCTACCAATTTTATCCCTCCCACCTCAAAAAAAGCTTAGGAAACAAAGTATTAGCAGAGTATTTCAAATATTAATTTTTTTAGGTTTTTTTTGTTCCATTTAATGCAGCCATGGTGCTATTGATAGTTTCAGAAGAATTTGAAATGAATCTTGAAATTCTCTATGAAAAAGAATTTCAAGATTCATTCTTTACTAGCTTAGAAGTTTTCAATAGCCATTTTAATGAATCATAAAGTAACTGAAGCTGAACTCCAACTTCTGCGCTCAAAGCAAGGTCAACTACAGCAGGATGCTCAGGACATCATCTAGTCAGGTTTTGAGCATCTCCAAAGATGGAGACTCCAAAACCTCTCAGGGCAACAGGTTCAAGTGTCTGACCATCCTCAACATAAAAAAGTTTCAAACCAGTAACTATCATTCAGACCTACCCATATTCCCAATTCAAGGCCGATGATAATTACTGGACACTCTGGAGTAAAATCACAGGCCAGGAAGAGAGTACCTGAAGTGAAGGACAAGGGAACTCCAATTGGTAAATCAGCCTCAATGGAGGCACAATTTAAACGTCTGTACACTAACGCATGGAGCATGGGGAACAAGCAAGAAGAGTTATAGACGTGCGCGTGCCTACAGGGCTATGATGTCATTGGCATCACAGAGACGTGGTGGGATAGCTCTCATGACTGGAAAGTAGGAATAGATGGGTATAAATGCTTTAGGAAAGACAGGCAGGGGAAAAGAGGAGGAGGTGTTGCCCTCTATATCAATGACCAGCTGGAGTTCATGGAGTTCCTCCTGGGGATGGATGAGAGATGGAGACTTTAAAGGTGAGGCTGGATCACGCCCTGGGCAACCTGATCTAGCTGTTGATGTCTCTGTTCATTGCAGGAGAGTTGGACTAGATGACCTTTAAAGGTCCCTTCCAACTCTAAGGATTCTATGATTCTATGAGGAGTTGCAGGATAGCTTATGGTTCAGGGTTACAGGGAAGGCAGGGGAAGGAGACATCATAGTGGGGGTCTGCTACAGGCTGCCTGACCAGGAAGACCAGGCCCTCTATAAACAGATAGAAACAGTTTTGCATTTACAAGCTATGGTCCTCATGGGAGACTTCAAACACCCTGGTATCTGTTGGAAGGACAGCACAGCAGGGCATCAGCATTCAAAGAGGTTCCTGGAATGCACTGATGATAACTTCCTCTTCCAAGTCATACAGGAACCCATGAGAAAAGGTGCTATGCTGGACCTTGTCCTCAAAAATGAGGAGGGGCTGGTGAGTAATGTGAAGCTCAAGGGCAGCCTTGGCTGCAGTGACCATGAAATTATAGGGTTCAAGATCTTTAGGGCATCAGAGTGTGCAGCAAACTCACTATTCTGGACTTAAAGAGAGCAGACTTCAACCTCTTCAGGGATCTCCTTGGCAGGGTGTCATGGGACAAAGACCTGGAGGGAAGAGGGGCCCAAGAAAGCTGGTCGGTATTCAAGGACCATCTCCTCCAAGCCCAGAAGCAGTGCATCCCAAGATAAAAGAAGGCAGGCAAGAATGCCAGGAGGCCTCCATGAATGAACAAGGAGCTCCTGGACTTACTGAGGCACAAAAAGAAAGTTTATAAGGAGTGGAAGCAAGAACGGGTTAACTGGGAGGGATACAAAGAGGGTGTCCAAGCAGCCAGGGATCAGGTTAGGAAAGCTAAAGCCTAGACAGAATTAAATCTAGCCAGGGACATAAAGGGGAACAAGAAGAATTTCTACAAGTATATCAGAGATAAAAGGAAGGCTAGGGAAGATGTGGGCCCTCTCTGGAAGGAAACTGGAGAACTGGTCACAAAGGATGCAGAGAAGGTTGAGGTGTTCAATGACTTCTTCATCACAGTCTTCACCAGCAAGGGCTCTAGCCACACCACCCAAGCTGCAGGGAAAAAAGGAAAGAACTTGGAGAAGGTAGATCTACCTGCTGTAATTGAAGATCAGGTACAAGACCATCTAAAGAACCTGAAGGTGCACAAGTCCATGGGACCCAATGAGATCCATCCACAGGTTCTGAGGGAACTGGCGGATGAAGTTGCCAAGCCGCTATCCATCATATTTGAAAGGTCATGGCAAGCTGGTGAAGTTCCCACTGATTGGAAAAGGGGAAACATAACCCCCATTTTCAAGAAGGGAAAAAAAGAAGATCCAGGGAACTATAGGCCAGTCAGTCTCACCTCTGTGCCTGGCAAGATCATGGAGCAGATCCTCCTGAAGGCCCTACTAAGGCACATGGAAAATAAAGACAAGGTGATTGGGGATAACCAACATGGCTTCACCAAGAGCAGCAGTGCACCATAGGGTATCGCTGGAGTGATGCTGCTCCTGCCGGCTATCCTGTGAACTTATAACCTCAAGGGGAGTAAAACAGATGTTTAATAGGTACAAGGAGGGGTAGGTCTGCCCTCCATGGTAAGATACAGGCCATATTTTGGTCCTGAGTCAACACCTCCGCCTGTATTGGGGCACGTCCTGGTCTTCGATACCACACCCTTTGGCCTGATATCTGTGGCTAGATCACTATATCAGGTACCAAAGGGGGGGTTCTAATTTGCCACATAGACATAATTAATGTCCCCTTTGAAATGAAAACAGGGGTGTCAACTACTACCTCTGCTGGCCATGCACCGATTACTGAAGGGTTTACTGATCCCCCAACCTCTAACAATCTCCCCCAAGGTGCAAGGAGACCACACCATTTTGGTCCTGCTTGCACCTTCCAAGGCCATTTTACCTTGTGTCTCCCAGGCNGGGACGCTGTTTAAGGCATTGAATGCAATCATGTTCTTTACAAATTATTGGCCCATTATTAACATCGCGATTTCTTGTTGTGGAATCTTGTCCATATATAACCAATTAAGGGCCCTGATGGAGACACCTGCCTGGTACTTATATGCGATGTGGTATAATTTGAATTTTGACACTTGCATCCCAGATGGAATAGCTAATTTCACAAACACCACGATGTTCAAACCGGTTTCCAGGCTTTCTTTTCAGTTCTTCTCATGTTTTTTGAATACAGAGCTAGTGGGCGCACTCATGTGCATGATATCAATTCCCCTGAATGTATTCTTATACATTCATGCTATGCGGAAGGAATCTCCTCCAAATCCAGAGAATGCTGACTGGCAGGAAATATGGAGAGGTTTAGCAAAAAATCTTAGAAGCGTGGGAGCCCGCAATGTCATGGGATTTCACTCTTGAACACCTGTGGGATCCCGAGAAACTAAGCCAGTATTTGAGTCAGGGACGGTGCAGCTTGTGCAAATCTAAGGAGGTACAACTTATTTGGGGCTTGGCTTGTGCTTACCGTGCCCTATATAATACTGTTCTGGAGAGTGAGAGTTTCCGAGCTGAGGTTCAAGCCAAAGGGGGAAATCTCCAAGTCAAATCGGATCAATCACAGGAAACACCAGTAACAATGTCAGTTGCCCCTGTGGAAGGCAAGAAATGGAAACGAGTGTCCTCGCGTCTAGAACGGAAAAAGGAAGAAGCGGAGGAGGAGGTAGAGGAAGATCCAGGCGAGGGGCCCTCCTCGGAAACACCATCAATGAGAAAGGCAAAAGAAAAAACTAAGAGACATGAAGAAGAGAGTGATGAAGAGGAGGTCTCTATTACTGTTCGTCGACCTCTGAAGTTGACTGAAATCCAAGGCTCAAGAAAGGAGTTTACACGGCAATCGAACAAAACTCTTGTTTCCTGGTTGCTTCGCTGTTGGGACAGCGGGGCCAGTAGCTTGTCTCTAGATGGTAACGAAGCTCGCCAACTAGGAGGTATCGCCAGAGATGCAGCTATCGACAGAAGGATTAGTAGATGTTGGGATGGGGCTGCCAACCTCTGGGAACGACTGTTAATAGCTGTGAAAGAAAGGTATCCCGAGAAAGACAGTTTGAAGCCTGTGATGAAACAGTAGGATACAGTCGAAAAAGGTATCCAGTATTTAAGGGAAATAGCCGTGGTGGAAATGTTGTATGACCCTAATTTTGTTCCTAATGATCCACGCCAAGACCATGATCCTGAAAGAGTGGGGACAACGCTTGAAATATGGCGGCAACTCACAACAACAGCACCAGTAAGATACGCCGCTACACTAGCATCAACATTTAAGAGATACGAGGACCAACAGAGAAGACCCTTAGTTTTCGAATGGATTCTTACACTCCAAACCTATGAACAACATCTACCTCCAACTCACGCTTCCATTTCCGCCATCTCACAAGTAACAGACCAACTGAATAAAGTGAAAGAGCAACTGTCTCTATTGATTAATCATGTCAAACCCGTAGTAGTATCAGAAACGCCTGATGAAGATCAGGATAATCCAAAGAGCCTAATGAAGGGAATGAATGAGCTGATCAAACTAATGAAAATCCAACTAATTAAAGATGATGAACCCTCCTTCTCACCTGTATCAACAAAAATCTCAGCTATTAAAGGCAAACACTTCCCGGCTCAAGCAAGGAATACTACGCCGCATGTTGCCTTGTGGCGTTACCTACGTGACCATGGAGAAGACATGAGGAAATGGCATGACAAAGCTACTCCTGTATTACGAGCACGGGTGAGAGAATTACAAAACAGATTAATCGCCAGTCCAGCTGCTCCAGTTACCACAGGTAATGAATAGAGGGGCCCTGCCCTCAGTCAGGGGGGGGAAAGGCATAATAGAGCTTATTGGACTGTGTGGATTCGATGGCCTGGCACATCAGAACCACAGAAATATAAGGCACAGGTGGATACTGGGGCACAGTGCACTCTAATGCCCTCGAGTTATGAAGGGACAGAATCAATTCATGTTTCTGGAGTGACTGGGGGCTCTCAAGAATTGACTGTGTTGGAGGCCGAGATAAGCCTCACTGGGAGACTGGCAAAAACATCCTATTGTGACTGGCCCAGGGGCTCCATGCATACTTGGTATCTATTACCTCAGAAGGGGGCATTTCAAGGATCCTAAGGGGTATCGATGGGCCTTTAGAATAGCTGCTGTGGACACAGACAATGTTAAGCAGCTCTCTGTTTTGCCTGGCCTGTCAGAAGATCCAGCTGTTGTGGGGTTGCTACAGGTAAAAGAGCAGCAGGTACCGATTGCCACAAAAACGGTGCATAGACGACAGTATTGCATGAATAGGGATTCCTTGCTCCCCATTCACAAGCTAATTCATCAGCTAGAGAGCCAGGGAGTGATAAGCAAAACTCACTCACCTTTTAACAGCCCCATATGGCCAGTGCGTAAAGCCAGTGGAGAATGGAGGCTGACGGTAGACTACCGTGGCCTGAATGAAGTCACACCCCCACTGAGTGCTGCTGTACCGGACATGTTAGAACTCCAATATGAACTGGAGTCAAAAGCAGCCAAATGGTATGCCCCCACTGACATTGCTAACGCCTTCTTTTCCATTCCTTTGGCCATGGAATGTAGGCCACAGTTTGCTTTCACCTGGAGGGGCGTTCAGTATACTTGGAACCGTTTGCCCCAGGGGGGGAAACACAGCCCAACCATTTGCCATGGGTTGATCCAAACTGTATTGGAGCAGGGCGGTGCTCCCGAGCACCTGCAGTACATTGATGATATCGTTGTGTGGGGAGATACAGCAGAAGAAGTTTTCACGAAAGGAGAGCGAATAANACACCATTTTGGTCCTGCTTGCACCTTCCAAGGCCATTTTACCTTGTGTCTCCCAGGCTCTGGGTCCTCAGGGGCAGGGAGCAGAAGATTATTCATGGTGCCAACTTGTGGCTTGAGCGAGGTGTCCTTGCCTGTAATTTGTATCCTAAGTGGGGAGGCCCAAGTTGTCTGCAACATTCTTAAAGCACTGGGTCTGCCATCTCTTGGTCTCTCATTCAAGTCTTGCAGGGTTTCATAGAGCCTCTTGGTCCACCTCTGCAAGGACTGTGAATCTGCCTTCAGAGCAGCCTTCAGGATCCCGTTATATCTTTCTATTAGGCCTGCTCCCGTTGGATTATAGGGCAGGTGAAACTGCCATTCGATGTTGTTGTCTTCAGCCCACTTCTGCACAGTTGCACCTGTGAAATGTGTACCTTGGTCACTCTCAATGACCTCAGGAGTCCCATATGATGCCATTAACCTAGTTAGAGCTTTGATGGTATAGGCTACCTATAAAGGTACTGGGTACCTTTAAAGATATTTGGCTGCCTGGCTCACCAAAATGTAGCACAAATGAAGGCAAAAGCCTTTATTTGAGAAATAGGTGTTATAGGGAAAGATAGGAAAGAGGAATTAACTCACCCCTCCCGGCAACAGTCCGGAGAAAAGGACGAGCTAAGGAATGTGACCCTCCCCCGTTCGTACCGTCCCGCCGCAGGAGGAGAAGGGCGGGGGAAAAGGGGGACCCGTGCAGACTCAGATTGCACGGGAAGTATCGCAGAGTCAGAAGGGGGGCTCTAACCCCCCCCCCGCCCGCTCCAGGTACTCACAATCTCACATAGCTCACCCATTGGTTCAGGCTGTGACCTTGGAATTCCACTACAGCAAGTCATGCCTGACAAACTTGGTGGCCTTTTATGATGGAGTTACAGCATCAGTGGATAAAGGAAGACCAATTGATGTCATCTACCTGGACTTGTGCAAAGCATTTGACACTGTCCCACGACATATCTGGTCACCAAATTGGATAAACATGGATACTAGATAAGGAATTAGCTGGATGGTCACACTCAGAGAGTTGCAATCAATGGCTCAATGTCCATGTGGAGACCAGTGATGAGTGGTGTTCCACATGGACTGGTACTGGGACTACTAATGTTTAACATCTTTGTAGGCAACATGGACAGTGGGATCGAGCGCACTCTCAGCAAGTTTGCAGATGACAACAAGCTGAGTGGTGCAGTTGACACACTAGAGGGAAGGGATGCCATCCAGAGAGACCTGGACACACTCGAGAGGTGAGCCCATGCCAACCTCGTGAAATTCAACAAGGCCAAGTGCAAGGTCCTGCATCTGGGTCGGGGCAATCCCAAACACAGATACAGGTTGGGTGGAGAATGGCTTGAGAGCAGCCCCGAGGAGAAGGATTTGGGGGTGCCTGTTGATGAGAAACTCAACATGAGCCAGCAATGTGCGCTTGCAGCCCAGAAGGCCAACTGTATCCTGGGCTGCATCAAGAGAAGTGTGACCAGCAGGTCGAGGGAGGTGATTCTGCCCCTCTACTCTGCTCTCATGAGACCCCACCTGGAGTACTGCGTCCAGTTCTGGGGCCCCCAACACAAGAAGGACATGGAACTGTTGGAGCAGGGTCCAGAGGAGGGCCACAAAGATGATCAGAGGGCTGGAGCACCTCCCCTATGGGGACAGGCTGAGAGAGCTGGGCTCTTCAGCCTGGAGAAGAGAAAGCTCCAGGGAGACCTTATAGGGGCCTTCCAGTACCAGAAGAGGCCTACAGGAAAGCCGGGGAGGGACTTTTTATAAGGGCATGTAGCGATAGGATGAGGGGAAATGGTTTTAAACTGGAAGAGGGTAGATTTAGACTAGATATCAGGAAGAAATTCTTTACTGTGAGGGTGGTGAGACACTGGAACAGGTTGCCCAGTGAGGTTGTGGATGCTCCCTCCCTGGAGGCATTCAAGGACAGGCTGGATGGGGCTTTGAGCAACCTGGTCTAGGGGGATGTGACCCTGCCTATAGCAGGGGTGTTGGAACTAGATGATCTTAAAGGCCCCTTCCAACCCAAACCATTCTATGATTCCATGATATTCACTTGCCTTACAGTTACAATATCTAAATGCATGCTTAGAGTGCTCCATCAAATGAAAACAAGTTATGGAAGCTTATTGAGACATTGCCCATAAACTGTTGATACAGGCACAATCCCAGCTCACACCACCATTGGGTAGAACATTTTAGAACTGGGAGAGGGTTACACAACACCCAGCTATTAGTTGTGATTTATAAGTCTGACACTGCATACTTCACAATAAACTGCTCTGTCCTTATTAAATACAACCATTGAAGCATGTGTCCACTGGTCAAAGACAACTTCGCTACAGTATAATTATTAAATGAAGTACTTTGGTTTTCAGCAGAAGTTATTTCTACCTACTTAGACAAACATAGATTTTACCACACAGAGCCAAAAATATATAGAGACAAAAGCAGATATATAACATATATAATGGTTGTCATTAGTCTTCTTAGACTAAAATTAGCTACATGCAGTCAGGTCCTAAACAAAACAGATGTAAAAAAATATCCACATTCCCTCTGTTTTTATCCCTAAATCCATGAACAAGTACATTGTTTCAAGCAGAGCCCAGAGCTGGCTATAGAACTCTTGTTTAGCAGCAATGGAGCTAGTTCAGGCTTCTTGTATTTGTTACTCACAAACCTCAGGCATAATCTGTAAATGTATACTGCGTAACAGGAGAAACTCATTCAATTTTTCTAAAAGGAAATTCTGAAATTTGAAAAGTATAAAAAAATGCTTCCACAACAGGCAGTACCAGTTCACATTTGACTTTGATATATTTTCATGCAAGCTCAACAATAAAGATGCTTTAAACAAACTTGGATGTCTTAAGGAGGAAAAAAACTAGAATATAAACCTTTCCCAACCATTAGTTCAAAATATCGAAAGTTTTGGGCCTTATAGCTTCCTGAATTTCTCTTAAAAGTAAGATGAATTAATGAAAAGTAGCTTAGCCCCCCACCATTCTTTTTGAATGCTATTTTAAAATGGCTTAATTTTCACAGTATCACAGAATGATGGAATCACAGGGGTTGGAAGGGACCTCAAGAGATCGAGTCCAACCTCCCTGCTAAAGCAGGTTCCCTACAATAGGTCACACAGGTAGGTATCCAGACGGGTCTTGAATATCTCCATAGAAGACGACTCCACAACCTCTGGGCAGCCTCTTCCAGTGCTCTGTAACCCTTACTGTAAAGAAGTTCTTCCACATGTTAGTACGGAACTTTCTATGTTCAAATTTTAGGCCACTGCTCCTTGTCTTATCACTACACAGCACTGAGAAGAGCCTGGCCTCATCTATTTGCTTCCCACCTCCCTTTAGATATTTATAAGCATTTATCAGATCCGCTCTCAGTCTTGTTTTCCCCAGGCTGAACACACCCAGGTTACTCAACCTTTCCTCACAAGGGAGATGCTCCAGGCACTTAATCATCTTTGTGGCCCTCTGCTGGACTCCCTCTAGGAGATTCCTGTCTTTTTTGAACTGGGGAGCCCAGAACTAGACACAGTAATCTAAATGTGGCCACACCAAGGCAAAGCAGAGGGGGAGGATCACCTCCCTTGACCTGCTGGCCACACTCCTTTTAATTCACCCCAGGATTCCATTGGCTTTCTTGGCCACCAGGGCACACTGCTGGCTCATGGCCAACCTGTTGTCCACCAGGACATCCAGGTCCTTCTCCACAGAGCTCCTCTCCAGAAGGTCATCCTCCAACCTGTACTAATGCATGCAGTTATTCCTCCCCAGGTGCAAGACTCTACATTTGCTCTTGTTAAACCTCATCAGGTTCCTCCCTGCCCAACTCTGTCTGTCCAGGTCTTGTTAAATGGTAGCACAGCCTTCTGGTGTCAGCCACTCCTCCCAGCTTTGAATCATCAGGAAGCTTGCTGAGGGTGGACTCTATCCCTCCATACAGGTCGTTGATGAAGATGTTGAACAAGACCAGCACTGACCTCTGGGGAACACCACTAGTTACAGCCCTCCAACCAGACTGCACCACTGATGATAACTCCGCCAGTCAGCCAGTTCTCAACCCACCTCACCATCCAGTCATTTATCCCATGCTTTCTAAGTTTCATAACAAGGATGTTGTGGGAGACGGTGTCAAACGCCTTGCTGAAGTCAAGGTACACAACATCCACCGCTCTCCCCCATCTATCCAGCCAGCGATGACATCATAGAAGGCTACCAGGTTGGTCAAGCATGATTTCCCCTTGGTGAATCCATGTTGACTACTCCTGATAACCTTCTTCTCTTCCAATTGCCTGGAGATGGCATCCAGAACAAATTGTTCCATCACCTTTCCAGGGACGGAGGTGAGGCTGACTGGCCTGTAGTCTCCCAGATCCTCCTTCTTTCCTTTCTTGAAGACTGGAGTAACATTGGCTATCCTCCAGTCTTCAGGCACCTCTCCCATTCACCAAGACCTTTCAAAGATGATAGAGAGATGTACATCTAAACATATAATGAGCCAGTACAGCAACATGAGTAATTTAGATGTACAACAATAATGTGGATTTTAAGATTTCCAATTTAGAACCACAGAATTATCTAGGCTGGAAAAATCTTCAAGATCATCAAGCCCAGCCATCAACTTGACCTACTGGGTCCCATAGCTAAATCATGCCATTTAATGCAATTTTGAGCCACATGCTAAATGATACTTGCTTCCTGCCTATTTTCTTTAACTTTTTTTTAAGTGGATAACAAGTCTTGCTGGATAACAGCATGAAGCTGCTCCAGACAGCCTCAGTGAGAGCTCCAGGTCAGGCAGGGCCTGCCTGGGTAACACTAGCAATGGACAGACCCATTAGAGTCCATGCATTTTTATTTTAAACATACAAACCCGGCAATCTGTGTGCATGTTTGTATTTTATCCCACATTCATGTTTCCAAGAAGAATAAAAATAGTTTATTAATTTAAAAGAGACTTGGGACTTGATAAACCATTGCCCCTGTTCTAAAGATCAAATATCCAAGACAAGCCTCGGTGGAAGATGAGCTCATGACTGCGGAGACAGAGGACCAACTCTCAAATGTTAAGCAGCATTTTCTGCAGGGAAGATGGCCTATCTGCAAAAGCACCTGATGAAGAGCATTTACAAATATTCATAGTCTAAGAAAAAAACAAACAAACAAAAAAACCCACCAACTCACCAAGAATACTGCAGACTCCAGCATCTATTCAGGTTTCTTATCTTACAGCCTAAAAGAAATCCCTGCAAATTTTAAACTTCCTTTGTGAAAAATAAAAATTCATAGTACAGATCTTGTTCAAAAACCCAAATAAAAAACATACATGGATTTTTGTGACCATTCAAGTATTTTAAACTTTAAAGCACCTTACTATTCTGGTTGAGAGAAAAAAAATCCAAAAGGTGCTCTTATGTTACATTCATTTTAGCTGGCCCTTGGAAAAGAACATGCATTAACAACAGCAATAGGTACAATTCCTATCAAGCAAGAATTCACATTTGTAAAGTATATTTTTGCTACAGATATCTACAGTAAAATATAGAACCTCTGCATCCAAATTACAAAAAAAGATGGAAACAAATCAGCATAGTGATGTTAGGCATTTTGCTTCACTACACAAGCTACCTACTGCCCTATCGACTCTGAGAAAAAATACATTGCAGCTGCATTAAAACCCACAGAAACACAATTTCAAGCAAAACATTGGCACGCTATTTTCACTTTCCTACAATTAATATCTAAGTACCTTATGTAATCTGCTGCAGTCCGAAATAAAAAGGTTCTCTCGTATTTGTCACGCTCTGATGCAGGAACTCTGCCTATCATCAGCCACCATAAAACTTACCCGAATCCCACAATCTTTCAGGGCTTTCAAGACACAGAGGGAAGGACCCTCATTTCACACTAGAACAGAATTGCCTCCATATTTATCTTGATTGCAGATTATCAAACCAGCTAACACAGCCAAGACTGATCAGATTTTTAAAAAATCATACCGGATAAGATTCTAGAGTTGCTGATTTCCTGTTATAGGAAGTAACAGTTCTGGCAAAAGAATCCCCAAGGCAAAATGTTCAGTGTTCCAATGTGCAAGCTCTAACAGCCTTTGTTCTTCCCTTTGCTATATTCGTTACTGCTTTCTTCTCTCTCCCTCTGAATCCTCCAGCTTTCTCTATAAGATGCAAATGCCAGATCACATCTAAGTACACATTTATTTTTCATATGAGAAAAAAAAAATCCTATCCATTACCCACTGCTTTGAGTTAAGTGGTCATCCCTCAGGAGCTGAAGCACTGCTCATCTGGATTCCTAGTCTTATTCCATTACTGCACAAAATTATAATTCATGTAACTAATAATTCACTGGAGCTCCATCAGACCTCTGAAATGCATGTCTTTACTTGGCTGCTGCACAATTCTCCCTGGGTTACAGCAGTTTAAGAAACACTATCCTTATTTTGTATGTTTTTCTATGTAGGATATATTAAGCACAGGTTTAACACTGAAGACCTGAATTCAGAAACAAACTACCACGTGGTCCACAATTTACGAATGCCACTCAGAGGCCTATCCTTTATCACTAGATTGTGAAAAAGCGTACATCCGGATGTAAGATACTGAAATGAAAATGCTGTATTTAGCACAGGTATCAGTACATCTTTACAAACAATACCTTTAATCCTATTAAACCTGGAGGTTAATAATATTTCTTCAATAATACACTGTTGTCTCTTTCACTAATGTGCCAAGTGTGTCATCAGGAACCAGATTTACTTTTCACACACGTACCTTCGCACTATTGTCACAGTCACACTCACACACCCATCTTACCTTTGTGAACCTTGACCTCTGAAATATTTTTTTTTGCCAACACTCAGTTACTGCCACAGATGAATTATCTCTGCAAATATGAAAGGGTTAAAGGCAGTCCCAATCAATAGGCCTACAAGGAGAAAAAAAGGAAAAACAAGTATGCCTTGCAGCATCTTTGCAATGCTTTATGCACAATTCCACAACAACACTGCTTCCTTTTAGCCTTTCAGAAAGGTGCAGACCCCTCCCAACATCTCCTAAAGAAGAAAACCACAAGACAGTGCCCTGTAAATAAAATGGCATGCAAAGCAGCATTCTTCAGTTGCAAGCACAGCTACAATTACAAATCATTCGATCTATTTTATTTAGTTTCATTTTAAAATAGACTGCACAACCAGTGTCCCACCCTTGCAAAGCAAAAATATTTTAATAAGGGTCATAAATCTCAGCTCTTGTCCATTCCTTAAGCATAAAAAGGCACAAAAAGCCTAAGTCATCTCAGCTACTGCAAATATGTACATTTATATACAGAACCCTTTAGGACTACATAGCCACATACCAGTGCTGTGTGTCTAAGTGTGCATTCACATATTGTTTAGGGATGGTATCTTTCTGCAAGCTCCTCTGCTTTTGGCTGCCATGGAGGGTGGAAGCTATCCCACTGTAGCAGCTCAGTGACTGCATTGTGTTCAAGAGCTGATCTGCTTCAAACCAGTTCCAGCTGGTTCTGGTCACCCTACATAAAAACTATGGCAACCCTTGCAGAGCTGCCAACGCATCCCTGGGAAGTGTGGAGCTCTGCTTGCCTCTTGCGGGGCTGACTGAGCCCTGACCCTGTCCCGCCGCCCCTTGCTCCATGCCCCCCCACTCCCCTCTTCTCCTCCCCCACTTACCTCCCACAACCTGGCTGAAAGCTGTTTGCATGCCTGGCTGTAGCTGAGACAGCAATAAAAATCCTCACAGGATCTCTCTTACAGCACCAGGCAGGCTCGGCCACAGCACAGGGAGACGGCTGCTACCCAGGGCTGCTGCTCTGCTCCCCTGGCGTGTGGGGAGCAGCATCACCTCTGCCCTTGTGCCCATGGCCGTGGGGCAGCCATGCAGGGTCAGCTCCTGCCTGCCCTCCCCTCTGCTCCCACATCTGGGGCCGCTCAGTGGCATTTTTCCTTCTCTGCACAGCATTAACTACAGAGATTACCCACGCATGCACCACCCTCCCCTCACAAAATCCATTTCCGCAGCAGCGAGATGCCTGCAAAGCAGTTCCTTAGCCCCCTCCTAACAGCTTTGAGCTGGCTGCTGAAACATTTTGGTTTTTTTCCTTTTTGCTATTCAGCCTTCCTTGAGGCACTGAGCAGTGTGCAGCACCCCACGCCCAATAGCCCCATGACCGCAGGAGGCTGGGGCCCACCCCACCAAAATGGCTGTTAGTCCTGTCCCAGTGCTGCATGCAGCCCTCAGGGCCAAGGCCACAGCTCCCATGGTGCGCCTGCCATGCCCAGAGTAGTGCTGCTGCCCACATCCCTGCCTGTCCTCCTGCAGGGCCAACGGCTGCCCCACACAGCAGTGCTCGCTCCGCTCAGCTTTGGCTACTCACCCTTGCACTCCACAACCCATAACTACCTTCACTATGTGCCAATCCCCATCTCGCTGCTGTCTTGTGGGATGGCTCTTCACAAGTCTCTCTCTCTCCTTCCAGGAGCTGCTAACTCGGTGGCACCACCGAGCCCCTCTGCAGCTGCACCTGTAACTGTGAGCAGAAGTCGGGCACGACCCACGCTCCCTTCCCCGTGGAGAGCGCCGAGGGCTGGCACCTTCCCCGCATCCCTCATCTCCACCCCACTCTGGGGAACGCTGCCATGTTCTTCCGCCGCCTTAGCCCCGGCTGCTCCACGCAGACGGCCCCGCGCGCGAACAGCACGGGGACCCCTCCCCTCGCCCTTGCCCCCGCCTGGCCCGTTCGCCCCTCGGCGGCCCTACAGAGCCTCGGGCGGGGGAGCGGCCCCGCGGCGACGGGAAAGGAGGAAGGGGGAGAGGCGGCCAACAGATGCTGCCGCCGCGCCACCCCTGAGCCCTGGCCCCACTGTGCAGAGCAGGCCGCACTCCGCGGGGCCGGGAGGAGGCGACCCCCACCGCATGCAAACCTCCACCCCCATGCACACACACCTTCTGCGGCCCGGGCCCGGCCGGGCTCAGGCGGGCATGGCTATGGTCCGCGCCGCCCGCCCGCCCGCCGCGAGGCCTGGCCAGGAGACGCCGGAGCATAATGGCAGCGGCTCTGCAGGAGGCAGGGGGACCGTGGCTCGTACAGATGGGGGAAACACTCCGTGCGATTCCCTGCGGAGCAGCTCTGGGAGCGAGCCGGGGGTGGGGAGGGCTGCGCAGCCCCAGCGCTCTGCGGTCGACCGAGAGCGGGGCGGGCGGGAGGCGCCGGATGGGTTACGGCCCTCCGCCGCCGACACGCGCTGCAGCGCAGCGGCCGCGGAGCCCACCCCGGCCAGGAGTACCGCTTCGAGCCCTCGCGTTAGGATCGGGGCAGGTCCCATCCCCGCCGTGTCCATGGGCAGCGCCGAGCTCCATGCCTCGGGGCCCTGCACGGCTGCGGCCCCCGCTGGAAGGCGCCCTGGGACGCGGAGAAGCAGCCGGCGGCCTTCCCCTGCCCTCCCCGCGCTTGGTCGCCCGAGGCCCGCTCCCCGTTAATGCCTTTCAGCTCACAAAGGAGCAGGTAGCGCGTGCTGCTGCCGCACGACCCTCCTGCTCCGCACAACCCCGGAGCCAAGCGTAGGGCCGACGCAGCGCAGGACCGTTGCCTTCTCGAGCCAGCAGTGCTCCAGTGCCACAGGTGTATAGCATAACAAAATGTGGACATGGAATGGTGCAGTCTCCACTGTGTTTTTGGCTGCTCCCTCCTTTGACAAGCGGCTGTTTGCTGCAAAGCAGCCAGATGTTAATTCCATGGGCATCCATGAAATTTTCTCTATTTAGTTTTCACAAGTGTGCAGTGTGATTCCTGGAACATGAAGTTTCACATGTGAATCACTTCATAGGATCATGGCTTTAGGATAAATGTAGAAGATTAGTAACGCCCATACCAAGTTTATGATAAGAAATTTTACAGACAATACACAGGACACCACTATCAGCGCCGTGTGGGAGTGCCACCAGGAGCAGTGTGCAGCACCAGGGCTACACGTGGCCCCCACCAGTGGCACTGCACCAGGCACCACCTAGAATCATTTGCAGCCTCAACAAAAACCTCAGCACATCGCCACATTACCAACGGCAGCAATTGCTGAGTCCAACAGGTTTGTAGGATTTGAATATAACAAATGGATGTTATATTAAAAGTAAATGGATTTGTGTTCTGCACTAATGTTCAGGAAGGGCTGCAGACTCTGTCCTGCATGTACCTGAGGCTCGTCCTGCAGCTACCCCCTGGAACCAGACAGGTAGGACTTTCAACACCTGATTTTTTTCCTGATTAACCAGGAAACTGGTTGGGTGCAGAGGTGGAAGTTGCAGTCTGTTTCCCTGCACTGGATTTATGAGGTTTGCTAGTGTAGCAGTGTAAGCGTGTAGCTGCTGCTGCTTTTGCATCACAGATTAAATGTGGCATAGAGGTCCCTGTGCCTTTTGGACAGATTTGTTTTCTTCCCAACCATGTGTTTCTGACATTGTTATGGAAGAAAACAGTCGGTCACCCCAAACATTAAACTCTCAAATAACAAAGTTAAGAGAATTTAAAGTACCGTTTATGAGTGGAGCTGGGTGGACAGCCCTTCTCCAGTAGCTTTTTCCTTCAGACACGCAGAATGAGAGACCATTTCAGTGCAGCTGTCCCTACAGCATCACTGCTGCTCAGTGAGGCCCCAGCAGATTCTCAGCACATTCTGTCCCTGGGTCCCCTCGGGGCAGAGGCTGCATGTGGGTCACTGCAGTGATCCTGGAGCCCCCTCCATCCTGCCCCAGCCACTGGGTCTGTGGTGTGGGAGATAAAATATTGTTTTTGCATAAAGAATAGAATGTTGTGCCAAAGGGACATACCTCAGAACTCGCAATACAAGGTAACTTTTTGTCTGTGGTTAAAGAATAGGGATAGTACTAGTCTGTGATAGAATGTTGTTTTTAGCGCTATCAGGAGCAGTCTGATTGGCATGTTAATTTATGTACTCTCCTCCTTTGGAAAGATCACTGGGAGGAGGAGCAAAAAGTAATAGCTTTAAGACATACATCTGCACCCAGAACTGCACAAGAAGAAACAAACTTATCTGGCAGATACATGACGGGAGATACTGGCTTGGTGACTATTTTGTGGATTCTGCTTACTGTTGGAGCACGTCCAGAGGGGGCCACAAAAACGATCCAAGTGATAGAACACCTCTCCTATGAGGACAGGCTGAAAGAGCTGTGGCTGTTAAGCCTGGAGAAGAGAAGACTCCAAGGTGACCCGAGAGCAGCTGTTCAATATCTAAAGGGGAGCTACAGGAAAGAAGGGGAAAGACTCTTTAGCAGAGTCTGTTGTGATAGAACAAAGGTGTCATGGTTTTATTATTTTTGTTATTGGTATTCCACATTGTCAGTGGTTTACGGGCTGGTTTGGACCAGTTCTGTGACTAATGGGGCGGGGGGACCCATGGACCCACACCGCGGGAAAAGGGAAAGGGGAAAAGGGTAGGGAGATAGGCCTAAAAACAAAACAGCAGCAACGATCTGAGGAGGAAATCTAATTTACTAGAAAATATACTGGAATGCAACAGTATAATACAATATAATACAATATAATTGGAATGGAAGCTAATAAATCAAATAAAATGAGAGTGTGTCCAAAAACCTAAGGCCTTACTCTAATGCTGAAGGCGAGATGCCTGGGGAGCACACACACGCTGCCGAGACAAGCAGAAAAAGGGCCATCTCATGATCTGCAAACAGTTTTTATCTTTCCCTCTGAATGGAAAATGGAAACAGAACAACGCAAAGTCCTCTAGGGTATGTAGTTCTCTTCTGAGAACCAGGTACCTGGAAAATCGGCAGTCCATGGAACTCTTTAACTCCCAGTGCTTTACATGATGTTATGATGTGGAATACTGATAACAAAAATCATAAAACCATGACACACATCAACCAGGCCAAACCAGCCCAAAACCGTCAACAAAGGGGAAATGGCTTCAAGCTCAAAGAGGGTAGATTTAGGTTAGATACAAGGAAAAATCTCTTCCAGTGAGGGTGGTAAGGCACTGGAACAGGTTACCTAGAGATGTGGTTGATGCCCTGTCCCTGGAGACTTTCAAGGCGTGACTGGATCAGGCCCTGGACAACCTGATCTAGCTGTGGTGTCCCTGTTCATTGCAGGGGAATTGAACTAGATGGCCCTCAGAAGTCTTTTCCAACTCTAAGGATTCTATGAAATCCACAACCCTTAAAACCTGTTGCATTATTTCCACTTTCTGTACTGGAATCAGTTTTAATTTTATCAAATATAAATAGCCTCAAACACAGCTTATAATCATCACAACTGTGTTGGGTCAAAAGATGTTTTTGTAGATTGATTTCATTTTTGATTGTGTAAATCCACCTATGTGGGACCATACAAAAACAAAAACATTATAAACAAAAGACCTTCCAAATGAGTAAACAATCTCAGCAGCTACTCGTGCTAGATGTAAACATGCATGAGGTGCCCGGCTAGTACATGTTGACCAAGGGGTTGTTACAGGCGTATAAAAGATTGTAAGCAGCTACAATAAAGGTCTTCATTGTGCACCAGCAGAAGAGTCCGTGCCTCAATTGCCACAAATGGCACCCAAACAGGGACCCTGTATCAGAGGACAGCCTTAGGAGAGAATCGGTTATCAAGCTGACTGGCGGAAAGGAATCCGGGCTGCTGAAAGGAAGCTAGACCCAAGACTACTAAAAGTAAGCACGACCCAGGGCTGCCAAAAGGAAGAGGGACCCAAGACTACTGAAAGGAAGCAGGAACAGGCTGTACAGCCACAGTCACTTCTGCAGGATGGAGGTGAGCAACGGGGAACAATGGGAAAAAGCATAACAAAGGAAAAGAAGGCAGTTTGCCAAATTATGGAAACGATTTTGCAGAAGCACCATGCTGAAGTGGAAAGCTTTAATTTAAGGCAACTTCTGGTGTGGGTCTCTCATAACATAGAAGTAGTAGATGGGGCTACGATCTATGATACAGAAACATGGGACAAAGCAGGAGTGAGGCTGTGGAATGCAGCTACATGCTCTGACCCTGTGGCTAAAGACCTTTTGGGGACCAGGAGATCTGTTTTTGAGTCGCTAAAAAAACATGCAGAATCCACCGTGCCAATAGAGCCCACCACTCCACCAGTGTTGGGGGCCACTGTAAACAACTGCTATGATGAGGGCAATAACCCTTTAGAACCCAAACTAGTAAGCACAAGGAAGGAACCAGACTTGCACCCCCCCCC
>JACDJE010000923.1:10102-23292 GCA_016647715.1 Pavo muticus
CCTGGGGGGAATTTGGGGGTTTGGACCTTCCCCCCCAGAGGCCAAGTCCAAGGCTGAGGCGGAAGAGACAGATGCCACCATGGGACAGCTGGGGGGGGAATGGGAGCACAATGAGGGGTGGGGGCACCCCGATATTTTATCCCCCCCCAACCTTAGCTCTGAGTTCATTCTGGCTTCTTCTTGGCCAGGCCTGGGAGCTTCGCTTGGACCCTGGGGGGGAGAGGAGAGAGGTGAGATGGGGGGGCTGTGGTGACACAGAGGGGACGTGGGGACATGGGAGGGACCCACACTCACTTTGCAATGAGGGACTTGGTCTGCTCACGGGCGATGCCCACGTAGTGGTCAATCTGCACCTGGGGGGGGAGGGCAAAATGGGGGGCGTCAGGGGGGTCCTCACTGCTGCTCCCTGTTTTGGGAGGGTCCCGGCTGCTCCCCTGCCCCATTTTGAGGTCTCACTCCAAAAACTTTGGGGTCTCCTCCCCCCATTCTGGGATCTCACCCCCAATTTGGGGATTTCTCCCCATTTTGGGGTCTCACCTTGTTCTTCTCATAGACAGGTGGGAGGGTGAAGGCCAGCAGCTCAGCTGTGGGATGACAAATGGGGTCAGCACCCGCTTGGGGAGCATGGCCCCCTAACGAAGTACAGCTTGTCAATTTGGGGAGGGGTCTCACCAAGGATGAGGAGGGTGATGCCATTGAAGACAGCTCCCACGTAGGTCATCAGCCACATGGCCACGGCCAGCTGGGGGCAGATTGGGGACAGTGAGGTTCTAGGGCCTTTTGGGGGGCCCTTCTGGGGGGACTGGGGGGCGGTCACCCACCTTCAGTGAGTCCACCAGGTCCTCCACAAGGAAGAGGCGGACCAGCAGCCGCAGCACGTGGTTGACGTGGGCCATGGCAGCAGTGGCATGGCTCTGGAAGGCCTCGGGGGACAGGGTGACATCGAGCTCCAGGTAGGCCCTGGTGAGGGGGGGACACATGCGGACAGAGGGGCAGGGCACACAGGGTCAGTTCAGGGGTGGCACCGTGGAGTGCCACCTCCATCATCCCCATGGGCGATGCCATCCCAGAGGTGCCACCACAACCCCCAGAGGTGCCACCTCCATCGTCCCCATGGGCCATGCCATCCCCAGAGCTGCCACCACCCTCCCTGAAGGTGCCACCACCGCTGCATGGGTTGCCACCACCCCACCCCGACCCCCCCAGGGGCTCACCTGAAGGGGTGCCCCTCCTCGGACTTCTGCACGGCCTGGATGACCGACTTGTAGACGCGGAAGCTGATGGTGACGGAGAGCAGGGCCAGCACCAGGTAGGCCACCACGCTGACCACGCTGAAGGCGGCCAAGGACAGCAGCAGCAGCAGGCTGGAGGCGAACACGGCGCCGCTCCTCCTCACGTCCCGCCAGAAGATCAGGTCGTGCACTGCAGGGCAGGGACACGGCGTGGGTCCCCCCTGCCACCGCCTGCCCCCTCCCCAGCTCAGTGCTGACGCCTTCCCATCCTTGGGCCCTCTGTTTGGCGTTGCCTGTTCGTTAATGGGGCTGCTCGTTAGTGGGGCCGCTCGTTGAGGGCTCCACAAAGCCAGGAAGGGAATCGCCCGCAAAAAACCCCATAAAAGTGCGGGTTTTTGTCAGGACTCCTCCCAACCCTGCATCTCCCAAACCCCACGTCCTCCCAGCACCGAGTCCTGCTTGATGCCATCCCTTCGTTAACGGAGCCGCTCGTTAAGAGCCCAACAGAGCTGTCATTGAGGGATCCAGCTCCCCACTGCCATCATCCATCCCACCCCAAAAACCCCATTTCTGTCACCAAAATGTTCTCCCAGCCACACAGCTCCCAACCTCGCATCCTCCATGTGGTGTCTTCCATTTTGCAACGCCCGCTCGTTAACGGGGCGGCTCATTAAGAGCTCAACAAAGCTGTGGTTGAGGGACTCACCCCCCGCATGACACCACAGTGCATCTGTACCCAAAAACTGCCTTTTATCACTAAAAGCGTCCCTCCAACCCGACGTCTTCCCAACCCATCCTCCATTTTGTGCTGCCCATTCATTAATGCAGCTGCTCATTAAATACTCATCACACCCATAATGAGGAGTCACCCCCCCACTGCCAGGGCTGCTTTGCCCCACCGTGCTGGTTTTTCACCTCCAACCCTCACTCCCCCCCGGCTGGATGGGGCTGGGAGGGGTCGCTGCCCCCATTGCAGGCTATGAGGTGGCCTTTAAGGCCCCTTCCAACCCACACCGCTGATGGAGGCACCATCCCAGCTGCCTTTGCCCCAAACCTGTGTGTTTTTTCACCAAAACCAAGCGGGTGTGACCAGCACACACGAGGGGGGGGGGCAGGGGGCATCCCGCCCATTCCCATGGTGCAGCTTTGAGCCCAAATCTGTGAGTTTAGGGCAATGTTTTGGGATGGGGAAGGCGTTACCTGCAAGGGGTGGGAGCAGGCAGGGGGTCCCGGGCGGGGTGGGGGGCCCCGGGGGGGTCTCCATTGCTTCCCGCAGCGCCTGCAGCGTCACCTGCTCCATGTCTGGAGGGGCTGTTTTGGGGGGGACGCCGCTTTTGGGGGCGTTCCTTTCAGGCTGAGGGGACCCCAAAGCCCTCTGATGGGGCGGGGCTTCCATGGGCACAACCCGAGTGCCCTTGCGTGGCTGCGGTGCCGGCGCTGGTTCCACATCGCCATGTTCTACGGGAGGGCTTTCCATCGGAGGCACCGGGCCGCCTCCCTGCAGTGCTAGGGCTGCTTCCACATCACCACCTCCTACATGAGGGCCTTCCATTGGCACAACCGAACCACTATCACGGTGCTGCGGTGCCGGCGCTGATTCCAAGTCACCACATTTTATGGGAGGACTCTCCATCAGAACCGTCGAATTGCGCGGCTGCAGTGCCGGCAGTGCTTCCACGTCGCCACCTCCTCCACCAGGGCCCCCCATCGGCACAGCCGCCCCGCCGTTGCGCTGCCGCAGCGCTGCCGGTCCCCCCACGCCGCGCTCCACGCGAGGCGCTTCCATCGGCGCCGCCCCGCCGCTGCACTGCTGCGCTGCCGGCAGGGAGGCCGCGCCGTCGCCGCGCTCCCCGTCGTCCTCGATGACGGTGTCATCGGAATCCCCCGAGCTGTCCTCGCCCGGCGGCGGCCCGTCGCCACGCTCCACCCAGTCCCAGCTCAGCAGCTCGCTGGTGAAGCTGTGCATCTCCCGCACGCATTTGGACACCTCCTCCAGCGCCGCCGCCGTGCCCGAGCTCTGCCGGCCCAGCGCGGGGCTCTTGGCCGTGCTGGCCACGCCGCGGGGCTTGGAGCTGAAGTCGCAGATCTGATCCTCTGGGATCTGGCTGAGGGCCGCCCGCTCCCCCAGCATCGCCGCCGCGTACTCCCGGTCGAAGGCGGCGCGGTCCAGCACCAGCTCGAAGGGCGACTCGGGGGAGTCCTTCTCTCTGTGGGCTTCCCCTTGCGAGGAGGAGGAGAGCGGGGCGAAGGCGTCGGGGCTGGAAGGCTGGAGGGGGGGCTTCCCCTCGCCGCCCCCCGATGCGGCCTCACTCGCTGGTGGGGGAGAAACTCAGCTGCTGTTAGGGCAAGCGGCATGCGGGGGGCAAGCAGGCACCCCCCCGCTCCCCTGGGGGACGTTCTGGGGACCCCCCCACGAACAGCGCGGCCATGCGAGCGGACAGCAGCGCCAGCGCTTTCATCTCCATCTTCCACTGGGGGCTGAAAATGCCGGGGCTGGGTCAGGAGCGCGGGGTGCTGCCTACCGAGACAAGGTGCCACCCGAACGCGGCTCCTGTTTTATCCACCATCCGGACCCAAATCTGCCCCCTAAGCGGGGGAACGGCGCGGTTCGGGGCTGGCGTCCCCACCCTGCCGGTTCTGGGGTGAGGGGGTGGGATTTGGGGGGTCTTCGTGCCGCAGCGGGGTCCTGGAGTCCTTCTCTCCTCAGCAGGGATGGGCGTGCAAAGCAGGGCAGCAGCAGCAGCAAGGCACGGCAGCGGTGCAGCTCAGAAACAGGCGGATTTGGTTAAAAAGAGGGCAAAGAGCGGAAAAAAAAATGTGGGGTTTTTGAAAGCATCGAATTTGAAGCTGGAACCGAGGTGGTTTCAGGGTACATTTCGTGTCCCCTCAGCTGCCAGCATTGAGAATTGCCAGCTGGGGTCCCCACTGGGAGGCACCCCCGAGTTCCAGCCTCGTCCCCCAGTTTTCCACCCCAAAAACAACCCCACATTTTTCTTCTGCAAAGGAAGCAGAAAAGGAGAGACTTGCCTGGTGAAGCCGCAAAGAGAGAGACAGGCTGGGAGGAGGAAACAAGGGGATCTGCAAGAGAATACAGAGGGTGAGAGCTCCGGCCACGCCGCCGCCCCGCGTCTCATCACCCCCCAGCCCTGGAGGGGCGTCGCTGCGGGACGGGGCGCTCGGCGCCACCAGCATGAGCACAGCCAGAGCAGAGCGGGGAGTGAATCCCAAACGGCCTTTCTTTGCATGCCCACGGGGTGCTTTTGGGGTGAAATCCCCTCCGTTCGGGGGAAAAAGGCCTCGAGGAAAGGAGGACTGCGCCCACCCGACCACCCTCACCCTCCACTTCCTCTGTTTGGGACCCTGCCTTGGGGCACAGCTCTGCGCACGCCCTACTCCTCCTCCTCCTCCTCCTCCTCCTCCTCCTCCGTTTTGGGCTCCAGTCCCCGTAGCAGCACTCTTCCAGTACTCTTCCTCAGGGCCTGCTCCCCATCTTCCTCCACGGCCATTTCGGGGCAGGGATCCCCATTCCACAGCGCACCGCTTTCTGGGCCTTCCTCCTCCTCCTCCTCCTCCAGCATTCTGGGGGTCTCATCCCCACATCTGTGTTCGCTGCTTATTGCCTTCCTCCTCTTCTTCCTCCTCCGGGGCCATTTTGGGGTCTGGTCCCCCTTCCTCCTCCTCTGGGGCCATTTTGGGGTCTGGTCCCCCTTCCTCCTTCAGAGCCATTTGGGGTCTGGTCCCCCTTCCTCCTTCAGAGCCATTTGGGGTCTGGTCCCCATCTTTCTCCTCCATCACCATTTTGGGGTGCAGCCCCCACTCTCCTCTTCCTCCGCGCCCATTTCTGCCTTTAGTCCCACATGGGGTTGCAGCACCGGCCCCAAACTCTTCCTCCTCCCTGCAGCCATGTTGGGGCTCAGTGCCCATCCGGGGGTGCAGCCCCATTCCCGCCTCCCGCCCACACAGAGCAGGTTTCCCAACCTTCGTTAATGGCTGCTAATGAGGAAGATGAGAAGAACCTGCAGGCAGTGCTTGCTTTGTACCCCAAAACGTTGCGGGGTGCAACCCTGGCGGATGACATCTCGTTTCTTCCAGCTTCCCCTTTTTGGGGTGTCTCAAAGCAGTGGTTTTTCACCTCAAACTGCTGCCCAGTACAAAACTCACCCAACTTCCTCCAGCTGACATCCAGCTCTCACCAAACTGTGGGGTTTTTTTGACCCCCGTTCCTATGGGGTGCTGTTCCTATGGGGCGTCGTGCCACCGCAGTGGGAGTGCTGCTCCTATGGGGTGCTACAGGGGCAGCGCTAAGGAGGTGCTGCTGGATCCACCCCTGGATGTGTGAGGACCCCCCAGCCCCCTCAGACAGGTGACGCTATCAGGAAGGGGAAAAAACCCGAAGATTTTGAGGAGAAAAAAAAGCCCACAGGATTTAGAGGAGAAAAAAGAGGATTTTGGGGCTCCGGAGTGGCACTGTGAGAACAAAGCACCCCTTCTGCTGCCAGAAGTGGGCTGAAAAGGGGATGCTTTCCCTGCACCTGATGCCAGGAAGTGGGGCAGCCCTGCAGGACCGGAGGGCTTCCCTGGCACAGGATGGACAGACGGCCACCTCAGCAAACCCCCCACGTCCCTTTCTGTGCTTCTTTCCTCTCCCTTCGGGCTTCACCTGACGCTGTGTTCCCCCCCCCCCCCCCCCCCCCCCCCCCCCCCCCCCCCCCCCCCCCCCCCCCCCCCCCCCCCCCCCCCCCCCCCCCCCCCCCCCCCCCCCCCCCCCCCCCCCCCCCCCCCCCCCCCCCCCCCCCCCCCCCCCCCCCCCCCCCCCCCCCCCCCCCCCCCCCCCCCCCCCCCCCCCCCCCCCCCCCCCCCCCCCCCCCCCCCCCCCCCCCCCCCCCCCCCCCCCCCCCCCCCCCCCCCCCCCCCCCCCCCCCCCCCCCCCCCCCCCCCCCCCCCCCCCCCCCCCCCCCCCCCCCCCCCCCCCCCCCCCCCCCCCCCCCCCCCCCCCCCCCCCCCCCCCCCCCCCCCCCCCCCCCCCCCCCCCCCCCCCCCCCCCCCCCCCCCCCCCCCCCCCCCCCCCCCCCCCCCCCCCCCCCCCCCCCCCCCCCCCCCCCCCCCCCCCCCCCCCCCCCCCCCCCCCCCCCCCCCCCCCCCCCCCCCCCCCCCCCCCCCCCCCCCCNGCGGGGGTGCGCTTCGTTGGGCCCCCCCCGGAGGTGGTCCGCAAAATGGGGGACAAAGTGGAGGCGCGCGGCATCGCCATCGCTGCCGGTGGGTGGGGATCCGGGGGGGGGCGCTGGGGGGGGATATGGGGGAGCTTTTGGGGTCCCAGCGACAGCCGTGGTGTCCCCCAGGTGTCCCGGTAGTGCCGGGGACGTCGGCGCCGGTGGCGACGTTGGCGGAGGCGCAGGACTTCGCTGCCCGCGTTGGGTTCCCCATCATCTTCAAAGCGGCCCACGGTGGGGGGGGACGTGGGATGCGCGCCGTGCATGGCCCCCAGGTACTGCGAGGGGGGAGAGGGTCCCTGGGAGCCAGCAGAGGGAGCAGCCCCAGCTGAGGGCACCGCGGGGTGGGAGGGTTTATCTTTAGGAGGGACATTTGGGGTGGATATTGGCACACCTGAGGGATATGGGGTATGAGATGGAGGGCACAGATAAGTGTGGGGGGGATCCGGGTCCTGGGGACCTTAATGAGGTTGTAGGTCATGGAGAGAGTCCTGGAGGGATGGGGAGCAGATTCTGGTGGGCTGGGAGAAGGGAATGGGAGTCCTGGGGGCTTGGGATCAGGTTGTGGGGAGACTGGGGGGTCTGACGGGATGGGGCTGAGTTTGGGGGTCTCTTGGTGTCTGTGACTGTGCCCCCCCTGCAGGAGCTGGAGGAGAGCTTCTCCCGCGCCTCCTCGGAGGCTTTGGCCGCATTTGGGGACGGAGCTCTCTTTGTGGAGAAACTCATTGAACGCCCGCGGCACATCGAGGTCCAGATCCTGGGTATGTGGGGCTGGGATGGGGGGCTGCGGGTACGGGGCTTTGGGGCTGGGCTGGCTGTCTGCGGGGCGGCCCGTTGAGGCCCATCCTGGGTGCGTGGGGGCACGGAGCTGTTGTCATTGTCCCCACCGTTCCCTCGCAGGGGACAAACATGGGAACGTGGTGCACCTGTATGAGCGTGACTGCTCCATCCAGCGCCGCCACCAGAAGGTGGTGGAAATCGCCCCGGCCGCCTGCCTGGACCCGCAGCTGCGCGCCCGCCTGGCCTCCGACGCCGTGCGCATTGCCCAGCAGGTGTGGGGGGCAGAGACCCCAGAGTGGGAGTCGTGGGGTTGGGATGGGGGTGGCAGCCAGCCCCGGGGGTCCTAGAGAGGGTTTGGGGGAGCCTCGGGCAGCTTGGGTTTGGGGCAGAACGGGGTTTGGGGTTTTGGGGTTTTGGGATGGGATTTGGAGCGGGTGGACTCAGGAATTCAGGTGCCTTGGGTCCCCGAACGTTGGGGATCTCAGCAGAGGGATCCCTGCAGTTTTGGGAGGTGACTCTGGGCTTTTTTGGTGCCTTTGATGCTGGGGTCCCCAGTGGGAAGGGGTCCTGGACATTTGGGGACCCAAACGTGGGGTATCCGAAGGTGTTGATGACTCCAGAATGGGGGTCCCGGGGGCTTGGGGGACCCTGGAGGTTTGGAAACCTGTTCTTGGGGCCCCAGCATGGCGGACCACTGAGAATTGGGGGACCGTGGCATGGGGATTCCCTGGGTGGTAAGCAGCCCAAAATAAGCGGGTCCCTGGCATTTTTGGGGTCCCCACCCCAACATAAAACTAATGGGGCGGCACAGGTGGGCTACGAGAATGCGGGGACGGTGGAGTTCCTGTTGGACCGCAACGGGAACCACTATTTCATCGAGGTCAACTCGCGGCTGCAGGTGGAGCACACAGTGACTGAGGAGATCACAGGGTGAGGACGGCAGGCTGGCGTCCCTGGGGATCATCGGGGGGTCCTGTGATCCCGGGGTCCCCAAAAAGGCCTGCGGTGGGGTTGGGGGATGCTGGGGGGGAGGGCGGCTCGTGGATTTTGGAGTCGCTGGGAAGATGGGGAGGTGCGACGTTGGTATGACGGGGCTTAAGGATGATATTTGGGGGGTACGCAGGGAGCGCCCAGCTCCCCAGGATGGGGATACGGGGGCACCCAGACCCCAAGAAATGGGGGCCGTTCTCCCAGATGTGGCTGTTTCCCCACCTCCTGACCTCCCTGCAGCGTGGACCTGGTGCAGGCGCAGCTGCTGGTGGCCGCTGGGCGCTCCCTGCCCGAGCTGGGGCTGCAGCAGGACAGCGTGCGGGTGAACGGCTGCGCCATTCAGTGCCGGGTCACCACCGAGGATCCGGCCCGAGGCTTCCAGCCCGACACCGGGCGCATCGAGGTGGGTGCGGGTGGGGGACGTGGGAGGAGGACCAGGGGAGGTGGATGGGGTCTGCGTGGGAAACCTGTGAGGGACAAACGGGGTCCCTACAAGCGATCTGTGGGGGGTGAATGGGGCACCGATAGGGTCTGTTTGGGGGAGGAACGGGGGACCTTAGAGGGATGAATCTGCGGGGTGTTTGTGGGGGATCTACGAGGTCTGTATGGGGGGCCTATTTAAGATGAATGGGAGATCTGTAGGACCTGTATGGGGTTCCTAGGTGCTTGTAGGATGTGATGTGGCCATCTTTGGGTTCACAGGGCCGCGTAGGGTCCTCAGGGCACGCAGTCTGTGGGACCGTACGGGGGCGGCATAGCGGTGTCATACGGCGTACGGCCACGTGAGGGCAGTGCGGAGCCACACGATGCCGTATGGGATCTATGGGGGTCCGATCCATCCCGCAGGTGTTCCGGAGCGGGGAGGGAATGGGGATCCGCCTGGACGGAGCCTCGGCCTTCCAGGGCGCTCTGATCTCGCCCCATTACGACTCGCTGCTGGTGAAGGTGATCGCCCACGGCCCCGACCAGCCGTCCGCGGCCGCCAAGATGAGCCGAGCGCTGGCTGAGTTCCGCATCCGCGGCGTTAAGGTGGGCGCTGGGCTGCACAAGGGGGTCCTCAGCCCCTCCTGCTTGCTCACGCCAATGGCAACGTCTCTTGCAGACGAATATCCCCTTCCTGCAGAACGTCCTCGCACACCCCCAGTTCCTGGGGGGGGCCGTTGACACTCAGTTCATTGATGAGAACCCCGAGCTGTTCCACCTGCGGCCCAGCCAGAACCGGGCCCAAAAGCTCCTGCACTACCTGGGTGGGGTCCTGATGGAAGGCTGGGGATCCTGGGAGGGGTCCTGGGGAGTCTTGAGGATGTTTGGGGGTCCTGAAGGGGTTCTGGGGGTCTTGGGAGGTGACTCGGGGAGTCCTAGGAGGTGTTTGTTGGGTTCCTAAAGGGGTGTTTGGGGAGTTCTGAGGGGAGCCTGGCTGACCTGAGGGTTCTAAAGGGGGTCAAGAGGTCCTGGGGAGTCCTGAAAGGGTTTTGAAAGGGCCTGGGGGNCCCCACGCCCAGCAGCAGCATCTGCAGTGCAGATCCGGACAATGGCGCACGCCTTTGTCATCAGCTGTCCCTCCTGGTGACATCCCAGCACCCCGCTGGCAGAGGAGGCTTTTGGGGGGGGAGGGGCTTCCTTTGTGTCCCCCAAATCCGCACTCTGAACGGCTTCAATCCCTTCCTTCAAACCCCAAATCAGAGCCCCCAAAAGGTCTCAAAATGAGCCCTAAAAGATCCCGTTTCCATCATTTTAAGCCCGAATTCCAGATCCAAGCCCACAAAAGGGCCATTTCCCCCATGTCTGAACCCCAGAAGTCACATCTGAGCCGCAAAAAAGCCTCTGCCTCCCACATCATCACCCCTAAAAACCCCCAAACGCCAAATTCCCCACATCCCAGCCCCAAAAGCGTCACCAGGAACTCACAACTCCACACCTATAACAAAAGCCCACATTTACACCCCGAGGCGCACATTTGAGCCCCAAGTCCCACATCTGTGCCCATCTGCACCCTTTATTTGAGCCCAAAGGCCTCGGCCTCCTCATCTGCCCCCCGAAATCCCCTTTT
Organism: Pavo muticus; assembly: GCA_016647715.1. Lineage (NCBI taxonomy): Eukaryota > Metazoa > Chordata > Aves > Galliformes > Phasianidae > Pavo > Pavo muticus. The sequence continues at coordinate 20,365 of JACDJE010000923.1, forward strand.
TGCCCTAAATCTCACATTTTTGCCCCAAGTTCCCACATTTGAGCCCCCAGAGGCCTCATTCTCTTTACCCACACCCCAAAATCCCATATTTATGCCCTCCAAACCCCATTTACGTCCATCTGTCCCTTTTATTTGAGCCTCAAGGCCGCAATTCTCCCCACCTGCACCGCCAAATCACCCCTTTTTGCCCCCGAATCCCACATCTGAGTCCTCAAACACCACATTTATGCCTCCAAAGACCTCATTCTCCTCACCCACGCCGCAAAATTCCGTATTTACGCCCCAAATCCTACATTTTCTCCACCAAATTCCACATTTTCGCCTGAAAATTCCACACCTAGGCCCCAAAAGGCCTCGCCCAGCCGGGCCCGCTCCCTCTCCTCCCTTCTCCCGGCTCTTACCGGCGCAGGCCGGGGACCCGTGCCTCCTGCAGGCCGGCCCCGCGGGCTCGGAGGGGGCCGAGGAGGAGGAGACGAACGGGGACTGAGCGGCAGGGTCGGCCATGGCGGCGGCGGAGCCTCTGCGCAGAACGTCCGTCCCCGACGGCGGCCACTCAACGACTGCGGCCGGGGGCGGGGCGGGGCGGCGGCGCGCAGCCACTGCGCATGCGCCAACCTCTGCGCCGAGCGCAGAGACCCGGCACGCATGCGCAGCCGCGCCCAGCCCCCTCCTCTCGGCCGCACTGCGCAGGCGCCGAGTTAACCACGCCTCTCTGCGCGTGACCTGTGCCGCCCCGCGAGGCGTTGCCATGGCGCTCAGCGCGCGGGCTGATGGCAGCTGTAGTTCTGGAGGCCGCACGCCATGGAGGGCCTGCAGGAGGTGAGAGAACCTCATCCTGCAGGGCTGAGGCCGCTACGGAGCATCGTTCCCCATGCTGTAGGGAGGGCCGCAGGGGGTCTATTGATCTCTCTATAGGTGAAGCAGCACTGTGAAGCGTTCCCTAAGGGATTTAGTTGCCTACGACTGTTTTCTATGGAGTACAGATCTATGGCTCTGTATAGAGCTGAGAGGATTTTCTGTGAGGAGAATGTAGCTATAAGCTGTGCAACAAAAGTGGTTGCGAGCTGTAAAACGTTCCGCATAGGGGGTGTATGCTTTCTCTACGACATACAATGTTACAGGAGCTCTTCTATAGAAGAGGGAGACCATAGAGCGTCCCCGAGGAGTGTAGAGCGCCGCGCAGACTTTCCCGCATAGCGCCCCCTTCCGGCCGGGAGGTCCCGCCCCAGAGGTCCCGGGGGGAAGGGGCGGTGACATTGAAGTCACGTGGCCACCCGTCCCGCCGCAAGATGAGTCACGCGGGCCCGGCCCCCATTGGCTCCGCCCTCAGCCAATCACCGCCCGCGCGCGGCAAGCGGGAAAGGCGTGTCCTTCTGCAGGGAGCGACGTCCCTCTGGACCAATAGAGAAGCGAACGCGGAGGCGGCGAGCCAATCAGGTGCACGCGTTCCGATAAGTGGGCGGTGCGGAGGCGGAGCAGTAAGGGGCGGGGCTAGCGGGCCGGGCCGGACCGGGACCCGGGGGGCAGCGGCAGTCGCAGAGCGGTGAGCGGGGGGGGGTGCCGGGGGTAGACGTAAGTACCCCTATATGACCTGACCCACGTGACCCCCTTAAGACACGCCCCCTTCCCCGTATAGCCACTCGCTATAGGGGACCGGTGCCCACGTGACCACCTGTGTAGTCCCTATAGTCCCTCCATGTGTCCCAGTCCATATGGCGCCTGTAGGGCCCTCTGTGGCCCCCTTACCGTCCCTTATAGGCTCTGGGACTCCCTGTAGACCTGGCCCCTGTGCAGTGTCCCTATATAGGGTCCTTTATAGGGCCTGGCCTCCTGCCGTACGTCAGAGCCCCCTATAGTCCCCTTATGTGGACCCTTATATGCATACAAATCTGTCCCATGTAGAGTGGGGTCTCCTATGGGCCGGGGGGGTACCTGTGGGGCTGTAGGGGCCCTGTGGGGTTATAGGGACGATATGGAATTAGTGGGGCTCTTATGGGGCTATAAGGAGTGTATGGGGTTATTAGGAGTCATACGGAGTTACTGGGGGCCCTGCAGGACTATAGGAACTGTATGGGGTCATTAGGGGCCATGCAGAGTTTTTAAGGGCTACATGGGGCCGTAGGGGCCATTTAGAATTATTAGGGGCCATATAGGACCATAGCGGCTACCTGGAGTTATTAGGGGCCATATGGGCCATAAGGAGTTCTTGGGAGCCATATGGGGCTGTAAGGACTCATACGGAGCTACTGGGGGTCACAGGAGACTATGGGAGTTGTATGGGGTTATTAGGGGCCTTATGGGACATAGAGAGCTAATTAGGAGACGTAGAGGTTAACTGGGGGCTGTGTGGGGCTATAGGGGCCGTGTGGGGCTATAGGGGCCGGGCAGGGGCAGCACCACGTGGGCTCGGACTTCGCCCTCCCCGGGGGTCAATGATTCACCAGGGCCGGCGTGCGAGGCGCGTGCGGGGCGTGCAGGAGGGTGGTCGTGCCAGGGGAGCTCGTGCAAGGAAGGTGCTCGTGAAAGAGAGGTGCTTCTGCGAGGGGGGGGCGTGGGAGTGCAAGGGGGGCTTACGTGGGCAAGGTGCTCATGCAAGGGTTGCTGGTGAGGAAGAGGAGCTTCTGCAGGAGGTGTTTGTGCTAGGAAGCTGTTTGTGCAAGGAGAGCTCGTGCAAGGAAGGTGCTTGTGTAAGGAGGGCTTGTGCAAAGGATGCTTGTGCAAGAGAGGTGCTCGTGCAAGGCGTGTTAGGGCAAGGAAGGTGCTTGTGCATTCACACGCATGTGCTGGGGCCATGGCAGCACTCACCCCGCCTCCACCATCTCATTAATCAGCCCACGCTTGCTGCCTGCTAATTAAGCTGGGCTGGCGCTAATTGGCCGTGATGAGGGGCGGGGGACCCCGGATTGTGCTGGGGCACTGGGAAAGGGG
>JACDJE010000923.1:38448-52337 GCA_016647715.1 Pavo muticus
CACCCCACCCTTCCCCACATACTGGGGACATAGATCTCTGCTCTCTGCTCGTCCGGCAGCTCACTCCAGTTGCGCTTGGCCGTGGCTATGCATGGTTTCTTCACCAAGAAGGCACGTGGCATGGTGGGCAATGGACCCCCGATAGATCCCAATAGATCGCCAAGCCCTCAGCTGGATCCTGGCTTTGTTCTGTATCACAGCTCCTTGGGCAGCTTCAGCCTTCAGGTGACTGAATTGGAGTCACTTTCAGCAATAAATCCCAGATTTCCAGGCTGCTTCAGTGGTAGATCCTAGATCTTTGGTCAGTTTCAGTGATAGATTCCTAATCCTTGGTTGGTTTCAGCACCAGCTCCCAGATTCCTGGTCAGTTTTGGCTCTGGATCACAAGTATTTGGTCAATTTCAGCACCGGATCCCAGATCCCCAATCCGTTTTAGTGGTAGATCCCCAATCCTTGGTCAGCTTCAGCTATAGATCCCAGATCCTTGGTTGGTTTCAGCAGCAGCTCCTTGGCCCTTGGTCACTTTTGGTCCCAGATTTTGACAGTTTCAGCTCCAGATCCCAGATCCTCGATCAGTTCCAGTACCGGATCCTGCAACCTCAGTGCATCCCAGTGCATCTGACCCCGATCCCAGCCTCACCAGGAGCTGACGCCGTCACCACACAGTCTCACGTTGTGTCGCCGCCACCAAGATGTCCCATATGGTGTCACCAGCAACCAGCAGTGCCTCCAACACCTGGCGGTGCCACCGCACAGCCCCACGCCGTGTCACCAGCACCCAGCAGCCGTAGCTGTGTGGTCCCCCAACACTCGGTGGTGTCACTGAGCCACAAGCTGCTGCGCATCACCGCTTGTGTGCGGCTGATTGGGTGCTGCCAGCTGTCACCGGTTGGGTGCCACTGGTTGGCATCGGTTGTCTGTCACCCCTCGGTGCTGGCTGTCGGTGCAGCTGGTGGCTGTGCATTGCCTGGTGCCTGGTGCCGGCTCTGCACCACCTGTCCCGCCCCAGGAGGTGTCACCGGAGGGACCGGTTGAGCCAGGGCAGAGCTTGGAGCCGGTCGGGCGGGCGCCACGTTGGGAAATAACGGGGAGCCCCCGCCCCGGCCCTGGGGATGAGGCGGGTAATGGGGACGTGGGGGGACACGGGAGTAGCGTGAGGGTATGGGGAGACGTGGAGGGACATGGGAAGACACGGGAACATGGGGGAACGTGATATACGGGGAGGGCAGGGACATAGGGGGACACGGTGAGGACAAGGAGACACGGAGGACTTGAGGACATGGGCTGATGGGGACAAGATGATATGGGAGGACGCTGGGGGGAATATGAGGGACGTGGATGTGGGGACATGGAGGACATGGGAATATGGGGATGGGAGCTGATGGGGTGGATAGGAGTACATGGAGTGATGGGGACAGAGATGTTGAGGGGCTCAAAGGGGACACAGGGGGACAGGTGGAGTGGGGCTATGGGGACCTTGAGGGAAATGTGGCCGCACGGGCAGCCTCGTGCACCTTGCCGGGGCGGTGTCAGCCTGGAGGATGACGGAGGGGGGGGGGGGGGGGACGCGGGGGAACCGGCCGGGCCGGCCCTGAGTCACTGCACCGCGCCCCGGGGACAGGGACGAGCCACCCCAATGCCTGCTGTCACCTCCAGACCCCATGGCGTACACACACACAACTGTGGGACAAACGGGGGCTGGGGAGGTCTCTGAGGGGCTATAGAGGGTCTGTGAGGGGTTATAGGGGGGTCTCTGAGGGGCTGTAGAGAGTCTGTGAGGGGTTATAGGGGGTCTCTGAGGGGCTATAGAGGGTCTGTGAGAGGTTATAGGGGGTCTCTGAGGAGCTTTGGGGCTCTATGGGAGGCTACAGTGGGAGCTATACAGATTCTATAGGGGCTCTATGGGGCTATGGGGACACAGGGAATCTACAGGGGGCTATAGGGGCTCTGTGGGGGGACATAGGCGACTAGAGGGAGTCTGTGTAAGGCTATAGAGACCCTAGGGGGCTATAAAGTACTATTGGGCGGGGCTGAGGGGCGAGGCCACACAGAGACCCTCCCACTTCCTGTCGCGCGCCGCCCCGTCCCACTTCCGGTCGCACCCCACAGCGCCATGGCAGGGCCTTGGGGGCGGCTGGCGGCGGCCCTCAGCCCCCAAACCTCTTCCTCTCCCCCGGCGCTGCGCGCCCTCCGCCGCTCCCACCACCCCGCCCCGCGCCACCAGGTGAGGCTGCTCCGATTTCCACGCTCCTCTTCCCCCATTATCCCCAATGGGTCCCAGCGTAACTGCTCCCCCAAAGGGAACGCGTGCACTGCGGAAATGGGTCCTCCCCGGAAACGCGATCCGCCTCACTGGGGTTCCGCTCCCACTTTGGTTCCCACAGCCCACCGATCCGGAGGAGGGCGACCCCGCGGGGGAACAGCGTGTCCCGGGGGGGTGGTACTGACCTGGAAGGGGACGGCTGTGTCCTTAGAGGGGTGGTGACATGGGGACGTATCAGCTGTGTCTCCACGGAGATCCTCTGTCCCCCCACCTCCCCGACACCCACTCTCCTCTCCCACAGATGGATTTGCTGCTGCTACTACTGGAGTCCCCCCGGGAGCTTTGCGGGGGCCCTGGGGGGGTCCCGGCTGTGTGCGGGGCTCTGCTGGAGCTGCTGACGCTGCCCCACACCCCTCCGGGGCCCCCCCGCGCTCTCCTCCTTCTGGCCACCGTCACCATCCTGCTGGCCGCCGGCATGGAGGGGTCCCTGGGAGTTGCCCCTTTTGTGGCCCTGCTGCTGCAGGAAGCTGAGGGGGTGAAGCAGGGGGGGGCCCCGGCAGCGGCAGCCGAGTGCCTGCGGGAACTGCTGAGGGCACGGGGGCCTGGGGACCCCCCCAGGATGTTGCCCCCCGGTGCTCGGAGGTCCCTGCTGGGTCGCTTGGCCGTGGCCTCTGCCGTGCAGCCCCTGGTCCTGCTGCTGGCGGAAGGTGAGAAGCTGGGGGGGACCCAAGGGATCCTGTGCTGGGACTGGGGATGAATCTTGGGGGGCTCCATGGTGGGTCTCTGCATTGGTACTGGGAAGGATCTGTGGGATGAGTTTGGGAAGGATGCTGGTGAATGCCCTAATGGGATCCCAGGGATTCTTGCATTGGTACTAGAAAGGATCCAGGGGAATCCCAGAATGGGGCTGGGAGGAATCCAGGGGATCTCTGTATTGATGATGGGAAGGATCTCAGTGGACCCCTCAATGGGAATGGAAAGGATCCCAGGGAATCTCATAATGGGATCCTCGGGATACCTGCTCTGGAACTGGGAAGGATCCCAGTGAGCCTTCTGGTGGGACTGGGAGTATCCAGAGGAACCCCATAGTGCCTTGTGGCGCAGCTGGTGAGACCCCCCCCGTCTCTTCTTTCACATCAGATCCTGATGAATCCTGCCACACTGCTGGAGCAGATCCTGGGGCATCCCCTGGCACTGCCGCATTGACTGCAGGTGAGTCCTTTCAGCACCAGATCCCAGCCCATCCTCACACGGTGATCCGCTCCATCCCAATGGCTCTTCTGTGCTGGATTGCAGTCATCTTTGTGTTGCCTTTGCAGCTGGTCCTGGTGAGCCTCGCATCACCGCGGGACTGAGCTTGAGTGGATCCCAGTGCACCACTTCACTGGATCCCCTAGACCCCCCCGACACAGTGCTTACAGAGCCTGGGGATCCCCGTGCCACTGCCTCGCTGGATCCTGGGGATCCCCTCTGCATAGCACCGCTGGATTCTGAGGGTCCCCATGGCACAGCGCTGCGGGATCCAGGCATTTTCTTTCATGACACCTTACCAGATCCCAAGGATCCCCGTGCCACTGTTCCGCTGGATTCTAGGGGTCTTGATGACAGAGCACCACGGGACCCCAGGGAACCTCATGGCACCCCCCCCCCTCCCCGCCGCCTCCTCACCCACTCCTTCCTCCTGACGCCCGCAGCCCAGGCCCAGCTCCTGTGGGTGTTGAGGGGCAGCGAGGGCCCCTCCCTGAGCTCTTCCCCAGTTCTAAACCAGTTGCTGCCCACCGCAGAGCCGGCGCTGCTCCACGCCACCCTGTGGGGGTCCCAGGGGGGTCTCTGCCCCGTCCCTGCCACCCTCCAGCACCGCTTGGCTTCCTTAGCCCAGCACCCAGCGCTGCACCCCTCCCTGCGCCTCTTCTTCCTCTTCTGCCTTGGCACCCCCCCCGTGCCCCCCTTGCCCTCCCATTTGGCTGCTAGCCTCTTCCCCACCTCTGCCGACCCCCCCGAGCTCCTCCTGCCCCACTTTGAGCTGGCAGCTGCCGCTTGCTCCGGGAGGGGTGATGAAGGGGAGCGGGGGAGCTGCTGGCTCCAGGCTTTGATGATGGGGTTGGCAGCGGGGGGGGGACCTCCTGGTGTTTTCTGCCGGGCGCTGGTGGCCTTTTCTAAGCACCTGGGGGGCAGTGGGAACCCCCCTGCGGAGCTGGCTGCGGCCGCCACTGCTTTGCTGCTGCGGTGCCCCCACTTCGCCCCCCAGATTTTAGAGGCGGCAGGGGGGGCGGGGGAGTGGAGACGGGCTCTGGGCACTGCTTTGCGGCAGGGGGTGCTGGGGGCACCCCTCCCTCAAAATGAGGGGGGGCTACGGGGGTACCTGAGAGTATTGGCTCAAGCTCCTGGCCCCCCCTGGCCCAAAGCGTGCAGCCGTTACCTGCGGCATTTGGCTGCCCAGGAGGGGGTGTGCAGTGACTGGAGGGGGGGGCAGGGGGTGCTGAGTGCTGCCGCCCCCCTCTTGCCCCATGGAGCTCCTCCGTTAACCCCACAGACCATTGGAGGGGGGGACCTCGATGTCAGCGACCGGGCTGGGCTTCACGCTGCCTTAATAACAGCTTTGGGTCCCCCCAAATTGGTCACCATCTTGGCTGCCCCCCCACTCCATGTGCCCCCACCTCGGGTGATTGCGGAAGGGGGGGGCTCAGCTCTCAGCCTCCGCTCAGTCCTCCCTCCTTTCCGCCTCCATCGTCTCCCTGTCCCCGCCCCACCGCTCCCCCCTCCTTTTGGTGCTCCTCTGGATCCCTGGGGTTACGGAAGGGCAGTGGCACGAGGGGGAGCACAGGGGGGATTGCAGCTTTGCCTCCACTTGGAGCCCCACCACGTGCCCTCCCCTCCCCACCTTCAGGTCCTGGCGTTGCTGCTGCAGGTGGGGGGGGCACAGGGCCGTTTGGTGAGGTTGGGGCCGGGGGGAGCAGATTTGGGGCTCACCCTGCGCCCTTCCCGCACCCCTCCCCCTGTTCTCCCGGTCAGTGCTGTTTTTAGCTCGTTGGGGGGGGCAGCAGCTGTCACCTCTTTGCCCCCCCTGCCTTTACCTGTGGTGGCTCAGCTGCGACCTCTGGCCATTCCACCCCCTTGGGACGCCCCCAGGCGACGCCGCATGTTTGATGCCATGTGGGAAACCCTTGCGGGAGGGCCCGAAAGCAGGGTGGTTTGGGAAGGGGCCCATCCCCCAGCCAGCCTCACCCCCTTCGTGTTGGATGAAGGGGGTGAAGATAGGGGGTGGGTAGTGGCTGCCTCATTGCCCCCCCGTGGCCTGGCCCTGCTGTGGGGGCGGGAGGGGTGTGTGGACATGCGGTGCCAACGCTGGGGGGCTCTGATTCCTTTGGCCCAGCTATTGCGGGGAGAGGCCTGAGGGCATCGCCCTCCCAGGTTGTCCCCAAATGTCCTCAGTGTGTTCCTACCCCCCAAACACGAGGAGTGCAGAGCCAATGTTGGTCTGCTGTCTGTCCATCCAGGATGTGGGGGATTGTGAGCCCCATGAGGCTGGAGGCAAAGGGTCCTTGGGGGGTGATGGTGAGGGGACTTAAGGGAGAGTACTGTAGAGAATAAACGAGGATGGAGGTGGTTCCAGAAGGTATAAATGGGTCTGGGGGTTTCTCATGAGGTATAAATTTCTGTCTAAATGGGAACAATACAGATTGAAGTGCAGGACTGTCTGTTCCATAAGGAATTGGTTGAATGGTTACAGTCAGAGGGTTCATGTCCAGGTGGAGTCTGGTGATGAGTGGTGTCCATCTCAAAATCTTCAACGCCTTCATCAGTGACACCGGCAGTAAGTTCAGCACTTTTATCACTGGCACAGCCCCACATCCCCCCACACAGCTGCACCTCAGCAAGGACTTGGGCCAGCAGAGCAGCAGCCACCACCACGGGTGGGGTTTGAGCATCACTGCTGCATTCCATCAAATCAGACCTCTTGTCTTTAGGCGAGCAAGAGCAAGGCACATGTCCTGGAAAGGGGGTGGAGAGCTGCGGAGGGTTGGCGGTGCCATTCCCCCTGCACACACATCTCACCTGGTGCAACAAGGTCCCCATCCCCACTAAGGACTCCAGGTGTGATCTTTCTATTGCCTCTCCAATCATGATGTGTCATCTGCCTTAGCTGAATAGGTGAGGCAAAACACTGCTCATCACCTTGCAAATTCCCCATAATTATAAACAGCCACCACATGCATTTGCAGCGCTCCAGCTTTTCAGCTTTGGCATTTTTAAGCAAGAAATGAGTTTGTAAAAAAACAAAACAAAAAAAACACCCAAGTTCCTGTTGCAAATAGGAACTGCAAAAAGGCCGAGGAATCATCGATTTTTCTTTTCTTTCTTCCCTTCTTCCAACTTTGTGTTCTTCACCCGAAATCTAAAGAAAAAAAAGAACGGAGCCGTCGGAGGTCGTTCCCGTTCATTCCTCAGTCTGCTGCAACCGCGTGGCCAAAGCGCGGAACTGCCAAGGTTACGTTTGGTCCTGCGGGCAGCACAGCGCGTGCGCGCAGAAATGCTGACGGGGGTGTCTGAGTTCTGACCGCTCTGCGCAGCGAATCCGCCAATCTCTATCGCATTTAGTCCTCCAGGCAGCAGTGCGCATGCGCTCGAGGAAGGGCAGGAGGCGCGGATTTCTCCCTATTCCTTGTGCGGGCGAGCAGAGCAGTCACAGGCCTTCAGCTCTGAGCAGTGCTTCCCCATCAGTATTATCCTAACATCACCCCAAACGAATCCCCCATCGCCACCCCAACTATGTCGCCCCCCAAGGGATACCCCAACATCACCCCCCCAACGCCGGCCCCCAGCAACTCCCCAACAACGTAACTCCCTGATATCAACCCCAGCGAAACCCCAACATCACTCCCCAACAACATCACCCTGACATCACTCCCTGCGGTCACCTCCCAGCATCACTTCTGAACATCACCCCAGATTCACACCAACAACATCAGCCCCCAGCATCACCTCACAACATCGCTCCTGTTTCAGAGTACATTTAGATCCCATAGACAGGATACAGCAGGAGCAGAGACAACCAAACAGTGCACTCAGAGCAGCACAAAGGGTTACAAGTTCTGTTCAACATACACACCCTAACACACACACAGGCATCCATTGTAGATAATCCCTGTAAGTGGGAAGTAGAAACTCCCTAAGCAAGTGCCCCATTATTTTCTGACCCCTGAGAGCCAGGATACTTGGTTCCATCCCAGGATCGTTCTTTAGACAGGGGCCTTAAGGTCCCTAACACAACCCCCCAACAATGTCACCCCCCCATGACCTGTGCCACCCCAACATCACTCCCCAGTGTCACCGCTGCTGTGTCACCACAATAATATCACACCCCAGCACCATCTCCAGCGATACCCCCAAATAACCCCCATCACACCCTAAACTAAAACCAGTGTCACCCCAGTGCCCCCCAAGCGTGCATCCCCAGCATCTCCCTGATGTCACCTCTCAGCAATACACCAACATCACCCCAGTGTCACTGCAACATCACCCCAGTATTGCCCCCCCATCATCACTCCTTGATGTTAAACCCCAGTGATATCCCAACAACACCCCTCAATTTCACTCCCCAACATCACTGCAGTATCAACCTGCAGTGTCACCCCCCAGCATGATCCCAACTATGTCACTCTCCAATGTCACCCCCCATGATACCCCAACATCACCCCTAACATCCCTAGGAAATATCATCCTAGAGTCACACCTCAAGAATATCACCCTAATGATGCCTCCCTAGTGTCCCCCCCAATGATAACCCAACATCACCCTAACCATGTTACCCCTTGGTGTCATTCCCCAACACTGGGGGGCACTGAGAGGCTCTAAGGAGCACTGGGGGGCTCTGACAAGCACAGAGGGGCACTAGGGAAGTTTTTCTCCCCAAAATTCCAATTTGCTCCAGAAAGAGAACATTTCCTTTCTCAGAATTCCCACTTTTTCCACCCCCCCCATATACTGCTTTTCTCCCTAAAGTATAAGACTTTTTCTCAGAATACCATTTTTCTCTCCAAAATATCATTTCTCTCCGAAAAACATGACATTTCCTCCATCAAAATACTACTTTTCTCCCCCAGATGAGAAATTTTCCTCCCCAAAATACTTATTTTCTCCCACAAATATGACACAAAACAACGGGAATGATCTGAAGAGAAACAGTAACTTATTAATCCAACCAAATCAAACAAAATGAGAGCAACACAGAGCATCCAAATATGAGTTCTTACACAGGGAAACAAGTACGTTTTTCTCTGCAGCAAACCAAGAGAGTGAGCAGCTACAGTCTAGCCAGGAATCCCACCTTCCTTCCTCTACCAGGTCCTCCAGGAACGTTTCTCCTCCCCTCCCGTCCGAGAACCCAAAATGCCCATAAAGGCAACCCACAAAATCAGAACATGAGCTCTTTAACTCCCAATGCTTTACGTGATGTTCTGATGTAGAATACTGTATAATCAAAGAGTATACAGATGCTGCATAGCATACAGAGAAGTTAAGCTGGTAAGGTTATCACATTGACAAAGATAATCAGAGAAAAATGGAAAATGCTCACCGAAATTATAGGCTTGCAAAAAACTCCACAAGGAGCAATCTACAGGAAGAGATCCTTCCTCAGTGGCAGTCAGCCCTTAAATGGGGTCTAGGAGAGCTGCAGCCAGGCTCCACCCCTACCAGTCACACAGCTGAATTGCCTTCACCTGTGCTCCCGCTGAGTCCACCTGTGCTGACTCAGTGCTCGCCTCAGGTGGTCAATCAGTGGTTCAGGCTGTGACTCAACAGCTCCCATTCACAGGGCCATTGAATGGCAAATGTGTGTCCCCGGAGCTGTGGGTGTGCAAACAGCACTCGCTGCGTTCCCAGCAGTGATTTCAGCCCTTTGCTGTCCGGGCTGCTCACACAGATCTCAGCATCTGCTGTGTCAGCATTGAGATCTGTGCTCCCCTGTCTGTTAGAAGTGTCACCAATTGGCATTGAGGACAGATTGGGATCAAAATAAGTGGGCTGTCACAGGTCAACCATCCATAAACCTCCCTTGGCAGACATTCATTTTACTCGTTTTCTTTGCTCCACGGCTGTATGGGCACTGTGAGAGCACGGCCTGAGGCTGTGAAGGAGCACCTGGGGAGGGGCGCAGCCCTGCGAGCACAGCTGGGGGCAGCTCGGCTGTGGGGTGGGGCTGAGCCGGGCTCCACCCCTCCCTGACCCCATTTAAGGGCTGGGAAGCATAGGCGCAGCATCTGAGCCTGTGGAGTGCTTCCTTTAGGGTGTGAGCTCTGCTCCTTGGAATGGGTGGTCCCTTTTCTATTGCAGGGCTGCGATCTCCTCCTTTTTTGGGGGCTCCTACCACATGTATGGGCTGGTAGCCATCTATACCTGGAAACTGCTTCTTCCAGAGTGTGGGCAAGTGTTGGCCCTTGGAATGGGGTAAGTGGTTCTTTCTTATTTTAGGGCTGTGATCTTCTCTTTTAGGGGGATTCTGACCACATTTAAGGATTGGTAGCTGTAAGGGTAGCATCTCTACCTGGAGTCTACTTCCTTTGGGGTGTGGGGTGAGCCTTAGAATGGGGTGAGTGATTCCTGCTTTATTTCAGAGCTGTGAGCTCTGCCTTTGTGGGGGGATCTCAAGCTGGATTAGAGCAGCTGTATCTGCTATGTGTGTCCTTACAGTACCTTCAATCTCTCTCTAAAGGCAATGAAGGGGTTCTCTTCTGTTCCTAGCTCTTTCTCCTTGTGGAAGTGTTCCATCCCTTGGTTTGTATTTGTGGTCCTCCTCTGGATGTGCTCCCACAGCTCCATGTCTCTCCTGCACTGAGGACTCCACATCCAGATGCAGCATTCCAGGTGAGGCCTCACCAGTGCAGAGCAGAGGAGTGGGGATCGCCTCCTTTCGTCTGCTGACTGCACATCCTTGGATGCAGCCCAGGATACGGTTGGCTTTCTGGGCTGGGAGAGCACGTTGCTGGCTCGTATCTAGCTCCCACCCACCAGTGCTGCCAGGCCTTATGGGGCAGGACCCAGCGTGTTTTGGTAGTGGGGGCTCCTTCGTCCCACCTGCAGACCCTGCACTTGGATTTGTTGAACCTCATGAGGTTCAGCTGTGCCCACTGCTCAGCCTGTTGAGGTCCCTCTAGATGGTGTCCTGTCCCTCTGGTGTGTCACTGCACCCAACAGCTGGGTGTCGTTAGGGTGCACTTGACCCCACTGTTGATGTCACTGATGAAGGGGCAATCCCAGATGTTTAAACAAACTGGGCAAAGAACACCTTGAGAACAGCCCCGCACAGAAAAACTTGGGGATCCTGGTGGATGAGAAGCTGGACATGAGGCAGCAGTGTGTGCTTGCAGCCTGGAAGGCCAGCTTTGTTCTGGGCTGCATTTAAAAAAAAAAAAAAAAAAAAAAAAAAAAAAAAAAAGGAGTGGCCAGCAGGGAGAGGGAGGTGATTGTCCCCCTCTACTCAGCTCTTGTGAGGCCCCATCTGCAGTACTGCGGCCAGGCCTGGGGCCCCCAGCACAGGAAGGATGTGGAGCTCTTGGAGCGGGTCCAGAGGACGGCCACTAAGATGATCAGAGGGCTGGAGCACCTCTTCTATGAAGAAAGGTTGAGGGAACTGGGCTTCTTCAGCTTGGAGAAGAGAAGGCTGCAGGGAGACCTCACTGTGGCCTTCCAGCACTTGAAGGGAGCATATAAACAGGAGGGGGAACGGCTGTTTACGAGGGTGGATTGTGATAGGACAAGGGGGAATGGTTTTAAATTGAGATGGGAGGTTTAGGTTAGATATCAGGAGGAAGTTTATCATGCAGAGGGTGGTGATGCACTGGAACATGTGCTTTAGAGTCACTTCCAGGAGGATCTGCTCTGTGATCATTCCCAGCACAGAGGTGAGACTGACACGTTGGTGGTTCCCGGGGTCATCCTTTCTATCCACAATAACAGGTGTGCTGTCACCTTTTTTCTACTCACCAGGGACTTCACCTGACTACCACGACTTCTCAAATACCATTGAGAGTGGCCTGGTGACTGCATCAGTGAATTCCCTCATGACTCTGGGATGCATCTCATCAGGACTCACAGACTCCTGGATGTTTGGGTCCTCAGGTGGTCCAGAACCTGATCTTGACTCACAGTGTGGAGCAGGAAGGTGGTTGGTGGGGGTGGTATTGCTTCCTCAATCCCCACCTACCAAACCAAAGATGAGGGCTGCGGGCTGCGTGATGAGCAGTTATCAGAGAAGATGGAAGCAAAAATGTTGTTGGGTCCCTGAGCCTTCTCCTTGTGCATTGTTCCCAGCTGCTGGTAAGAACAGTGTGCTCAGGGTGCAGCCCTGCATATGTGGAGCAGTGCCTTCATCACTGTGTTGTGTCACACAGGTGGCGGCGCAGAGCTGCGGTGCTCCCGAGTGCTGTAGTGACTGCACAGAGAGATGCGTGGGTCTGCATGGGAACAGCAAGGAACTGAATTCTGCGTTTCCTGGAATGGACTGGAACCCCACTTTGCTGACTGCTGGTTGCCTGCCCAGCAGGTAAGGGCAGTGCACACCCACCTATATAGTGTTTACCTATTGTTAGTGAGACACAAGGCAGCACTCACAGAGCTCTTTATTGCACTTCATGGTGCCCTGAATGCTGCCTGTCCTTTTCTTCCCACGTTCTCTTCCCCTCTGGCCTTCCCTGTGGAGTTCTCCTTTTCTTTGCCTTGGCTTTCCCTTGGGTGTGTGCTCTACTTGCCTTTGCCCTCTGTGTTGGCATTCCCTGCCACATTCTCTCTGTCCTCTTGTAGTCACCTCTGTTTGCTTTACAGAGCCTTCATTTGAGACTTGGGTGCCACAGAACGAGATATCAAAGAAAGAGGAACCAACTCACTCCTTCCAGAAACAGCCTGGGAAACGAAGGGTGAGCTGAGGAGTGCAGCCCTCTTCAGTTTGAGCTCTGCGCTGTGAAAAGGAAGCGAGGCGGAGGAAAACCCACACACAGACTCAGACTGCATACGCGCTCCTGGAAGCCCTGCTGAGACAGGAAGGGGTGGATGGAGGCTCCTCCTGCTCCAGACACCGATGTGCTGCTTCAGGCTGTGACCCAGGAATTGCACCGCTGCTCTGTTTTGGCGCTCGTTCCCTTTGCCCTTGGCATTCCTTGGGCCTTCTCTTTGCCCGCCGTTGCGTTCTTCCTTGCAGCATTCTCTTGGCCCTTGCCTGGGCCATTTATGCGGCGTTATCTGTGGCCTCTGTTTTTGGTGTTCCTTGTGGTTTTTGCGTGGCCTTATGGCCCCTCTGTTTTTGGCGTTCCCTCTGTTTTTGGCGAGGGGGGACACCGGAAGCACCCACAGGGAGAGACAGAGCGGCCATGGGGAGGCAGGCGGTCACATGACAGACAGGCGGTCACATGACAGACACGCGGTCACATGACAGACAGGTGGTCACGTGACGCGGCGCAGGGAGACAGACTGCGGGGAGACACAATCACGTGACAGGCAGGCGGTCATGTGACGCGGCCACGTGACGCGGCGCCCTACACGACGTAGGCGATGGCTTCGAAGGTGTCGGTGAGGCCGCGCTGCTGCCGGACGTTGCTGAGCAGCTCGCGGGGCCGCGGCCGCTCCGCGTAATCCCGCAGGGAGAAAACGGGCTCGGGGCAGTCCGAGAACTGCACGGCTGCGAACTGCGCGGGGCGGGGGGGACGGGGGGACACGGAGGGACGCGGTCAGCGCCCCGCGGCCACCCCTCAGCACCACGCGGAGATGCACCGCGCCCCACAGCGCCCCACAGCGCCCCACAGCGCGCGGCCCCCGTCTCCGCTCACCCGGAAGGAGCTGTTGCTGAGCTGCTCCATCGCCTCCACCATGAAATCCCGGATGTCCCCGAACTGCGGCGCCGTCATGCTGTCCGAGCCGTCGAACAGGAACACCAGGTCCACCGCGCCGGGCACGCAGCCTGCCCCATAGTGTGACCCATAGCATGACCCATAGCGCCCCATAGTGTGACCCATAGCGCCCCATAGTGTGGCCCACAGAGACCCAGAAGTGTGCCCCATAGATAGGCATAAGTGTGCCCCATAGCACCCCATAAGTGTGACCCACAGCCTGCCCCATAGCGCCCCATAAGTGTGCTCCATAGCAACCCATAGCGACCCATAAGTGTACCCCATAGTGACACATAGAGACCCACAGAGACCCCATAGTGACCCATAGCGTGACCCACAGCCTGCCCCATAACAACCCAGAGCGTGACCCATAGAGACCCCACAGCCCCCTGCCCGCAGCTCACCCTGCTGCCCGGGCTCCAGCAGCTGCAGCGGCCGCAGGTCGGGGCCCAGCACGGCGCAGACCCCCCCGACGTGGACGTTGTGGTTGCACTCCTGGGCCAGCCCGGGCCCACACGCCTGGGATGTGGGGCAGGGCTCAGGGCTGCCCCACGGCTGCCCCTCAGCTGCCCCACAGCCGCCCCACGGCCCCACTTACGATGGTGGCGTTCCCATCATGGGTCAAGGCCATTCCCATGTGGGCAGCACTGCGGTTCCCTGGGGGTCACAGCGGGGTCGGTCTCACATCCCACCCCAATCCCCCCCCACAACCCCAGTCCCATCCCATCCTCACCCCCACACCACGC
>JACDJE010000945.1:0-17366 GCA_016647715.1 Pavo muticus
CAGGTAGCCGGATTAGAGTGTTAACACTTTAACTCCCAATGCACTACATGATGTTATGATGTGGAATACTGAAAACCAAAATCACAAAACCGTGACAAGAGGGAAAGGGAAAACTGTTTGCAGGTCATGAGATGACCCTTTTTCCCTTTCTGCTTGTCTCTGCAGTGTGTGTGCTCCCTAGCCGTCTTGCCTTCAGCATTAGAGTAAGGCCTTCAGTTTTTGGACACTATCTCTCTCATTTTGTCTGATTTATTAGCTTCAATTCCAATTATATTGTATCATATTGTGTTATCTTGCATTCTGCTATCATATTTAGTAAATTAACTTTCCTCCTCAGATCATTGCCGCTGTTTTGTTTTTAGTCCCATCTCCCTCCCCTTTCCCCTTTTCCCCCTGCCCCCTTTCCCAGGGTGTGGGTCTGTTGGTCCCCCCGCCCCATTAGTCACAGTACCAGGCCAAACTGCCCCATAAACCACTGACAGCCTGAAACAGTGATTGAGCACATAGTGGGAGGGCAGGGCCAACCCAGGGGAGCTCTGGTGCATGCAGTCCACCCGAGTGACTGGAAGGGGTAGAGCCAGGATCCACCCCTTCCCAGACCTCATTTAAGGGTTGGCAGTGGAGGCAAGGGTGTCTTGCTTGAGATCCCTGCCTGCCTGAGGCCTTCCAAAGGTAAGCGGATTTTCTTCCTTTGTTTCTGCGTCCATGGCTGCTGCACTTGATCTTGTTCTCATTTGCTGCACCCAAGCATTGTGCCACTCTGCTATTATTGCTGAACTTTCCATGACATTATAGCATTCCAGGGTTTCAATCATACATCATGTATCTCCATCATATTTGAAAAATCATGGCTGTCTGGTAAAGTCCCCAGTGACTGGAAAAAGGGAAACATTACTCCTATTTTTAAGAAAAGGAGAAAGGAAGACCCAGGGAACTACAGGCCGGTGAGCTTCACCTCTGTGCCTGGGAAGGTCACGGAGCAGATCCTCCTAGAAGCTATGTTAAGGCACATACGAGACAAAGAGGTGATTCGAGACAGCCAGCATGGCTTCACCAAGGGCAGATCTTGCCTGACCAATCTGGTGGCCTTCTACGATGGAGTGACGGTTTCGGTGGAGGGGAGAAGGGCAGTGGATGTCATCTACCTGGACTTCTGCAAGGCCTTTGACATGGTCCCTCACCACATCCTTCTCTCTAAATTGGAGAGGTGTGGATTTGAAGGATGGACTGTCTGATGAATTAGAAATTGGCTGGCTGGACGCCAGGTTGTGATCAATGGTTCTGTGTCAGGGTGGAGGCCAGTCACAAGCGGTGTCCCTCAGGGGTCGGTCTTGGGACCGGTGCTCTTCAACATCTTCATCAATGACAGATGATGGCATCGAGTGCACCCTCAGCAAGTTTGCGGATGACACCAAGCTGAGCGGTGCAGTCAATACACTGGAAGGAAGGGAAGCCATCCAGAGGGACCTGGACAGGCTGGAGAAGTGGGCCCATGAAAACCTAATGAGGTTCAATAAGGCCAAGTGCAAGGTGCTGCACTTGGGTGGGGGCAATCCCAGGTGTTTATACAAACTGGGGGAAGATCTCCTTGAGAGCAGCCTTGTGGAGAAGGACTTGGGGGTCCTGGTGGACAAGAAGCTGGACATGAGCCAGCAGTGTGCGCTTGCAGCCTGGAAGGCCAACTGTGTTCTGGGCTGCATTAAAAAAGGGGTGGCCAGCAGGGAGAGAGAGGTGATTGTCCCCCTCTACTCAGCTCTTGTGAGGCCCCATCTGGAGTACTGCATTCAGGCCTGAGGCCCCCAGCACAGGAAAGAAGTGCAGCTCTTGGAGCAGGTCCAGAGGAGGGCCACTAAGATGATCAGAGGGCTGGAGCACCTCTCCTATGAAGAGAGGCTGAGGGAACTGGGATTGTTTAGCTTGGAGAAGAGAAGGCTCCGAGGAGACCTCATTGCGGCCTTCCAGTACTTGAAGGGAGCATATAAACAGGAAGGGGAATGGCTGTTTACAAGGGTGGATAGAGATAAGACAAGGGGGAATGGTTTTAAACTGAGACAGGGGAGGTTTAGGTTGGATATTAGGAGGAAGTTTTTCACACAGAGGGTGGTGACGCACTGGAACAGGTTGCCCAAGGAGGTTGTGGATGCCCCATCTCTGGAGGCATTCAAGGCCAGGCTGGATGTGGCTCTGGGCAGCCTGGTCTAGTGGTTGGTGACCCTGCACATAGCAGGGGGGTTGAAACTAGATGATCATTGTGGTCCTTTTCAACCCAGGCCATTCTATGATTCTATGATTCTATGATATCACTTCCCTTAATTTGGATCCGAAGTGGGGAGGCCCAAGTTGTTTGTGGCATATGCAGGGTGATGGGTCTAACATCTCTGGGTCTTTCATTCAGGTCTTTCAGTATTTTGTGTAGTCTCTTAGTCTACCCCTACAAGGACTGGGAGTCAGTTTTCAGAGCTGCCTTTAGAATGCCATTATACCATTCTATCAAGTCTTCTCCTGTCAGATTTTAAGGCAGATGGAGCTGCCTTTTGATCTTATTTTTCTCGGCCCACTCTTGTACCATTGTTCCTGTAAGGTGCATACCCTGGTCTCTTTCTATGACTTGGAGTCTCGTATGCTGCCATCGTTTTAGTTAATGCCTTGATGGTATAGGTTTGATTTGCTTTTGGCACTGGATAGGTCTGCATTAATCCGCTTGCTGTGTCAATGCAGGTCATGGCATACTGTGGCAAGTGAGGCATGGACTCCATTGCTGGTGCAGAACGAAGACCTTTATTGTAGATGCTCACAACCTTTTATTACCCCCATAACAACCCCTTGGTCACATGTACTAGCCAGGTGCCTCGTGCATGTTTACGTCTGGTGCAAGTAGCTGCCGAGCTTGTTTACTCATTTGCAAGGTCTTTTGTTCATAATGTCTTTGTCCCACAGCATACCTGGCCCCTTCAGATCAAGGGAGGGGGCCTATGTAGTCGACCTGCCATCTCTGCAAGGGATGGTGTCCTCTGGTGAGATGAGCTGTTATTTCTGGCAAAGGTCTGGGTCGCATCCTGGATCACACTTTGCATTCTTGACATGCCTGGATGATATCTGACATTCGAATGGGCAGCCCCTATGCTTTTACTGCTGCCCACATTGTCTTCTGTCCAGCATGTCACAACTTTTTATGTAGCCATTGGGCGATATTCTCTGTTGGTGAATCTTCTAGCCACCTTATCCAAGCTAGTGTGTTGGCTTCATCATTCCCCAGTGACTGTATGGGCTGGTGTCCAGATACATTGTAGGCATATACTGTTCTATGCCTAACCACATTCCATATATCCAACCACTTGTCTCTGCCCTAGATTGGTTGGGCATGGATAGTCCAATCCTGAGTGGCCCATCGTGCAATCCAAAGCATAAGTCCTTGGTAGACTACCCAGCTATCTGTGCAGATGTACAATGCATCATCACCTGGTTCCTGGGTTATAACCATCCACACTGCACTTAGTTCAGCCCACTGGCTACTCTGTCCATCCTCTTCTTGAAGCCATTTGGTCTCAGTTGAGGGATGGTATGCAATTGCTTGCTGTTTACTAGGATTTACTTTTCTGGACTCCTCCATGTACCAGGCATCTTCTGGGATAGGGTATTTTCCTTCCTATACAGGACTCCTCTCTGGTGGAGCAACAGTGGTCTCTTCAGGGGCATCACTATGGTACATCACTAGGCCTAATATTTTTTGTAACTCTTCTTTTAATGGCAAGGAGGACAAGTGCCTTCGCTGTCCCAGACAGGCAACCCAATGTGCCACTGTTTGGGCTTGGGCTGCTGTCATGGAGTTATCTAGATCAATCTATGCCCATGACAGGGGGGCAATAGGCCTGCGGGCCCACTGCCCATGGGCCCCCTGGCCCCAAAAATGGAAAGGGAAAAAGGGAAGGGTAGGGAGATGGGAGCTGGGCTCAAAAAAAAAAAAGAACAGCAGCAATGATCTAAGGAGGAAAACTTATTTTACTAACTATGATATCGGAATATAAGATAACACAATATAATACAATCTAATTGAAATTGAGGCTAATAAATCAAATAAAATAAGAGAGAGAGTTTTCCAAAACCGAGAAAGACTACTTGAACTGAAGGCGCACGGCTTGGAAGCACACTCTCTGCCAGGCAGCAAGCGAAAAGAGCAAGAGAGAGCTCCCGTCCGAGCAAGATCCCGTGACTTCCGTGACGTATCTTCCTCTCTGACCGTGAGGTCCCCTGGGACATGTAGTTCTTCTTCTCTTTAATTACCTGTGCTTTGCATGATGTTATGATGTGGAATACCAATAGCAAAATTACAAAACCATGACAGCTACCCCTATCTCAGGAATATGTGATAGATCTTTTACCTACTCTTGAATAGGTAGTTTTGTTTTTACTACTACCTCTGCTGTTTGTGTTATTGGCTCTACTGCCTGCAAGACAGAGTAGGTGGCCACTAACTGTTTTTCAGTCAAGCTATACCTCTCTCATGCTCCATGCCAAACCTGAGACCAGAAACCAATTGGGGTGTGGACGGAACCCTGATGCTGCCACAAACACCACCCAAACTCTTCCTGGGTTATATGTACATCTAATTCAGCAGGTAGGGTGGGATCAAATATACTAAGTGTCTGTGCTTGTTTGACAGCTAATTTGGGTTGCTGGAAAGCTTCATGTTCTGTCCATCCCCAATCCCACAACTGGCCTTCCTTAGTCTATACAGAGGCGTTAGGACCTGTGCAAGGTGGGGTATAAAGGTCCTGCAATATCCCAGGACGCATCCACTAGAGGTGATGGGATGGTGTCCAGGTTCCTAAAAACCTTGAGAAAAATTTTTGAAGCCTTAAAAAGTCATACAGACTCATCATTGGCTGCCCCTGATTCATCCGAGGATGAAGGAGCTGCTGGCTTCTCATCGGGCTTACCTGCTGTACCATCAGCTCCTCCACTATCACTGCCGTGGGGGGTCCTTGCCACCTCCTCTCCCAAAAGGTCCTGATGACCCTTTTGATTCTGGTCTGATAGACCTTAAGGAAGAGCTGGATCTTTTTCTCCCCGATCCGCCTGATACGTGGGTGTTTATTCAGAGGGAGGCCAGGAAAGCTGGAGACATGGATATGTTGAGGGATTTCCTTTTCATTGTGGCCCCAGGACAAGAGCTGCAGTGGGAGGTGGCTTTGTCGTATAGTGTCCTGAGAGACACCGTGTGGGAATTGAAATGGAGGGGGTTGGCACAGTCAGGCAACTGAAAACTTGTTGCTGCAGTGGAGAAACCCGCTTCAGGCTGTAGATGTGAATGCCTTGAAGGGGGAGAGAGATTTCTCCACCCTAGCTCTACAGGTGCTAATTGCTGCGGAGGGATTACAGCAAGTTAAGCATTTGGCAACTCATGCTCTCCGAGCTATACCTGAGGCTGGAAAGCATAGGCAGTCTTTTGTTAGTATTAAGCAACAGTCCCAAGAACCGCATATGACATTTCTGGATAGGCTTAAGAACTCGCTGGAAAAACAGGTTGATAATGAGCAGGCGAGAGCTCTTGTATTTCAACAGCTAGCGATTGAAAATGTGAAAGCTGACTGTGAAAAGGTGCTGCATGCTCTAAAGAATCCCACTACTGAAGAATTTGCACAACAAAAGGCGCTGGAGTGGAAGCTATCGGAGTTCAGCAACTCGAAGCAAAGCTTGCAGACCCTGAGCCTATGGCTCATCCACCACCGCAAGAGAAGGAGGATCAAACCTCCAGGCTTGGTGGTCGTCAGCGTGTGGGAGCAGGAGCTGCGAAAGCTGCTGCTGAGACGTATGCTGGTGTTTGGACTCTCACTCATTCCAGCTATTGGCATTGTTGCAGTGTATTTTTCTGAACCTTTTAGCTGTTGTAGCAGTTGTTCAATGCTCCAGAAAATTCTAAGATAGGCCTAACAACATTGAAAGTTTGAAAGTTGTGCTATTTCTGAATTCTAAATTAGAAAACAGTATTTGCTATAAAATGACGTGTGTTCATGTGCAGTAGATAGGCAATGTAGGAAGCTTTCTCATATTTGGTTGTATAATGCAACTTGACTGGCTGAATATCTTCTGGTGTTTAAGAATGTAATGTGTATATTTACAACTGTATGTCTTACCTGCACCTGCCTGGCTTTCATAATTCTGGTTCTGAATATGTAATTTCAGTGATTTAAAAATAATAATAATAGATTTCCCTATTAAAAATAAAAATAATAATTAAAAAAAAAGGGGGAGGGAGTGCAGGTATGACCCCTCAGGAAAGAATAGCTAAAGCATGCTTTGTTCTTAATTTTCTAAATCGTTGGACAATGATAACGTGGGGCCGAGGTGAGTTAGGAGAGGACAAACTGAGGGTTAACCATTGTATAGGAATGTGAGTAAGGAGAGGACAAGATAAGGGTTAACTATTGTATAGGAATGCAGGTAAGCAGGATGTGAGGCCAGATAAGAAAAGAACATCTCGAAACTCTATTGTAAACTTGAAGAAACATTACACAAGGAATGGGACAGGATCGGATTACTTCTGTTGAAGACAATGAACCTTCATCCCATGACCATCAGAAGGAGACCCCCACTGCTCATGGCGCACGTGCAAGAGGGAGGGACCATATGCTGATGGGTTCTCGGAAATGTAATGAATACATATGCGAATTCCGGGAAAATCACTGATTATGTATTAGTTTGGCCTATATCTGTACCAAGCTTTTGCCCTACGGTGTGCGTGTTAGGAGGAATTATCCCCCTACGGTGTGCGTGTTAGGAGGAATTATCCCCCTACGGTGTGCGTGTTAGGAGGAATTATCCCCCGCGCACCCAACGATACACGTTTCGCTGAAATAAACGTACCTGCTTTATAACCTAACTCTGGGTTATAGAGTTTGATTCCGCAAATCAGAGGCTATGCATGTGTCTTAACAGGAACAAGTCCAAGATGGGAACCGGCATGATGGGTCCGGCCATCCGTCTCATCATCTGCTGTAACATGATCACAGCATTTTCATCAGCGGTTTTGATTCTCACCAACGAGATGGGACAAGACACACTTTGCTTGTCAGCTGCGTCACCAAGGAACCATAAGAATTGGAATCGTTGGGATTAGTTAAAATGGACTATTGTTTGCACATTAAAGATCCAATCATATGTTCAGTGTGTTAACTTTAATTTAACTGCTTATGTTTCTGAACCGCACTTCTTTTTCTATTAATAGAGAAGGGGGAGATGTGGGATAAAGAAAGTCATTATCTTGCTAATGAGTAAAAAAGTTCAGCAGTAACTTGAGCCAGACGTAAACACACATAAGGTGCCTGGCTTCTACATGTGACCAGTTGTTGTGCGGGTATAAAAGGTTGTAAGCACCTACAATAAATGTCCTTCGTTCTGCACCAGCAAGGGAGTCTGCGCCTCTCTCGCCGCATGTGCAAGGGAGCTCGGAGCTCTCTTGCCACATGAGTCCTCAAAAAGGAATGAATATGTATGACAATGTACTGCACATGTATGTCTTAACTGTTCAAATGTAGAACCTGAATTCTGAGAGGGTGTACTTGCTTGTTAATTTGTCCGGTATGTATCGTGAGTAATAAATGAATACCACTTTCTAACATTATATTGGAGTTAGAGAGTTTTCTTCCCGGATTTCGGAAGACACCTCCTCTCTACTCCATCCCATACCTCTCCAATCCACTCCAGACCATCCTCTTCCACTCCATCCCATCTCATTGCCCTTAACTCAACTTGACTCCACTCCATCCCTTCCCCCTCCACTACACTCCTCTTCACTCCTCTCCATCCTATTCCCTTCTACTCCACTAAACTCTATTCATTCCCCCTCCCTTCCACACCACTCCACTCAACTAAACTAATTCCCATCCCCCTCCACTCCTCTTCACCGCACTCCATCCCTTCCCCCTCTACTTCAATCCAGTTCACACCACACACACCCACCCCCCTTCACTCCACTCCAATTCACTCCACTCCACTCTATACTGTTGTCGACGGTTTACGGGCTGGTTCGGCCCAGTTCCGTGACTAGTGGGGCAGAGGGATTTCGCAAAATCCGTGCCTCCAAAAAAGGGAAAAAGGGGACCCCAAAATAATTAAAAACAGTGGCACGATCTGAGGAGAAACAAACTAATTCACTAGATATAGTATCAGAATGCAAGATAACACACTATAATACAATATAATTAGAATTGAAGCTAATAAATCAAATATAATGAGAGAGAGAGAGATTGTCCAAAAGCTGGGTAGGCCTCACCATAACGCTGAGGTGAGATGCGCAGTCCGGTCGAGCAGCAGGGAGAGAGAGTCTGACGAAGAAGAGCCCGGTCAGATGACCTACCAAGGCCTTATATCTGTTCCCCCTGAGCAGAATGATAACAGCACAGTGAACAGGCTTCTGGGGAACATAGTTCTTCTTCTCTTCGGGCACAGGTACCCAGAACACTTTAACTCCCAGTGCACTACATGATGTTATGATGTGGAATACTGATAAGCAAAAATCATAAAACCATGACATTCCACACCTTATTCTACATCACTACATCATGCTTAATATATATACAAACAAACTGTCACGGGTTATCCCTGGATACAAGTCTGTGACAGGGGGGCACAGGCCCCGGGAAAAAAAAAAGAGACAAAAGAGCGAGGGAAAAAAAAAAGGGGGTACTAACGGTTTGCCGCGCGATCCGGCCGGCCCTGGGTCACGCGCTCCAGGAGAGGGGGAAGGGCAGGGAGCTAGTAGGTGGGTTTAACAAAAGGAATGCACCAGCACCAATCTGAGAGGGAACAGTAATTTATTAAATTTAACCAAATCAAACAAAATGAGAGAGAGAAGAGTATCCAAAACGCGAGATCAAACCACAATAGCACGAGGGAACCACGTGCTGTTCTCCGCGGCAAGCTGAGAAGGCTGATCCGGGGCAGCGGGGGAAGCCAGGCGCNTACTCCAAGTGGCATCAGTAGCACGATGGGTGGAGGAAATCTTTCCCTTGAACATCCAGTTCAACACTGGCAGTCGAGGTGCTAGAAGGAGCTGCGTTTCAGTACCGATTACTTCGGAAGCAGCTCGAACCCCCTCATACACGGCTAGGATCTCCTTTTCAGTTGGAGTGTAGCCCTCTTCAGACCCTCTGTACGCTCGACTCCAGAATCCCAGGGGTCGGCCTCGGGTCTCTCCTGAGGCTCTTTGCCACAAACTCCAAGTGGGACCTTTCTCACCAGCAGCAGTGTAGAGGATGTACTTTACATCCTGTCCCGTCCGTACTGGCCCCAGAGCCACAGCACGGGCTATCTCCTTTTAATCTGTTCTAAAGCCTGCTGCTGCTCAGGACCCCACACAAAATCATTCTTCTTCCGCGTCACCTGATAAAGGGGGCTTACAATGAGACTATAGTTTGGAACATGCATTCTCCAAAAGCCCACTATGCCCAGAAAGGACTGTGTCTCTTTCTTATTAGTGGGCGGAGACATGGCAGTGATTTTGTTGATCGCATCCATCGGGATGTGACAACGTCCATCTTGCCACTTTATGCCTAGGAACTGAATTTCCTGGGCAGGTCCTTTCACTTTGCTTAGCTTAATAGTGAAACCAGCTCACAGAAGGATCTGGATTATTTGCTCTCCTTTCTCAAAAGCTTCCCTTGCTGTGTTGCCCCACACAATAATGTTATCAATGTACTGTAAGTGCTCAGGAGCACCGCCCTGTTCCAGTGCAGCTTGGATCAACCCATGGCAAATGGTTGGGCTGTGTTTCCACCCCTGGGGCAAACGATTCCAGGTGTACTGACATCCACTCCAGACGAAAGCAAACTGTGGCCTACATTCTGCAGCCAAAGGAATGGAAAAGAAGGCATTAGCAATGTCAGTGGTGGCTGCTTTTGACTCCAGTTCATATTGGAGTTCTAACATGTCCGGTACAGCAGCACTCAGTGGGGGCGTGACTTCATTCAGGCCACGGGAGTCTACCGTCAGCCTCCATTCTCCACTGGCTTTACGCACTGGCCATATGGGACTATTAAAAGGTGAGTGAGTTTTGCAGATCACTCCGTGGCTCTCTAGTTGACGAATCAACTTATGAATGGGGAGCAAGGAATCCCTGTTGGTGCGGTACTGCCATCTGTGCACCGTTTTTGTGGCAATCGGTACCAGTTGCTCTTTTACTTGTAGCAACCCCACAACAGACGGATCTACTGACAGGCCAGGCAAAACAGACAACTGCTTAACACCTTCTGTGTCTACAGCAGCTATTCCAAAGGCCCATCGATATCCCTTGGGATCCTTGAAATATCCCCTCCTGAGGTAATTGATACCAAGTATACAGGGAGCCCCTGGGCCAGTCACAATAGGGTGCTTTTGCCAGTCTTTACCAGTGAGGCTTATTTTGGCCTCCAACATAGTCAACTCTTGGGAACCCCCAGTCACCCCATGAATATAAATTGATTTTGTCCCTTGGTGACTCGAGGGCATAAGAGTGCACTGTGCACCAGTGTCCACCAGGGCCTTATATTTCTGTGGTTCTGATGTGCCAGGCCATCTAATCCACACAGTCCAATACACTCTNCACCCCACTTCCTCTTCGCGCCAAGTCCTCCCGAGGGAAGCCGCACCTCCCCTCCCATCAGGATACTCCAAATGCCCATAAGGGGCAGTAAACGGAACCAGAACATTAACTCTTTAACTCCCACTGGCTCATATGATGTTCTGATGTGGAATACTGACCACAAAAAAAAAAATCACCAAACCACAAAACAAACCATAATTAACAAGCATTACACACACACACGCAAACCTATATATACACACACATGGAATTACTGACTGCACTCCCCCAACATCAAATTCCCTTGTGGTACACATTGAACATCCCCATCTTTCTGCATCACCCACCAAGCGGACCCAGGTCCCTAGGCAAAAACAGTTCCACAAAGAGGTTTGCCCTTCCCAGAAGGTGGAAAGACCCAAACCGCTTTCCCCAACATGTTCTTTACATGTACTACAGGGACTTTATCTCCCTCTACAGTATGTAGGGAGCTGGCAGGACCATCGCGACTGATAGATCCTCGAGTGTTGACCAACCAGGTGGCTTCTGCCAAATGCTTCTCCCAATTCTTAAATGTTCCACCGTCCATTGCTTTCAACATGGTTTTTAACAACCCATTGCACAGTTCAATTTTACCAGAAGCTGGTGCATGATAGGGGATATGACAAATCCACTCAATGCCATGATCTTTGGCCCAAGTATTTACAACAGAATTTTTGAAATGAGTCCCATTATCTGACTCAATTCTTTCTGGAGTGCCATGTCGCCACAGGACTTGTTTCTCCAGACCCAATATGGTGTTTCGGGCGGTAGCATGGGGTGCTGCATATGTTTCAAGCCACCCAGTGGTTGCCTCTACCGTAGTAAGCGCATAACGCTTACCATTGCGAGATCGTGGCAAGGTGATATAATCAACCTGCCACGCCTCCCCATATTTATACTTTTGCCATTGCCCTTCCCCCCAGAGAGGTTTCATCCTCTTGGCTTGTTTGGTTATGGCACATGTGTCACAGTCATGAATAACCTGTGCAATAGCGTCCATAGTTAAGTCCACCCCTCGGTCTCTAGCCCATTTGTATGTTGCATCCCTTCCTTGATGGCCCGAAGTCTCATGGGTCCACTGAGCTAGAAATAATTCACTCTTATGTTGCCAGTCCAAGTCTATTTGAGCCACCTCAATTTTGCAGCTCGATCTACCTGATGATTATTTTGTTGTTCTACAGTAGCTCGACTCTTGGGCCATGAGCATCTACATGGCACACCTTTACAACCATGTTCTTTATTCGGGCAGCAATGTCTTTCCACAGTTCAGCAGCCCAAATAGGTTTACCCCTCCGCTGCCAGCTATTTTGCTCCCACTGCTGTAACCATCCCCATAAAGCATTTGCCACCATCCATGTGTCAGTGTAAAGATAAAGCATTGGCCACCTCTCCCATTCATCAACTGTATGAATCCTTCTTTGTTCTTTCTGGCTCAAAGCTTGCTTCCTGAGGTATTCCTTGTGATAAGACTCTAGGGAGATTGTGGGGTGATACCATTGTATCCTGTGAAGACAAGATACAAGTTGGCGCCCCCATATTCCCTCTTATCTGCTGGCAAGGCCTGGAAAATGGGAACAAAAGGAGTTCCTGCTGAGATCCAAAAGCCAGAAGCTGTCACTCCAAAAAGAGCTGACTCAACCACTTTGGACTTATAAATACTGCCATTGGAAATCATCACAGTGTGTTCGGTGTTCGGTGTTCGCAGTTGTCACTGTAGTCACCATTCGCAACCATTGCTGTCATCACCATGATCACCTTCATCGTCAACGGAACAACGCCCGACAACCCACCTCTACTGAAGACTGAACTACGAACCTCGCTGGATCCATGGTGGTGATTATCTCCCTCTTGCTTCCTATAAAGACTCCTTGCTTCCATTTCCTATCTTTCCTATCGCCCGCCTTCCCTTCCCCATCACCCTAATTCATAACAGTGTCCGTCCTCCTCTTTCCCATCTCCCTGACTAAGATTTGTAATAAACTGGTTGGACCAACATTTGAACCGTTTCTTAATCTCATGTCAGGTATACATACATTAAAAGAACCTCATCTCCCTCCTATAAAATTGGAGCAAGACAGCAACATCTAAGGCCAGCTGGACAGCCTTTACCTCTGCAAATTGGCTTGATTCTCCTTTTCCTTCAGTGGCCTCTGCAACTTGTCGTGTGGGGCTCCACACAGCAGCTTTCCATCTGCGATGCTTCCCCACAATACGACATGATTTGTCAGTGAACAGGGCAAATTTCTTTTCATTTTCTGGTAGTTCATTGTATGCTGGGGCCTCTTTAGCACGTGATACTTCTTCTGCTGGTAATGTTCCAAACTTATTACCTTCAGGTCAATCCATAATCACCTGTAGGATTCCTGGACAGCTGAGGTTCCCCATTCAAGCTCATTGCATAATCAGCACAATCCATATNTACGGCTAGTAGCATCCGCTTCCAGAGGATGAAGGACCCATTCTGGCATGTACTGATACCTCTGTCAATGGCTGAGTCCCTAGCAACGCCACCCAGTTGGCGAGCTTCTCTACTATCTAGCCACACAGTGTTGGCCCCATTGTCCCAACATCGAAGTAACCAGGTGACAATAGGCTCATTTGGGTGGCGTGAAAAGTCTTTTCTCAGACCTCGAATTTCATTCATTTTCAGAGATCGATCAACAATGGTAACGATGTCTTGCTCACTTCCTACAGTGACTGCTTCCTCTACTTTTTCCTCCTCCTCTTTTTTCTGTTCTGAGTCAAGATTCGTTTCGTTTTCCGTCCTCTTACAGAGGCAACTGTCATCGATTCTGGTGCCTCCTGTGGTTGATCAGGGTGGTCAGTTCCAATGCTCTCACTCTCCATCTTGGCTCGGAGTCTGTCTCGTTCAATTATGAGGATATTTAGTTCAGATTCGAGCGTGGCTTGATGGGTCTGAATTCTGTTTAGTTCATTTTGGAGACTGAATTTTGCATGCTGGAGGGCATCTCGCTCAGTTCGGAGTACGTCCCGTTCGGACTTGAGGATGTCCCTCTCGGACCGGAGGGCATCTCACTCGGACTGGAGGCTGTCCCGTTGAGATTGGAGACTGTCGACTTTGGATTGCAAGGAGTCTCTCTCGATTCGGAGGGCATCTCTCTCAGATCGGAGGGAGTCCCGCTCGGATTGGAGGTCTTATCTCTCGACTAGGAGACTCTCTCGCTCATTTTGTACTGTCTCCCTGAGACTCTCCCTTTCCGCTCTTCTAATCTCAGCGCGCTGTAGGGTAAGCAAACCGTAACCCGGTTCTTCTACAAGCTGCCAGAAGCTGCAGGTAATTACATCGATTCCCGATCTTCCGCAGTTGCTCTGCCTTCTCCGCAGATTTCAGCAAACTGCAGGTACACACCGATCTCCCGGTCTTCTGCAGCCAGATTTGCTGTCCCCACAAACTTTCACGAACTGCAGGCTAAGCTAGCACCACACCTGGTCTTCTACAGCACTCTGCTGCAGGATAAATTTACCGTTTACCCGGTCATCTGCTGCTGCTCTGCAGCTGCAGGATAAAAGCGCCGTTCTAAATAAGCATAGCATTCAGTATAGCAGTATAGCAGTATAGCATTCTCGCAAAGGGCAAAAGACACAGCATTTCCTCACACGGGTGCACCATATGTTGCCGTGCACGTTCTGTTCATGCTGTATCAACCCTTGCGAAACTGATCAATTACCTGATCAGGGCCAAGAACTGCATAACACACCAATATGATGAACAGCAAAATGACGTTTAATCACACGTGGCATCCGTTTAAGTACACTCGTATTCTACTTCGTCTACACCCCTTAAAGGTGCATTGTCCAATTACCGAGCCGGAGGCCACTATCCCGTGACATCCCGTAGCCTCGCTGTCGCCTAATACAACAACCAGGTGGGTATTTCCAGCAGTGTTTTCAATTTATTATATATACCTATAGCTCCATAGAGAAAAGTAGCAAACTTAATTAAGGCCCAGTACGTTTTGAGCATTAAAAAAGAAAAACCAATGGCATACAGTCCCTTGAAAAGCAGTTTTACAAGAGAAAGCCTTTTTTTTTTTTTTCCNTAGGCTCATTTGGGTGGCGTGAAAAGTCTTTTCTCAGACCTCGAATTTCATTCATTTTCAGAGATCGATCAACAATGGTAACGATGTCTTGCTCACCTCCTACAGTGACTGCTTCCTCTACTTTCTCCTCCTCCTCTTTCTTCTGTTCTGAGTCAAGATTCGTTTCGTTTTCCATCCTCTTACAGAGGCAACTGTCATCGATTCTGGTGCCTCCTGTGGTTGATCAGGGTGGTCAGTTCCAATGCTCTCACTCTCCATCTTGGCTCAGAGTCCGTCTCGTTCAATTATGAGGATATTTAGTTCAGATTCAAGCGTGGCTTGATGCGTCTGAATTCTGTTTAGTTCATTTTGGAGACTGAATTTTGCATGCTGGAGGGCATCTCACTCAGTTCGGAGTATGTCCCGTTCGGACTTGAGGATGTCCATCTCGGACAGGAGGGCATCTCGCTCGGACTGGAGGGTGTCCCGTTGAGATTGGAGACTGTCGAGTTTGGATTGCAGGGAGTCTCTCTCAATTCGGAGGGCATCTCTCTTGGATCGGAGGGAGTCCCGCTCGGATTGGAGGTCTTATCTCTCGACTAGGAGACTCTCTCGCTCATTTTGTACTGTCTCCCGGAGACTCTCCCTATCAGCTCTGTGACACTCTCTCTCAATTTCAGAAACTCTCTCCCTCTCTGGGATAGTATTGAATAAGGCCCGATAAGCATTAGCCAGGCCCCAAATCATTTGTGCCTCCTCAGATCTGCCTGAGCCGCAACATTCCTGTCTCAAATATCTGTTTAGGCTCTCAGGGTCTTTTAGGTGTTCAGGAGTAAAGTTCCATGACACAGAAGATGTCCACCTCTCTAAAGTCTCTCCCAAGCCTCTCCACACTCCCTGCCACTCAGTATTCTCTGGTTTTGGGGAAGGCTTCTTCAAAATATAAATACAAATACTGAGTGAAATGATGAGTAGTACATTCAGGGAGATTAACAACGTGATCATATGAGCATTCAAAAACTGCACGAATGATTCAAAGGAGAGACTGGGAGCCTGCTTAAAAATCACAAGTTCTGTAGAATTAGCAGCTCCCTCAGGAGTTGTATGCCACATTGTATGTAGATACCAGGTGGGTATTTCCAGCAGTGTTTTCAATTTATTATATATACCTATAGCTCCATAGAGCAAAGTGGCAAACTTAATTAAGGCCCAGTACGTTTTGAGCATTAAAAAAGAAAAACCAATGGCATGCAGTCCCTTGAAAAGCAGTTTTACAAGAGAAAGCCTTTTTTTTTTTTCTTCTTTACAGAAGTAAGTTTACAAATATCCCAGAATATTGGCAGTCTGCCTGGACTTTCAAGATCAAATTTTCAGCGAGCACCTGTGAAAAAGATAAACTTTCCCAACGAAGCTAATGAAGCTCCCCGAGAGCAGAGAGAGATTCATTAAAAAGCAGCTTTTGCCCGCATTCTCCACCAAGAATGTCGACCGTTTACAGGCTGGTTCGGCCCGGTTCCGTGACTAGTGGGGCGGAGAGATTTCGCAAAATCCGCGCCTCCGGAAAAGGGAAACGGGACCCCAAAATATTTAAAAACAGTGGCACGATCTGAGGAGAAACAAACTAATTTACTAAATATAGTATCAGAATGCAAGATAACACACTATAATACAATATAATTAGAATTGAAGCTAATAAATATAATGAGAGAGAGAGAGATTGTCCGAAAGCTGGGTAGGCCTCACCATAACGCTGAGGCAAGACGCGCAGTCCAGTCGAGCAGGGAGGGAGTCTGACGAAGAAAAACCCAGTCAGATGACCTACCGAGGTCTTATATCTATTCCCCCGAGCAGAAACAATAACAGCACAGCGAACAGGCTTCTGGGGAACGTAGTTCTTCTCTTCTGGGACAGGTACCCGGAACACTTTAACTCCCAGTGCACTACATGATGTTATGATGTGGAATACTGATAACCAAAAATCATAAAACCATGACACTGACGTAGTAATCTTACTAGCCTGACTCTCCTGTATACTGTCTAACATCTGTATACTTATTAACCTAATATTTGGTGAGCCAGGCAGGCTAAATATACTAAAATATTTACATCATATCTTTTTAATGGAATTTCTATAAATGGGTCAGGGGGGAGAACGTTACCCCTCTAGATAAAAAGATTCCGGGACAGATCCCAGGATTTGTGGGATCTCCCTATTATGAACTAGCAGTTATCGTTGAAAAATGGGATCCCCTGTGCGTTATGGGAAATATCTCCTCATATCACATGGCAGACTACTTTCAGGGACTTAGCAAAGATACATTAATCACGAAAGAAAGACAGTTGGCTGCCTCCACAGTGGCATGGCCATTATTAAATGCTCTAAATCAGGCCGAAATGAGGAATAATACTTTAGAAAGTGAAAACCAACTTTTGAGAGACTGCATTGAAAAGTATCCTGTTCTCACAGTATTTTTCCAGCATGATGCCTTCTGTGCTGCTGCAGAGATTTTGCTCGTACAGCGAGTCATGGCTGCCTTGCTCCTTCAGCCATTCCTCCACAATTCCCCCTTTTTCCTTTTGTACGAGCAAAGCACCCTGCGTCAATTTCTCTACTCCCCTGATTAAACAGCTATAAGCAATTCGCACTACTATAATGATTATTGTGATAGTTAAAAGCCAGTGAAGACCCTTTTTCACTAGAGATGCCAGCCAAGGTGAAATCCCTC
>JACDJE010000945.1:20062-49552 GCA_016647715.1 Pavo muticus
TCTGCAACCTTTAACCCTTTCCGTTGCAGGATAAATCTTACCAATACCTGGTCATCTGCCGCTCAACAACAGGATAAAAGCGCAATTCTAAATAAGCAAAGCGTTCAGTATAGCAAATAAGCAAAGCATTCAGTATAGCAAATAATATAGCAATATAACATTCTCACAAAGAGCAGACACAGCCTCTTGCTTCAGAGAGGTGCACCATATGTTGTCATTAATGATCTGTTCAGGCTGTATTAACCCTTTGCGAGACTGATCAATTACCTGATCAGGGCCAAGAACTGCATAAGACACCAATATGATGTGCAGAAAAATGGCAAAATGGCGTTTAATCACATGTGGCATTCGTTTAAATACTTTTTTCTCTACCTCGTCTACACCCCTAAAGGTGTATTGTCCAATTACTGAGCTCGGGGGGGCACTATCCCGTGACATCCCGTATAGCCTCGCTGTCACCTAATACAACATATAGGTACCAGGCAGGTGTCTCCATCAGTGCCCTTACTTGGCTATATATGCACGCAACTCCAAAACAGAAAACAATGAACTTTTAAGAAACCAATAAATACCAAAAAACGTAATGGCCTTTAATCCTTTAAACAGCGCTCCTAAAATGAAGAAAAGATTCATAGCTCGCAGCTGCTAAAAAGGAAACAAACAAACAAAAAAAAAACCCTCAGTACAGTGTCCAGAGTCTGATAGACTGCCCGGCCTACAATCTAATCTATGAAGGTCAAAGCTAGCTACAGCACCCTGCAACTCTCTGACTTTAAGAAATCCTTTTTTTCTGCTATGGTTAAAAAGTTCAGAGTGCCCACATTCTCCACCAAAAACTGTCATGGAGTTATCTAGATCAGTCTGTGTCCGTGATGGGAACAGCAGGCCCACTAGCCCAAAAACAGAAAGGGAAAGGGTAGGGAGATGGGCCTAAAAACAGAGCAGTGGCAACGATCTGAGGAATGTTAATTTACTAAATATGATATATGATCTCGGAATGCCAGATAATACAATGCAACACAATACAATTGGAATTGAGGCCAAAAAATCAAACAGAATGAGAGAGAGAGTGTCCAAAACCGAGGCCTTACTCTATAGACTGCAGGGGGACCACGTGCTTCTCTGCTGCAAAGAAAGAGAGAGAGACTCATGACCGGCCACAAGCTCCACATTTCTTCCTCTGGGCGTGAAGTCCTCTGGGGAAATGCCACTCCTCCCCTCCCCTCCGAGAACCAAACACCTAAAAAAGACAGTACACAGAACCAGAACATTAACTCTTTAACTCCCATGACTTATCTTCCTCTCTGAACATGAAGTCCCCTGGGATATGTAGTTCTTCTCTTCTGAGAACCAGGTATCTGGAAATTTGTCAGTCCACGGAACTGGAGTATTAACTCTAATTATGATGTGGAATACTGATAACAAAATTATAAAACCATGACAGCAACACATCCTGTTATGCAAACAAAGATGCAGAATTGAACAGTTTGCTACTAGACAAAACTAGTTCTGAGCCCTCAACTGTAACAAGGTTAAGAGTTGAGTGTGAGGAAGACATTGAAACCTTAATCTCCGACCACCAGGAGGGGCTCCAAAGACCACCGAAAGGACCACAGAGACATAATACGCATGCCTGAAGAGGGGGTGGGACAATATGCTAATAGTTTTAGGACTCTTCCAGCATGTAATGAATATGCACAACCTATGCCTTTAAATATGCAACTCCTACTTCCTTTGGTGTGCATGGAGCATGTGCAGTGGAGCGATCCCCCATGCACCCAGTGCTGTAATAAAGGGAATACCTGCTTGACATAACTCATCGTCACGTCAAGTTACTTTGACGGATTTTCTCCACTTCAGCTGTTTAACTTGTTTTGTAGGGAGTTGACCTTGCCAGTTTATCTTGTTTTGCAAGTGGCTGAGCTTGCTTGCAAGCAGGTATTCCACTTGGACTCTGTATCATGCACTGGCCACATGGGTGCAGCATGCAAGTGGAAAAAAACCCTGTAGACCCCGGGAGAGAATAAAAGCAGGGGGGGAGGCTGCAGTGGGTCAGGGAGGAGAAGTGCACCTTGGAACAGGGGATGCTTGCCCTGTTGCACTTCTTACCAAACCCATCACCAGCATAATTCCACCTCCTACTCCTGCTCAGTGTTTTGTCTGTCCCCAGAGGATCAGTAAGTCATATTGTACTTGCTTAAGGCAGCTTCTGTTTTAGCTTTTCAGGGTTATCTAAGTGTATGCCTCTGTGTGTGTGTGTGTGTGTGTGTGTGTGTGCTGAATAAAACTTGTAACTCTCCAAGCTGTCCTGAGTGAGTAGTTGCTTGCATCCCCTCCTAAGACATCCTGTCTCACGGATACAAAACATAACCTGAAAAACATGGGAAGAGTATAAGGAAGCTGCTAGGCTGCATAGGGATGTGACGAGGAGAAAGGTTCCAGAGTCATGACAGGTATCAATATGATTAAATCATCATGCTCCACTTTACTGAGAAAATCCACACATATATAGTGAAGAGCAAAGGGATAAAAATAGCCACACACACAAGCTTATATAGTGGGCTAAAATTACACTGCTTATCTAGCAAATAGTAGGCAAATACAATTCTATGATTGGTGCATAGAGAAAAACTATAAATCTTCTACAGTATCAGAANCCGTGAGAGTGTTGTCCTTCCAGATATAGTTTGAACCTTTTCTGTGTGTACCTCCTGGAGTTGCAAGGAGTGATATTTTTGATAACTTAGACGTGAGCACCTCTCCAGGAAGATCACTCCACATACTGAAACGTAGCTGTATTTTTGGAAGTTTTTATGTGTATACCTCTCGGGGACGTATGAAGTAATTTTGAGTATTTGCATTTGTTTAATACGCGTGTGCCTCTCTGGGAAGACCACTCCACATTTTGTGATTTAAGTAACTTAAGTGGGAAATTTGAACCTTTTTTCTGTGTGCGCCTCTTGGAGTTGAGAGGAGTGATATTTTTTGACTTAAATGTGTGTACCTCTCCAAGAAGATCACTCCGCATACTAAAACTTACATTGCTCGAACCTTTTCCTGTGTGTACCTCTTGGGGAAGTGAGGAGTGATATTTTTTGACTTAAACCTGTGTGCCTCTCCAAGAAGGTCACTCCTCATATCGAAACCTAAAAAGCGTTGATTGTGCCTCTTTGTCTTTTGT
Source organism: Pavo muticus (assembly GCA_016647715.1). Taxonomy (NCBI): domain Eukaryota; kingdom Metazoa; phylum Chordata; class Aves; order Galliformes; family Phasianidae; genus Pavo; species Pavo muticus. The sequence goes on from JACDJE010000945.1 coordinate 23,244, forward strand.
GTGCTCTCCTCAAAGAAAGGGAGGAGTGATTTGAGTATTTGCATTTGTTTGGTAGGTGTGTACCTCCCCGGGGAGGTAAGGATTTACTTGAGCTTTTGAGTACTTGCACCTCCCCCTCCCTCAGTGTAGATCTTTCTGCGTATTGAGAAATGAGTGACAGTGTAGTCGCTATGTGTCATGGAGTTATCTCTAGATCTCTCTGTGTCCATGACAGGGGAACAGCAGGCCCACAGGCCCACTGGCCCAGAAAAGGGGAGGGGAGGGAAGGGTGTTGGCGGTTTACAGGCCAGTTTGGCTTGGTTCTGTGACTAATGGGGCAGGGGACCCATGCCCTGGGAAAGGGGAAATGGGAAATGGGGAAAGGGTAGGGTGATGGGAGATGGGCCTAAAAAAGACAGAACAGTGGCAACAATCTGAGGAGGAAAACTAGTTTACTAAATATGATATCGGAATTCAAGATAACACACTATAATACAATATATAATTGGAATTGAGGCTAATAAATCAAATAAAATGAGAGAGAGAGAGAGAGTGTCCGAAACCAAAGGCCTTACTCTGAATTGAAGGCGAAATAGCTGGGGAGCACACCCACACACTGCCAGGCAGTGAGAAAAGAGAGCGAGTCCTGTGACTTGCAGGTCTTATCTTCCCCTCTGAATGCAAAGTCCTCTGGGATATGTAGTTCTTCTCTTCTGAGAGCCAGGTATTCAGAAAATTGGCAGTCCATGGAAGTGGGGCATTAACTCTTTAACTCCCAGTGCTTTACATGATGCTATGATGTGGAATACTGATAACAAAAATCATAAAACCATGACATTTCACCCCTTATTCCACATAACTACATCATGCTTAATATATACATATATACAAACAAACAGTAATTAACATGCATTACACACACACAATATCTATACACATATATATACACGGGATTACTGACCGCACTCCCCCAACATCAAATTGGGTCCACCCCAGTATTGCACTGTTGCACTGTGAGTGTGTATTTGATTATGTTTTGCAAGACCAAGTCTGAGGCTTTGTCTCCTCCAGTGGAGAGACCTGGCTGGGAAGGCAAACCGTGGAGTATGTTGTGGGCTCAGCTTGAAACGTATGCAAAAATAGGACTAGAGCCATGGGAAGCAAAAGAGCCCATAGTGGTTTTAGCTTTCTGGGGTCAGTTTACACCAGCCCCTGGTATGCGGTCAAAGAATCACCTGTCTCATTTGGGATGAATGACAGAGTGCCTGCTAGCTGCTTACCGGTGGCTTGCTGAAGCGAATCAGGTGCTGCACCAAGAGATTGACAGGGAGAAAGGGCGGACTCATCAAGTACAAGCTGAGCTCATCTTACAGCGACAGGCCCTGCTGCAGGCAACAGAGCATGGGAAAATGATGGAGGAGAAGTGTGCAAAACTGGCAACTCAGTATGCCGTAAAAATGACAACTCAGCGCTGATACTGGGCTGAGAAAGGGGTCTATAGAAGGCTGAGAGTGAGAGTGATTGTTGCCAACTCTGAATGGGACCCTGAAACTTGGGATGGTGACATTTGGAGTAATAGTGACGAAGGGGATGCAGGGTCAGAACCCTTGGATCCCCTCCACCACTGCTTCCCCTGGATCTCGGAGCCACTCCTCTGGACCTCTTTCCTCCTCTCTTACAGTGACTGCTTCCTCTACTTTCTCCTCCTCCTCTTTCTTCTGTTCTAAGTGAGTCGAGATTCATTTCGTTTTCCATCCTCTTACAGGGGCAACTGACATCGATTCTGGTGCCTCCTGTGGTTGATCAGGTGTGTCGGTTCCAATGCTCTCACTCTCCATCTTGGATTGGAGTCTGTCTCGTTCGATTATGAGAGTATTTAGTTCAGATTGGAGGGTGTCTCGCTCAGTTTGAAGGCTGTCGAGTTTAGATTGAAGGGAGTCTCGCTCGGATTCGAAGGTGTCTCGTCGAGATTGAAGATTCCTTCTCTCAGCTCAGAGATCCTCCCCTTCGGCTTGGAGACTTTCTTTCTCAGCTCGGAGACACTCTTGCCAGGTTTTGAGATTCTCTCTCCTAGCTAGGAGACTCTTTCTCAACCTGGAGATTCTCCCTCTCGGCTTGGACTCTCTCCTGGAAACTCTTCTTTTCAGCTTGGAGACTCTCTCGCTCATTTTGTACTGTCTCCCGGAGACTCTCCCTTTCAGCTCGGAGACTCTCCTGGAAACTCTCTCTTTCAGCCTGGAGATTCTGTTTCTCAGCAAGAAGACTCTCTGAACCTGGAGATTCTCCCTATCAACTCTGAGACACTCTCTTTCAGCTTGGAGACTCTCTCTCAATTTCAGAAACTCTCTCCCTCTCTGGGATAGTATTGAATAAGGCCCGATAAGCATTAGCCAGGCCCCAAATCATTTGTGCCTCCTCAGATCTGCCTGAGCCGCAACATTCCTGTCTCAAATATCTGTTTAGGCTCTCAGGGTCTTTTAGGTGTTCAGGAGTAAAGTTCCATGACACCGAAGATGTCCATCTCTCTAAAGTCTCTCCCAAGCCTCTCCACACTCCCTGCCACTCAGTACTCTGGTTCTGGGGAAGGCTTCTTTAAAATATAAATACAAATACTGAGTGAAATGATGAGTAGTACATTCAGGGAGACTAACAACATGATCAGATGAGCATTCAAAAACTGCATAAAGGATTCAAAGGAGAGACTGGGAGCCTGCTTAAAAATCACAAGTTCTGTAGAATTAGCAGCTCCCTCTACAAACAGGTATAAAAGAGAAAGAGGAATCATTTTTTTTTCTCTTTACAGAAGTAAGATAACAGTGCTCAAAGTTTACAAATATCCCAGAATATTGGCAGTCTGCCTGGACTTTCAAGGTGAAGTTTTCAGTGAGCACCTGTGAGAGAGAAACTTTCCCAACGAAGCTCTCCGAGAGCAGAGAGAGAGATTAGTTCTAAAAACTAAAAAGCAGCTTTTGCCCGCATTCTCCACCAAGAATGTTGATGGTTTACGGGCTGGTTCGGCCCGGTTCTGTGACTAGCGGGGCAGAGGGATTTCGCAAAATCCGTGCCTCCAGAAAAGGGAAACAGGGGACCCCAAAATAATTAAAAACTAGCAACGATCTGAGGAGAAACAAACCAATTTACTAAATATGGTATCGGAATGCAAGATAACACACTATAATGCAATATAATTAGAATTGAAGCTAATAAATCAAATATATAAAGAGAGAGATTGTCCGAAAGCTGGGTAGGCCTCACCATAACGCTGAGGTGAGATGCGCAGTCGGGTCGAGCAGCAGGGAGAGAGACTGACGAAGAAGTGCCAGTCAGATGACCTACCAAGGCCTTATATCTGTTCCCCCTGAGCAGAAATGATAACAGCACAGTGAACAGTGTTCTGGGGAACGTAGTTCTTCTCTTCTGGGACAGGTACCCGGAACACTTGAACTCCCAGTGCACTACATGGTATTATGATGTGGAATACCAATAACCAAAAATCATAAAACCATGACACCTTTGTCTGAGGGACACATATGGACAAGGCCAGGGGCAAGGGGAGAGAGATAAGCTGCAGGTTAATGGCCGGGAAGCAGTCTTTTGTGTGGACTTATCTCGAGGGAGATAGCCATCTCAGGGGGTACTCACATGACACTTACCGAAGCACCCAGGGATGTCACATAGGCAGGAGAAGGAGGATAAAAAGGGGACCTACAACCATGAAATTAGGTGTTTCTGACAACAGATTCCTCATGAAGAAGAACAAGGTTTTCTGACATGAGAAGCCTCACGACCTGCCTCACTCCCTCCTGGACTTGCTCTGCACTCTACCTGCTTGCTTCCTAAGGCCAGCCATGCTGCTGCTGCTCTCCCCCGAAAGGTTTCTGGCAACCGATTCCTCATGAAGTGATGCCTGCATGATGAAGAAGAAGAAAGGTGTCTGCCATCAGATTCCTCACTATGGAATGCCTGCATGCTGACAGACTCTCCTGGGCCTGCTACTGGAGACCTGCTGCTTCCTCCCGGACTTACCCTGCAGCTTCTTCCTGGACCTACCTGGTACCTGCACCTTCTTGCTGCCTAAGGCCAGCTATGCTGCTGCTGCTCTCCCCCTGTGCTTTTGCCTCGGACCATCGGAATGGCATGCAACGGGACCTCTGCTGGATCCTGGTGGTGACTATCCCCGCTTTACGCAATTCTTGCTTCTTTCCTATCTTTTCTATCGCCCGCCTTCCCTTCCCCATCACCCTAATTNGCTGTGTCTGCATATTTTTCAGCGTATCAATAACCAATCGCCAAGTTACACATAAGAAGCCCTTAACAACCTTGCTGCAACTTATAGTCTTTTCCCATAACTGATCTCTTACTGCCCTCCATTCCTCAGGGCTAAATATTAACGGTACTTCCTTAAAAAATCCTTCTTTCTTCCCCCAAGTCAGTAAAGCCTTTAAGTGCTTCAATGAGCATGCTTCAACCCACTTCACGAGGATACTCATCAATAACTGAGCAGCCGCTTCTTTCTCCATTGTGGAGGAAAATTCTCTGTCTTCTCTGATAACTGCTCATCACATAGCCCTCAAATGTTTGGTTTGGTAGGAGGGGACTGGGGAATCAACATCCCTCCCACTGTAAGCAAAGATCAGGTTTGTGACCACCTGAGGATCCTGAACATCCACAAGTCTATGGGTCCTGATGAGATGCATCCCAGAGTCCTGAGGGAATCAGCTGATGTAGTCACCAAGCCACTCTCAATGATATTTGAAAAGTCATGGCAATCAGGTGAAGTCCCTGGTGACTGGAAAAAAGACAACTTCACACCCATTTTTAAGAAGGGTAAAAGGGACAACCCCAGGAACTACTGACCTATAAGTCTCACTTCTGTGCTAGGAAAGATCCAGGAGCAGATCCTCCTGGAAGCTATGCTAAGGCACGTAGAAGACGGAGCTGATACGGGAGAACCAGTGCAGCTTCACCAAGGGCAAATCCTGCTTGACCAACCTAGCGGCCTTCTATGATGGTGTCACTGCATCAATGGACAAGGGAAGAGCCGCTGATGTCACCTATCTGGACTTCAGTAAGGCCTTTGACATGATACCCCACAACATCCTTCTCTCCAAACTGGAAAGATATGGATTTGATGGGTGGATTGTTTGATGGACGAAGAACTGGCTTCAGGATCAAGCCTAGAGAGTGGTGGTCAATGGCTCCATGTCTGGATGGAGATCGGTGACAAGTGGCGTCCCCCAAGGGTCAGCGCTGGGACCAATACTCTTTAATATCTTCATCAATAACATTGACAGTGGGGTCAAGTGCACCTTCAGCAAGTTTGCTGATGACACCTAGCTGTGGGGTGTGGTTGACTTGCCTAAGGGATGGGATGCCGTCCAGAGGGACCTAGACAGACTTGAGCAGTGGGCTCAAATGAACCTCATGAGGTTCATCAAATCCAAGTGCAAGATCTTGCACCTGGGTCAAGGCAACCCCCGCTACCAATACAAGCTGGGGAATGAAAGGATTGAGAGCAGCCCTGCCAAAAAAACCTGGGGGTACTGGTGGATGAAGCTGGACATGAGCCAGCAATGTGCCCTCGCAGCCCAGAAAGCCAACTGTATCCTGGGCTGCATCAAAAGAAGCATGGCCAGCAGGTTAAGAGAGGTGTTCCCTGCTCCTCTACTCTGAGCTGGTGAGACCTCACCTGTAGTACTGTGTCCAAATGTGGAGTCCTCAGTACAGGAGATATGGACCTGTTGGAGCACATCCAGAGGAGGGCCACAAAAATGATCCAAGGGATGGAACGCCTCTCCCACAAGGACCAGCTGAAAGAGCTGGGGCTGTTCAGCCTGGAGAAGAGAAAGCTCCAAGGTGACCTGATAGTGGCCTTTAATTATCTAAAGGGGAGCTACAGAAAAGAAGGAGACAGACTCTTTAGCAGGGTCTGTCATGATAGAACAAGGGGAAATGGCTTCAAGCTTAAAGAGAGTAGATTTAGGTTGGATATGAGGAAAAAGTCTACAATGAGGGTGGTGAGGTACTGGAACAGGATGCCCAGGCAAGTGGCAGCTGCCCTGTCCCTGGAGACTTTCAAGGTGAGGCTAGATCAGGCCCTGGGTAACCTGATCTAGCTGTGCATGCCCCTGTTCATTGCAGGGGAGTTGGACTAGATGACCTCTTGTGGAGGAATGGCTGAAGGAGCAAGGCAGCCATGACTCACTGTACGAGCAAAATCTCTGCGGCAGCACAGAAGGAATCATGCTGGAAAAATACTGTGAGAACAGGATAGTGGAGGAGTGCAGATAAGGGTCACTGTGGCCTTGAAGCTAGAAGCAGATGCAAGACAGGGAATTAGTGTGTGCATAAGCTGGAATGTATACACCCCCCCTGTGCTGTAAATATGAGTAGCTGATGTAGCAATGAGCGTTAGTAACCAATCTGATTAATGTCAATAAGACATGTAGCCAATCGGGCAATGCCAAGTATACTTTCTTCCTTATAAATGGATTGCTCGGTTTAGAATAAAGTGAAGCTTTTGCCACTCATATTGAGTTTGTCATGCTTCCCCACGCGCTGGACACCCATCCCTGTTGACTCCGAGGCAAGTGGCGCCCGACCAGGGACCCGAGGTGCACCAGGAACCGTGTGGACAGACGAGAGCACCAGTACCGTTTGGACTGGGGGGCAAGATTGCCTAGACCGACCAAGAGGGGTCTGCACAGATCCGGAGGGCAGAAGAGTGGAGCTCCAATTTAATGAGAAGTTCTCTAGTGGGCATTGTTGCGGTGAGACGCGGAGTTACAGTGTACCATGGAAAGAGAGGTAGCCCTAAATTTATTATTATGCTTTTTAGAAAAGCGGGGAATGGATAGTGGAACTATTAAGCAAGTTTCCAGACTGATAGCATATGGTTGGGCGGGCGACTGGCTCGTTTTCACAGTCAGGGTCGCTTTTCGACGAGGGGGAGTGGTGTAAGCTCAGTGATATATTATGGGATCAGGTTATAGATGATTAAAAGGAGGCGAAAAAGCTAATGAAGCCTTGGAGGGAAGTGATTAACTGTATTAAAAAGCATAAATTAGAAAAGGACATGGCAGCTGCGGCCTCTTGGCAGCTAGGCAATGTGCCCGAGGACGCGGGTCTGTTTAAGCCAGTGGCAGACTATACCCCTATGCCGTTCACGGGAGCACCGGTCCCGGTGCACACTCCTAATATGGCAGCTGCCGGAGTGTCGGTAGAGATCAGGCCATCCACTCTGCTGGGGGTCGAGGCAGGAGCATTCAGGGAGGCATGTGCAGAGGCACCTGAATCGTCCGGGGGCCACAGAGGCTCCGCACCGCCCCCTCCGCCACGCTCCGCCGCCGCGCTGCCCGACTGAACTACGGAGAGATTGTTTCGCGTCTGCCCGCACCGTTCTGCAGGACAGAAGGTGAGCAGTCGGGAACTAGGGGGAGTTCTCTAATGAAGAAGAAGCAAGTAAATCTTGAAGTATTATGGTTAGTTTTAAAGCTTCAGAATCAGCTTGTATCTACCTCAGCATTAGTTACTTTTCTTAAATGGATAAGCAAAAATGTCCCTGAATTTCTGAAAACTGGGTTCTCTCTTGATGGAGAGCTTTGGGACAAAATTGGCACAAAACTCTGGGAGGTTACTATTACTAAAGACAGAACAGCTGCTAAACTTTTACCTGTTTGGCACCAAATATTGGAAAGGCTTTAACAAATACGACAAGGAAGAATTTCTTCCGACTATTTCCCATCGCCCTCCCTCCTACCCCCTCCACTNGGGCCCACTTCTCCAGCCTGTCCAGGTCCCTCTGGATGGCTTCCCTTCCTTCCAGTGTATTGAGTGCACCGCTCAGCTTGGTGTCATCTGCAAACTTGCTGAGGGTGCTCTCGATGCCATTGTCTGTCATTGATGAAGATACTGAAGAGCACCGGTCCCACGACCGACCCCTGAGGGACACCGCTTGTGACTGGCCTCCACCCTAACACAGACCCGTTGATCACAACCATTTGGCTGCGTCCAGCCAGCCAATTTCTAATCCATTGAACATGTTTGGTGTAAACCTGACTCTCTCAGGATCATGCTCTTGGTTTGGATCATCAGGAATTAACGTGCAGTCATGTAACATTTCCACCATGGCGCATTCTCTGAAATAATGGATGCCTTTTTCCATAGCAGTCCATTTCTTTATCTCAGGCATCAGATCGTCTTTGAAGTGATAGTTTTCCTTTACTGCTAACAGCATCGGCTTCCAGATGATGAAGGCCTCATCCTGACATCCACTAATACCTCTGTCAATGGCTGAGTCCCTAGCAATGCCACCCAGTTGGTGAGCTTCTCTACTATCTAGTGACACACTGTTGGCCCCATTGTCCCAACATCGAAGTAACCAGGTGACAATGGGTTCATTTGGATGGTGTGAAAAGTCTTTTCTCAGCCCTCAAATTTCAGACATTTTCAGAGGTTGAGTATTAATGGTGACAATGTCTCCCTCACCTCCTACTCTTTCAGGACTTGTTACCCTCCTGGGCCTTGGTGACCGTGATCTTATTGAGTGTCTAAACTCTCTCTCTGGATCCCCTGGATCTCAGAGCCACTCCTCTGGACCTCTTTCCTCCTCTTCTCTTGTAGTGTCTGCTTCCTCTACTTTCTCCTCCTCCTCTTTCTTCCGTTTGTGGGAATTGAATGTTGTTTCTGCATCAGAACAACACACACATTGCAAGAATATCCTGCACAAATTAAAAGGACAATTCGTGACACGCCGTAGGGAATGCCTGAAGAATGTATTGAGGAAGATCTGGCGGCACCCCCCCTCCGTACTCTTTGTCTAACAAAAATTCTGAAGAAAATCACCATATCAATACGAATGAGAAGGGAACTGAGACATCTTGGAGACAACAGGACTGCTACTGACTGACACCAGNCCAGAATTCGGTAGATTGCAGTATGTGCATGTTACCATAGATACCTTCAGTAAGTTCGTCTGGGCCACAGCGCAAGCTGGAGAAAAGGCCTTGCACGTAATACGACATCTGACAGCCTGTTTTGCAGTCATGGGCCTTCCTCGGTCTATAAAGACAGATAATGGACCTGCGTATACGAGTCATAGATTTAAAACTTTTTGTAGACGATGGGGGGGGTAGGCCATGTGACTGGAATACCACACTCGCCAACGGGGCAAGCTATAGTAGAAAGGGCACATCAAACATTAAAGCGGTATCTCCAGAAGTGTAAGGATGTTCAAGACACCCATGAACGAGTGGCGAAAGCACTATTTACGCTAAATCATCTGTGTATCTTTGGGGACGGCTCAGAAACCCCAGCTCAGCTGCACGGGCAGATAGTCAAATCTGGGGAGGGGCCACCTATGTATGTGAACTACAGGGACCCCAAGACTGGAGTGTGGTACGGTCCAGCAGAGGTGAAGTATATAGGGAGAGGTTACATGTGTGTGCTTACTCCAGCAGGTACCTTGTGGGTTCCCTCGAAATGGACTAAGGCAGTGCCTGCTGGTGGTGAGCTTAACGCTACTACTCCTGGATTGCACCGCACTGCTGAAGGTCCCTCAGCCAAAGAATCTGTGGGTGACTTGGGCAAACCAGATGGGACAGACTGACTTTTGTCTGAGCTTGCAGTCGACAACTGAGCTCTTCCGAACCTGCTCAGTTGAGTTTCCCAGCTACGGGCTATTAGAGTTTGAGGGGACTATGCATCACTTGAAACAAAGGCGCGCGTTAAGAGAGCTAACCTTGATAGTTTATTCTGTTTTGCAAGCAGGTGTTCCATTTGGGCTCTGTATCACACACTGGCCATGCAGATGCGGTGTACAAATGGAAAATACCTTTCAGACCCTGAGAGGAATAAAAGCAGGAGAGAATCTGTGATGGGTGAGAGAGGAAAAGTGCACTTTGAAGCAGGGGACGCCCTGCTGGCACTGCCTATCGCATCCACCACCACCATGTTCTTTCTCTCTCCTTTTCTGCAATTTTCTGCTTCTCAAGGGTCAATAAGTAATAATGCCCCTAGTAAGGATTTCAAGGGGATGTGTTGTTTTAACCTATCCAACCATAGCTTATCAATTCACAAGCAGCTTTAATTACTAAAACAGCATACGCAGTCAATTAGAGCAAATGTAAATCCCTTTGATGGCTGGTTGCAGTCTCTATTCAGAGGGATTTCACCTTGGCTGGCATCTCTAGTGAAAAAGGGTCTTCACTGGCTTTTAACTATCGCAATAATCATTATAGCAGTGCGACTTGCTTATAGCTGTTTAATCAGGGGAGTAGAGAAATTGACGCAGGGTGCTTTGCTCGTACAAAAGGAAAAAGGGGGAATTGTGGAGGAATGGCTGAAGGAGCAAGGCAGCCATGACTCTGTACGAGCAAAATCTCTGCAGCGGCACAGAAGGCATCATGCTGGAAAAATACTGTGAGAACAGGATAGTGGAGGAGTGCAGATAAGGGTCACTGTGGCCTTGAAGCTAGAAGCAGATGCAAGACAGGGAATTAGTGTGTGCATAAGCTGGAATGTATACACCCCCCCTGTGCTGTAAATATGAGTAGTTGATGTAGCAATGAGCGTTAGTAACCAATCTGTCAATAAGACATGTAGCCAATCGGGCAATGCCAAGTATACTTTATTCCTTATAAATGGATTGCTCTGTTTAGAATAAAGTGAAGCTTTTACCACTCATATTGAGTTTGCCATGCTTCCCCACGCGCTGGACACCCATCCCTGTTGACTCCGCAGCAACCTCTAAAGGTCCCTTCCATCTCTAAGGATTCTATGATTCTATGATCCCATCTGCATTCACTCCATTTCATCTACCTCGAACCCATTTCACTCCACTCCATCCCGTTTCCCTCCAATCCAATTCACTCTACTCCATCTTGACCCACTTCACTACTCTCGACTCCAACCCATCCACATCCACTCCTCTCCACTTCATTCCACTCCATCTTATCCTCCTCCACGCCCCTCCGCTCTCCTTCACTTCGTTTTACGCCATTTTATTTCCCTCCACTTCACTCCACTCAATCTCATCCCTGTCACATCCACTCCATCTCATCTCCCTCCAGGACAACTGTTATATGTGCTTGAAGCAGGGACCAATTTATGGGGGAGAGATTTAAAAGTTAAATTAGGATTGCAGTTGAAAACTTGTGAAACAGGAATAAGGGTTTCAATTAATTTATTAACAGCAGAAGATGAGAAAGAAATTAATCTAAAAGTGTGGACAAGGGAAGGACATGGGGCTGGACTCAACATTACTCCCTTAAAAATAAGTGTTCAAGAAGGGAGTGAAGCTGAACAGAGACAATATCCCATCCATATAGAATGAAAAATGAGTCTAAAACCTGTGGTACAAATACTAATTAAGGACTATCTTTTAGAATCTTGTATGTCACAATACAACACTCTGATTTTGCCAGTACAAAAGGCAGACAGCATGTACCAGCTAGTGCAAGATCTCAGAAAAATTAATGAGATACTCCTCAAGCATCACCCTGTGGTTCCTAATCCTTACACTCTAATAACTCCACATGAAAATAAATGGTTCTGCGTGTCATGGTTTTATGATTTTTGTTATCAGTATTCCACATCATAACATCATGTAGTGCACTGGGAGTTAAAGAGTTAATGCTCCAGTTCTGTGGACTATTGATATTTCCAGGTACCTGGTTCTCAGAAGAGAAGAATGAACTACATCTCCCAGAAGACTTCCACTGTTCCGTTTCTGTTTTCAGGGAAAGATAAAACTGCTCGCAAGTCATGAGTCTGCCCCTTCTCTTACCACTTGTCACAGCAGTGTGTGCTCCCTAGCCATCTCACCTCCAGCATTAGAGTAAGGCCTTCGGTTTTGGACACTCTCTCATTTATTTGGTTTATTAGCTTCAATCCCAACTTGTATTTCTGCTATTACAATTAGTAAATTAACTTTCCTCCTCAGATCGTCACCACTGTTTTTTTTCCTTACTATTATTCCTTTCCCTCTTTGCTCCCTCCACTCCCTTCTTTTTTCAGGCGGGTGGACCTGCTGTCCCCCTGTCACTGTGTAATAGATTTGAAAGACGCTTTCTGGATCTGTCCAAAAACACTTATCATATACCTTTTCTCCTGTCACAGGTAATTACTCTCCTTTTCCCCTATTGGCTAGGTACTTCAGTCTCACAGTCTACATGACTCATTTGCTAATCCATTTTTCCATACAAGATCTATCACCAACCTATTGTTTTTAACATTATTTTGTACTTTTCCATGGATACAGGAGGGCAATATTTCTTGAAGGTGTCATGCCACCTGTTTTATCATATGCCAGGCTTTCTTTACCCTGCTCTGTATTTCTTTTTGCCTTCTCTCTCTACTTACAAAAGCCACATTTAAGAAGGAAGAAACCCATATAAGGAAATATCTAAAGGTTACTAAGTCCCAATTCCTGATTTATGATACCTATTACGCTGTGCTAACAAGCATAAATGCAATTATACATTTATTTAACAGCCTTTCCCTTTTAAATCAACTGCATATTCTTTCGCAAAAGTTCAAATTGTTCATGTTTTATCACTCAAACCCTTCGGATTAATTATTTAACCTGGTCAGGATGTCCTGACCTCCATTCTTATTCTGCTGCTCAGCACCCTTCTTGTGAAAAACAACCTAGGCAGCCATTTTGTAAGAAAGTTTTAAGTTCAGTAAGGGTCTATACCTTGGTACTGGAAATCTCTACTGCAAAAACATAATCTCACTCTCACAATTCCCTCCTCTTTTTTCTTTTTTCTTTTTTTTTTTTTTTACACTCATGTTTTTTGAACATAATCTAGTATCAGCAGAGATCAAGCTAAGATACTAGAACTAGAATTACTTTATTTTCAATTATCCAAATCTTAAAATATAAGATTATTATCAAAAGCTAACAGATTACATACAAAATCAAGATAACCACAGCAGGGTGAAGCATCCTGTTGAAGATTTCTGTAACAGTGGGTGACCATCCAAAAAGATTATCCCACCACTGATGTTCTCCATCTTTCTTCACTCGTTCTACAACACATTTCTTCCACATCGTGGTGCACTGTAATCAGAGTTTTGTCCATTACCTCTGGAACGTTTCAGTAACAGTTCCAAGTCCTTGTGTTATAACAATTTCTTCACCAACACAAGACTGACTCCAATATGCACTGATAATAAATCTTGAATTAGCATATAATCAGAATGTAATAGCTGAAATGAGGTTACAAGTGGGATGTAAAGTCGCTTCCTACTATATTAATAAAATTAGAAATGCAAAGATTATCATGATTACTAGTATTCAGTGTTATCATTGATGATAATGGCATCACAGAGTTATCATACACATGCAACTTTTACCCGTATATATCACTATGGTTTTAGGTTTTGCATCATGATGTATTTCAAAATGACAAACATTCTGTTTTGTAACAAGACAAACATCTAGAACTTGAATGGTGTTGCTCTCAAAAATGAATCCTTGTGGTGTTCTTACTGTGCAAGCACTTAGGGCAACCATCTGCCATTACACTGCCTCATAATAGGCCCATTACTTATGTTCAATACAGTAAAGAACAGATCCATGACACTTCAGATCAATGTCAATTATCAGATATATGGTATACGCTGATGCTTGGGCTATGGTCATCGCATAGGCTATGCCTGAGTCACTAATCAGATCATAAGAAAAACTAACCAGATTCCACCAGGAATGGAGCCTTCTTCCAAAATCATTTGCATTGTCCCAATTTTTCAAATTTCCTTCAGTAGGGTACATTCCTTCCCTTACCTTATGTAAGGCAATGAAAAAAACAACAATGACAGCAGAGCTGCAAGATCCCAGGCTGCAGCAAGTGCTGATTTGCACAAACACAACAGCAGTGAGCACAAAAACAAAGGAAAGAAGCAGTTTACACACAAAAAAAAAAACCCTCAAGTAGGGAGGAACCTCCAAAAAAAACCCTGAAGCCCACACAGCAAACCCTCAAATGAGGTCTGGGAAGGGGTGGATCCTGGCTCTACCCCTTCCAGTCACTAAGGTACATTGCATGCACCTGAGCTCCACTGGGTTGGCCCCGCCTTCCTACCAGGTGCTCACTGTTTCAAGCTGTGACTAAGCATTTCCACTACACTCCACCCCTCCTTCACAGCGTGAACCAGTGATTGAGCAAGTAAAAGATAAGCCCTTTCCATTATGGTGATACAGTACACCGCGACACTTGTACAATTTACCTCTTGCAATGTAGATCAACAAAATATGAGAAGATTGATGACTGGTTCATGGTTGAAGTCCGCATTCCTGCGTGGGCCAGTACTCAATGGTTCTCCTGGAGGCACATAGTTGCTTGAACCAGGGAAGGTTCAGCTCGTGTTCCATCATTCCCATATAGTCCACCACCGGGTGTCATGCTGATCTTATAGTGACACTGGAGCATCTTGATGCCATGTTACTCCTCCTGGTGATCCTGTGGACTCAAAGAGACTCACGGGGAGTAGTATAGATGTTTCAGAGGTACTAGATGGAGTAGGTCCACCCTCCACAGCAAGATGCAGGATGTGATCTGGTCCAGGGTCAACACTTCGGCTTGCACTGGGGCACATCCCGGCTGTCTGTACCATACCCTTTGGCCCGATATCTGAGACCACGTAACTGTATCAGGTACCAAAGGGGGGGGGTCCCTGATTTGCCATAGGGATATGATTAAGGCCCCCTCAGTGATGAAAACCAGTGTTGACCACGATGTCTGCAGGCTGTGTACCTATTACCGGAGGGACTACTGATCCCCCAACCTCCAATAATCTCCCCCAAGGTGCAAGTAGGCCACACCACTTTGGTCCTACCTGCACCTTCCAAGGACATACTATTCTAGGGTTTATGCTATACTGCCTGGTTTAGGTTCTCAGGGGCAGGGAGCGGAAGGTTATTTTCATTGCCAATTTGGGGTCTTATCCAATTATTGGTGCCTGTAATTTGGATCCTAAGTGGGGAGGCCCATGTTGTCTGTAGCATCTTCAGGGCACTGGGTCTGCAGTCCCTAGGCCTTTCATTCAGGTCCTGCAGGGTTTCATAGTCTCTTTGTCCACCCCTGCAGGGACTGAGAGTCTGTCTTCAGGGCAGCCTTAAGAATACCATTATAGCATTCAATAAGGCCTTCCTCCGTCAGATTATATGGCAGATGGAATTGACATTCAATGTTTTTTTCTTCTGCCCAGCACTGTATCATGGTACCAGTAAAATTAGTTCCTTAGTCACTCTTGATAACTTGTGGTGTCCCGTAGGCAGCCATCAACTTGGTAAGTGCCTTGATGGAATATGCCTGGTTCGTTCTCGGCACTGGATAGGCCTGCATTAGCCCACTTGTGGTATCAACAAAGGTCAGGGCATATCTCGCCCCCTTGACGTGCGGAAATCAAACCCTATACCCTGTAAGGATATAGAGCACATGTCATGGTTTTGTGATTTTTTGGTTTTCGGTACTCCACATCATAACATCATGTAGTGCACTGGGAGTTAAAGTGTTAATACTCTACTTCCAGGTACCTATCCCTATACGTCACGGAGGTCATGGGATCTCCCCCCCCAGGGCGGTCTCTTCCTTCAGCTGTGGCGGTTGTGTCTGAGTCTTCCAGGTTTGCTCTGAAAACTCTCTCTCCTATTTTATTTGATTTATTAGTCTCAATTTCAATTAGATTGTATTATATCATAGTTAGTAAAATAAGTTTTCCTCCCTAGATCGGTGCTGTTGCTGTTTATTTTCCTTTCCCTTTCCCTTCCCGTTTTCAGGGGGGGTCAGGGATGGGGCCCTTGGGCCTACTGTCCCTGTCATGAGCATAGACTGGTCCGGATAACCCCATGACAGCAGGTATGTGTTTATTAGCGATGCGCATATGCCTTGGTGCAAGGGAGATATTTCCACCAAACTTGCACACCGTCAGGCAAAAGCGTGCTACAGATATAGGCTGAACTAATACATAATCAATAGTTTCCAGGAATTCGGATACATATTCATTCCATTCCCCATAGCCCATTAGCATGCAGTCCCTCCCCCCTCGTGCGTGCATAGTGAGTCGTGAGGGTCTTCTCCTGGTGGTCGTGAGATGAAGGTTCATCATCTTCCTCGCTGTAACTCTGTACACTTCGTGACCCCGAAGGGGAGGGGTAGCCCCCAAGCCAGTTCCAGCCTGCCTTGTGGTCATCTAATCACCTCACTTCCAGATGGCCTTGACCTGTTCTCAAACCCTTATCTTTATGTCCTTCATTCCCTCATTATCCCAGACTTAGTGTCTGCAGTTCCCCTTCTTCTAACACCCTCTATGTAAACAATTTCTAATTACCCCTATCCCAGTTTCTGTGAAGTCCCTTTCAGTCCCTTTCCCTCTTCTAACTGTGGGGTTCATTTTCACCCTCAGACCGAGGGACGAGCCCAATGTAATCGACCTGCCATCACTGGAGAGGATTGTGTCCTCTAGCAAGATGGGCTGTTGTTTCAGGCAACGGTCTCAGTCTCATCTTGGAGCAAGCACTGCAGTTTCGGCATGCCTGGGTGATGTCAGATAGTTGTATGGGCAGCCCCCATGCTTTAGCAGCTGCCCACACTGCCTTTTGTCCAGCATGCCATAGCTTCTGATGTAACCAGCGGGCGATGTTCTCAGATGGTGAATTCTCAATCCATCGAACTCGGGCCAGTGTGTCGGCTTCATCATTTCCCAGTGACTGTAGGGGTTGGTGACCAGAAACGTGGTAGACACGTACAGTCCTGTGTTTAACTGCATTCCATATGTCTAACCACATATCTCTGCCCCAGATTGGTCGGGTGTGGATAGTCCATTCCTGGGCGGCCCACTGAGCAATCCAAAGTGTTAGCCCCCAATACACAGCCCATCTATCTGTGCAGATATTCAGGATACTGTTACCGGGTTCCTTGGTTATAACCATCCACATGGCTCGCAGTTCTGCCCATTGGCTACTCTGACCATCCCCCTCTTCAAACCAGATTGTTTCAGTGCAGGGATGGTGTGCCACTGCTCTCCACTTGCTTGGGTTACCCTTGATGGACCCATCCATATACCCGGCATCTTCAGGAATGGGATATTTCCCTTCTTGAACGGGACTCTTTTCTGGAGGAGTGACCATTGTCTCTTCTGGCATGTCACTGTGATACATCAACAGGCATAGGATCTTCTGGAGTTCTTTAAATGGTGACAAAGACTACTCCTCCAGCTGAGATAGGTGACCCATCGTGCCACTGTCTGTGCTTGGGCCACCCCTGCCTCAGGAAGGTGTGTCTGATCTTTCACCCACCCCTGAATTGTCAAGGTGGTTTTAACTATGACTTCAGATGTTTGGTTTATTAGCTCTACCACCTGTAATGCAAAGTAGGCAGCCAATAACTGTTTGTCAATCATACTATACCTCTCTTTTGCTCCATGCCAGACCTGAGACCAGAACCCAACTAGGGTTCGAACGGAATTCTGGCACTACCATAGGCCTCAGCCGAACCTGTCCTGAGTTACATGGACATCTATTTCGGCTGGAAGGGGAGGAATTAATATACCCAGCACGTGGGCCTGTTTAACAGCTAGGTTTGCTTGCTGGAAGGCCTCTTGTTCTGCTCTTCCCCAGTCCCATTTTTGGACTTTCTTTGTAAGTCGATGAAAGGGCCTCAGCAGCTGTGCGAAGTGAGGTATAAAGGAATGGCAGTATCCCAATATACCCAAAAATTCTTGCTGCTGCCTTGGCATGGTAGTTATTGAGAACACCCGAACCTTGTCTATTATGGCACTGGGTAGTACTTTGGTCTTTCCTGACCAAACTACACCCAGGAATTTCACAGACAGGCCTGATCCTTGCACCTTCTGTGCATTTATAGCCCACCCTTTCTCTTGTAGATAGGTACTCAATCCATCTACTTCCTTTCCTAATGCCTCCAGTGAGTCAGACGTCAGCATGAGAACATCAATATAGTGGTACAGTTTGATGTTATTGGGATTATTCCTATCTGCTAGGTCACGTGCCACTAAGTTATGACAATATGTAGGTGAGTGCACGTACTGTTGTGGCAGGACCTGAAAGGTCCGTTGCCTGCCTCCCCATGTAAATGCAAACTCATCTTGCAATTCTTCATGGACGGGAATACTGAAGAATGCATTTGCCAAGTCTAGGACACAATGGTGTCCTCAGGGAGGCATGGTTAGTATGGTTAGGTTGTGGTTGGACTCGATGATCTTTAAGGTCTTTTCCAACCTAAGCATTTCTATGATTCTATGATTCTAGATAACCCCGTGACACTACCCTAACTCTAACAACCCACTGCTAAATCATGTCCCTGAGCACCACATCCAAACGGTTTTTAAACACATCCAGGGATGGTGACTCAACCACCTCCCTGGGGAGCCTTGTCCTGAGTGATTACTTGCAGTCATAAAATCAGAATAGAGGGGGTCACAGGCTCTCTAAGAACTGGTCCCACCAAGAGCCCTTGATAAATTTGGAGGTGGGACCCAATAAAGAAGAGCTTCTATTTTTAGGAGATGCTGGAGGAGCTAGGTCGTTCTTAGTTTATGAAGTACTGGGACTTTGTTTGACTAAGAACACCTTAGGGAGTAGAAGGATCAGGGATGGTAGTTTCACTTTTTGTGACTATTGAATTAAAGTGGTAAGATAAAACAGTCACGAGACAATAGTTATATGTGCCTGAAGTGGGGACTGATTTATTAGGGAGGGATTTAATAGTTAAATTAGGACTGCAGTTGAAAACTTGTGAAATGGGAATAAGAGTTTCAATGAATTTATTAATAGCAGGCGATGAGAAAGAAATAAATCCAAAACTGGGTGGGAGAAGGAAACTGGGGTGGACTTAAAATTACTCCCTGAAAAATAATTGTTCAGGAAGTGGTGAAACAGCGGCAGTATCCCATGCCTTTAGAAGGGAAAAATGGGTCTAAAATCTGTGGTACAAACACTAATTAAGGATGGTATTTTTGGAACCTTGTAGGTTGCAATACAACACTCCAATTTTGCCAGTACAGAAGGCAAGATGGCATGTACCAGCTGGTGGAAGAGCTAAGAAAAATTAATTAGATAGTCCTCAAGCGCCACCCTGTGGTTTTTAATCCCTATACTCTAATGAGTAAAATTCCACATGAACGTAGATGGTTTAGTGTAATAGATTTAAAGATGCTTTCTGGACCTGACCCTTGGATTCAGATCGTTTTGCCGAGATCTTTTTGCATTTGAATGGGAAGACGCAGAAACAGGACAAAAGCAACAGTATAGGTGGACTGTTTTGCCCCAAGGATTTACAGAATCACCTTGTTTGTACAAGTGCTGGAACAAATGTTAGAAGCTTTTCAGGTTCAAGAAGGGGCAATGTTATAATATGTGGATTACTTGTTAATTTGTGGAATAGAAAAATCAAAATTAAGAGAGACCACAAACAAACTCATGAATTTCTTAGAAGAACGTGGATTAAGGGTGTCCAAAAATAAATTGTGGTATGTGGAGAAAGAAGTCAGATATCTTGGACATTTAATTTCTGAAGGTAAATGGAGAATAAGCTCTGAAAGAATTCAGGGATCGTGCAACTCCCTCTGCTCATATCAAAGGAGTTGTGAAAATTTTTAGGTTTAATTAGATACTGTAGATTATGGATAGAAGCATATGCACAGAAGACAAAGAAATGGTATCTCAAACTATCAGAGGAAGAACCTAACATATTAAATTGAACAGAAGACAAAAAGGAAATAGTAGAAAAACTGAAACAAGATTTGATTACAGCACCAGTACTGGCTCTCCCTGCATTAGGGAAACCATTTCATCTTTTTGTAACTGTCAGTGTGTGTCAGGGACCTAAAGGCCCCTGAGTGAAGAATGATCCTGGGATGGAACAAAGTACATCCTGTCCCTCAGATCCAAATGTACCCTGAAACATAATTGGCGGCGAGGATGGAATCTGACTGCTGAGATGTTGGGGGTGAGGCAGTGAGAGATTTTTGGGTTTTGTTTTGTTTTTATTTTTGTTTCCTTTCTTCTTTCTCTCCCTCCTTTAAAATGGGGACTAGGTGGAAGGACATCTGCCCCAGTATTGCGCTGTCATAAGGTTGGGCACCTTTAAGACAGGGACTAGGTGGCAGAATGTGTCTGCCCCAGTATTGCGCCATCACACTGTGAATGTGTGTGTATGTTTCACAAGACCATGTTGAGGCTGTGTCTCTCCCAGTGGAGAGACTGGGCTGGGAGGACAAACTGTGGAGTACGTTGTGGGTTCAGCTTGAAACTTATGCAAAAATGGAACCAGAACCATGGGAAGCAAAAGAGCCCATGGCAGATTTTCACATGTCCCACTTGGGACAAGTGACAGGGTGTTTGCTAGCTGCTTACTGGCAGTTGGCTGAGATGAATCAAATGCTACACCAAGAGATGGACAGGGAGAAAGGGCGGTGTAGAGCAAATGAAGGCAATGACAGAGCCTTTATTTGAGAAATAGGTGTTATAGGAAAAGATATCAAAGAGGAATTAACTCACCCCTCCTGGTAACAGTTTGGAGAAAGGGACAAACTGAGGAATGTAACCCTCCCCTGTTTGTACCGTTGCGCTGCAGGAGAGAAGGGCGGGGGAAAAGGGGGACCCGCACAGACTCAGATGGCATGGGAAGTATCGCGGAGACAGAAGGGGTGGCTCTAGACCCCCCCTGCCTGCTCCAGGCACTCATGTACTCACGTAGCTCACCCATTGGTTCAGGCTGTGACTTTGGAATTCCACTACACTCCACCCCTTCAAAGCATGAACCAATGACTGAGCAAATGTACATCACGACACATGTACAATACCCGCCGCAATGTAGAATGTAAAGACAATAAAGGCAATTATTGACAATCTTTTCTGCAGTTCTGTTGGGCCAGTACTTGATGTTCTTTCTCGAGGCATATCTTCTTCAAGGACCAGTAGCAGTTCTGATTCATGCTCACCAGTTCCCAAAAGTTCAGCAGTGCACCACAGGGTGTCACGATGTTTCCTCAAGGACACTGGAGCATGCTGGAGTGATGTTGCTCCTGCCGGCTATCCTGTGAACTTATAACCTCAAGGGGAGTAAAATAGCTGTTTAATAGGTATGAGGAGGGGTAGGTCTGCCCTCCACGGTAAGATACAGGCTGTATTTCGGTCTTGAGTCAACACCTCCGCCTGTATCAGGGCACGTCCTAGTCTTCGATACCACGCCCTTTGGCCTGATATCTGTGACTGAATCACTGTATCAGGTACCAAAGGGGGGGGGTTCTAATTTGCCACATGGACATAATTAATGTCCCCTTTGCAATGAAAACAGGGGTGTCAACTACTACCTCTGCTGGCCATGCACCGATTACTGGAGGGTTTACTGATCCCCCAACCTCTAACAATCTCCCCCAAGGTGCAGGGAGACCACACCATTTTGGTTCTGCTTTTACCTTCCAAGGCCATTTTACCTTGTGTCTCTCAGGCTCTAGGTCCTCAGGGGCAGGGAGCAGAAGATCATTCATGGTGCCAACTTGTGGCTTGAGCAAGGTGTCCTTGCCTGTAATTTGCATCCTAAGCGGAGAGGCCCAAGTTGTCTGCAACATTCTTAAAGCACTGGGTCTGCCATCCCTTGGTCTCTCATTCAAGTCTTGCAGGGTTTCATAAAGCCTCTTGGTCCACCCCTTCAAGGACTGTGAATCTGCCTTCAGAGCAGCCTTCAGGATCCCATTATATCTTTCTATTAGGCCTGCTCCCATTGGATTATAGGGCAGGTGAAACTGCCATTCGATGTTGTTGTCTTCAGCCCACTTTGCACAGTTGCACCTGTGAAATGTGTACCTTGGTCACTCTCAATGACCTCAGGAGTCCTGTATGATGCCATCAACCTAGTTAGAGCTTTAATGGTATAGGCTTGGTTTGCCTTTGCTACAGGATAGGCTTGCATCAATCCACTCGCTGTATCAACACAGGTTAGGGCGTATCTGGCCCCCTCAGATCGAGGAAGGGGACCTATATAATCAATCTGCCATCGCTGTAATGGGTTGTGTCCTCTAGCGAGATGGGCCGTAGTTTCCAGCAGAGGTCTTGGTCTTATTCGTGAGCAAGCATCATAGTCCTGACATGCCTGGACAATATCTGGTACCTGTATGGGCAGCCCCCATGCTTTAGCCGCTGCCCACATGGTTTTCTGTCCTGCATGTCTTAATTTGCGATGCAGCCAGTGGGCTGTGTCTTCTGCTGATGTACTTCCTAGCCATCGAACTCGAGCCAGTGTGTCAGCTTCATCATTGCCTGGTGTCAGCTTCATCATTGCCTGGTGACTGCAAGGGTTGATGTCCAGAGATGTGGTATGCTCGTACAGTTCTGTGCCTAACCACATTCCATATATCAACCCACATATCTTTGCCCCAGATAGGTCAGGCATGGATCGTCCAATCCTGAGTGGCTCACTGTGCTATCCAGAGCGTGAGCCCTCAGTAGACTGCCCAACTATCGTGCAGATGTTCAGTGCGCTGTTGCCAGGCTCTTGAGTTATCACCATCCACACAGCTCGTAGCTCAGCCCACTGGCTACTTTGTCCATCCCCTTCTTCGAACCATATATTTTCAGTTGAGGGATGGTATGCGACAGCTCGCCACCTACTTGGGTTCCCTCTGCTGGATCCATCTGTGTACCAGGCATCTTCTGGAATAGGGTATTTCCCCTCCTGTACAGGACTCTTCTCTGGACAAGTAACCACTTCGGGTGTCTCACTGTGATATGTTACCAGCCCAAGTATCTTCTGCAGTTCTTCCTTCAGTGGAGATGATGACAGGCAGCTTCTCTGACTAAGATAGGCGACCCAGCGTGCTACTGTTTGTGATTGGGCCACCCCCGTCTTAGGAATGTGGGTTAGGTCTTTTACCCACCCCTGAATCAGTAAAGTTGTTTTAACAATAACCTCTGCAGTCTGAGTTATTGGTTCTACCGCCTGCAATGCAGAATAGGTAGCCAATAACTGCTTTTCAACCATGCCGTATCTCTCTTCTGCTCCATGCCAGATCTGTGACCAGAACCCAATTGGGATTTGAACAGAACTCTGACGCTGCCACAGCCCCCAGCCAAACCCTTCTTGGGTTACATGCACATCTAGTTCAGCTGGAAGGGTTGGATCAAATATACCCAGCACCTGGGCCTGTTTAACAGCTATTTTTGCTTGCTGGAAGGCTTCTTGTTCCGTTCTACCCCAATCCCATACTTGGCCTTTTTTTGTTAATCGGTATAAAGGTTTTAGCACCCTCTACAGGTTTTGAACCCACTACAGGTGGGTTCAGCAAGTACACACTGAGCTCATTTTATGACAGGCTCTGCTGTGTTGTGTTGTTGTGTTAAGTTTTGTTTTTTGTTGTTTGTGGGTTTTTTTTCTACTTTTGTGGCTGCAGCAGCATGTGTGTGTGTGTGTTATGGTGTGTGAAAGCAACTCACACATTCCCGATGTTCCAGATGTGGAACAGTTGGTTGTGGAAATTGCGGAGGAAACTTGTTGAAAATAGTAGTAGTTGATGGATTGGAGAAGTGATTAAAATTACTTGTGAAAACCTGTGATCTGTAGAAAATAATAACAAGTAAAGCTCATATCTTGCTAGGGGATATTGGTTATGACTCTCCCTGAAGGAATTTGGTGTGCAATCGTGCCTTGAGGGAGCTGACGGACTCCATTACCTAGCAGTTTGAGGATGGCCTGATTGCCCAGTGCCGTTAACAGGGAGAGATATCTTAAACTACAGGCCCAAATCGCATTTGGTAAAGGACAAATACACAGTATTTATTCCAGAAAGTGAAGCTGTGGAGGCTCAATGTGTTCCAACCCAGGATTATGGGGTGGAATGTGTCGGAGATCTAAAGGCCCCTGACTGAAGAATGATCCTGCAATGGAACAAAGTATTCTGGCAGTTTTAAGGGAACTGATATTTGTGGCTGTAGCTGCAAATATCTTGTTTTGTAGAGAGAGCTGACCTTGGTAGTTTATCTTGTTTTTGCAAGGACTTGATCTGCAAGCAGGTATTCCACTTGGGCTCTGTATCATGCGTTGGCCACACAGATACAGCATGCAAAACTCTGCAGATCCTGGGGAGAATAAAAGCAGGAGAGAGTCTGTGATGGGTGAGAAAGGAAAAGTGCACTTTGAAGGAGGCAATGCCCTGCTGGCACTACCTATTGAATCCACCACTGGCATGTTCCTTCTCTCTCCTTTTCAGCAGTTTGCCATCTCTCAAGGGTCAGTAATAGTGTACTTGCTTAAGGAGTTTCTGCTTTCCGTTTGCTGGGATTATCTAAAATGGATGCCTGTGTGTGCGTGAGTGTGTGCATGTTGAATAAAATTCGTAACCCTCTGTGCTGCTCTGAATGCATAGTTTGCTTGCCTCTGCTCCTGAGACATCCTGTCTCAGATCCAAACGTACCCTGAAACACAGTGAAGGAGCCACTTCAGGAGTTCTAACACAAAAATGGGGGGACAAAAGAAAACCAGCTGCATACTTGTCTAAGTTATTAGACCCTCTATCTCGGGGATACCCAGAATGTGTTCAGGCAGTAGTGGCAACAGCCTTACCTAGTGGAAAGAAAGCAGGAAAATAACTTTTGGGGGAAACTGATTGTTGTTACCCCTCACCAGGTAAAAACAGTCCTCACTCAGAAAGCTGGAAGATGGCTGACAGATTCTAGAATACTTAAATATGAGGCAATATTGATTAAAAAAAGATTATTTAACTATAATTACTGACTATTGTGAATCCTGCTTCCTTCTTAACAAAGGGAACTGAAGAAAATGTAGATTTGGAACATAACTGCTTTGAATTAATAAATTACAAAACAAAGATAAAGTTAGATTTGCAGGGTGTACTTTAGATAAAGGGGAAATTTTGTTCATAGATGAATAATCCAGAGTTGTGAATAGGAAATGATGTACTAGTTACGCAGTTATTGAAGGAGCAGATGGGAAGGTAGTGGAAACAGGAAGTTTGCCTAATAATTGGTCAGCTCAAACTTTTGAATTATATGCCTTGAATCTAGTCTTAAAACTGTTACAAGGAAAACAGGGAACTATATATACAGACTCACAATATGCATATGGAGTGGTACATACATTTGGAAAAATTTGGGAAGAAAGAGATTTAATAAACAGCAGATGAAAGGAGATGGTCCATGAAGAACTGATTTGACAGGTTTTGAAAAACCTGTTACTACCTGAAGAAATTGCTGTAGTATATATGAGGACATCAAAAAGGGAACTCTTTAATAGCGTGAGGAAAGCTATTTTAGCTACAGACCTATCAGTCTCACCTCGGTGCCAGGGAAGGTTATGGAATGGATAATCTCAGGAGCCATCATGGATCAATTAAAGGTCAACCAGGGGATCAGGCCTAGTCAGCATGGGTTCATGAATGGTAGATCCTGTTTGACAAACCTGATTTCGTTCTATGACAAGGTGACTCACTTAGGGGATGAACATAAGGCTGTCGATGTGGTCTACCTGGACTTCAGTAAAGCCTTTGACACTGTCCCCCACAACATCCTCATGGAGAAGCTGGCTGCCCACAGTTTGGATGGGCATACGCTCTGCTGGGTGAAACACTGGCTGGATGGCCGGGCCCAAAGAGTTGTGGTCAGTGGAGTTAAATCCAGTTGGTGGCCAGGCGTGAGTGGTGTCCCCCAGGGCTTGGTACTGGTGCTGCTCCTATTAACATCTTCATTAATGATCTTGATGAGGGGATTGAGTGCACCCTCAGTAAATTTGCAGATGACACCAAGTTGGGAGAGAGTGTTGATCTGCCGGAGGGTAGAAAGGCACTACAGAGGGACCTGGATAGACTGGATCGATGGGCCAAGGTAAACTGTATGAGTTTCAATAGGGCCAAGTGTCGGGTCCTGCATTTTGGTCACAACAACCCCAGACAACCCTACAGGCCTGGGGAGGAGTGGCTGGAAAGCTGTCTGACGGAAAGGGACCTTGGTGTACTGATGGACAGTCGGCTGAATATGAGTCAGCAGTGTGCACAGGAGGCCAAGAAGTCCAATGGCATCCTGGCTTGTATCAGAAATGGAGTGGTGAGCAGGATTAGGGAAGTAATCCTCCCCCTGTACTTAGCACTGATGAGGCCCCGCCTCAAGCACTGTGTTCAGTTTTGGGCACCTCACTACAAGAAAAGACACCGAGGTGCTGGAGCAGGTCCAAAGAAGGGCAACAAGGCTTGTGAAGGGCTTGGAGAATATGCCCTATGAGGATGTCACAGGGTTGTCCGGACCAGTCTATGCCTGTGACAGGGACAGTAGGCCCAAGGGCCCCCCCCCTTCCCCC
>JACDJE010000076.1:0-107609 GCA_016647715.1 Pavo muticus
GAGCCAGGCTCCACCTCTCCTAGACCCCATTTAAGGGCTGACTTCCACGAAGGAAGGATCTCTTCCTGGAGATCGCTCCTTCTGGAGTCTTGCGAGCCTACAACACCGGTGAGCACCTTTCCTTTGTTTGACTATTCTTACTAGCCTGACTTCTCTATATACCTGTTAACTTTACAGCCTGTTAACCTTACAACCTGTTAACCTTACACCACCTAACCACTGCTACAGAAAAAAATAAAATAAAAAATTGGCCCACAAAAACTTTTTGTCCTCAAATTTATGACTATGCTATAAATACATCCTAAGAGTGGAGTCTGATGAATAAGCAAAAGTTGTGGGTTGTTTTTTTTTTTTTTTTAAATTAGTTTCGTAACAGTAACAAATTCTGCATCTCATGTCAGTATAAAAGACAACACTGTACTTGTTACTAAATTTTATATGCCATTAGGATTCTTTTCCCCATGGAGAAAAATACAAGGATATTTCCATTTTAGCCTAAGGCAGCATCAGTGATTATTTGCTCTCTAGTAAATTCTGGATGTTCATTAATGACACATAACAAATTAGTCAAATAGATTTATGGCTGCTGCTAATAACATCTAACTCAAACATTCACTACATTTCCATGAACAATTTAAATTAAACTGATAAATATGTTTATTAGACAGTTTTACACGAAACCTCTCCTTTCTCCTCTAGGCAGAACCATGGAAACACGTGCTGATAATCTCCAAGCTGATTAAAAAATGGGGTTGTTTAATTCTAGGGCTCACAGAGAAGAAAACAGTTTTTGTGCTGTGAGAAAAAAAAGCCTTCCCATGCAAAACCATGAAACTGACATGAAACTTGGGTAGATTTCTTCTTCACTGATATAGCCACGGCACAAAGTCTTTACTCTCCAAGAAGATGTTCTAGACGTTAAATACTTTGACACTTTTAAGAGGATTTTTTGTTTTACAATAATGTCTTGTGAGCATTACTGTCAGGTTGAGCGCCATCTTTCCCTCATTTTTCTACTGTGCCAAAAATCTCATGTATGATAGTAGGTGTGACTAGACACAGGAACTTGTCTCAGGTTTGGCATCTATGAAAGAGTAGGCAAGTGAATCGGTAACGTCAAGAAAGCCTATGAAAGGTATACTCTGCACAGGGTACATCTTAGATGAGGGATCTATTTCTGTACCTTTGTTTTGGAACCAAAGCAAAGCTCTATTTCTGGCAAATGTGATCAAGAAAGAAAAACTGACAAGACAAGCAAATAACCTGAAATACACTACTTTCAAGGTGAAAATTATTTATTTAGTTTTTTTGGTAAGCAGAATTGGGCAAAAAGAAATCATGTTGTTGCATGAGCTCCAGAACTATATCTATTTCAGTTCAATGCACTTATACTTACAACTGCAAGAAAACAGTGACGCCACAATTCCAATGATATTCTACAATTTGTCAGCTCTACAGTTCTCTCTATTCTACAGATTCCTCTCCAAATTCATAGATCTCCACATGGTGCTCATGCGCAGACTGACCAGGTTGCATATCAAACAGAAGAGATTACTGCTGAGCACACACCGCAGCTTTTCTGTTGGTGAAATACTAAATTTCTACAGTTTTCCAGCTTCAGTAGAGGCTCTATTCCTATTTATTCAGTTGAAGTAGAAAGTAGGTTCAAAAGACAGAAAATGGACAGTGTGATCACATCTGTCTTACTTCTTTAGGATAACAACCTAAAAATGTTGATTATCAAAATCAAGTGGAACAATACAATCGGTAAGTAACCAATACTTACCTAAAATAGAAGTTGCTAGAAAGGTCCACATTTTGAAAGATTCTCAGATACCTAGAAAATAATGGGAGTTATAGGGAAAACTATTACTAACCAGATAGACTAAGAATCATTCAGGACCTCAGCAAGTAAACTGGATAGAAATATCAACTCTTGTTGTAAGTTCTCTAGCTATCTTATTGCAATTGTTTTGATAGCCAGGTAATCCTGCTAGAATGTCAACAATGGGAGTAAATTAGTAATCTTTTTTAAACAGTGTCTATGTAGGTGTATACTGTTCTTTAGGCAGTTTCAGATACAGCTGTAGTTCTATTTTCTATAAACATGGGTCAAAATTTCTAGGACTTACAAAAGCAAATTTCAAACAGCACTATATAACAGTTACTGATTTTCATAGCTATTCTCAAATGAATAAATATCTACTTCACCCCCCGTACACTTACAAGTTCTCAGAAGAAACCATAACTACCTATGAAAGACAAAATGGCTGACACCACGGGTACTGAAATTGGTTACATAATATGTTCTGTTACATTTTAAGAGGGGAGACTGAGGTCATATCAGTCATATCTTAATGTGGAAACCTTTTTAATAGTTAGCATCGGCTTCATTTATTACCTGCCATCAGTTTAACATAGTCTATCACAACTCCTAGGTTATTCACAGTTGGTAGAGATGAAAAAGCAGCTTATTCATACCATTTGACTGTTATTTCATAAAAGTCAAGTTATCCCACCCTGATATAATCAGCATCAGGCCCAAATTTCTTTCTTCAGAAAGAAATCACAGATAGGAAAACAAAGCTAAATTTATCTATGGGTAAACGTATCACCCTTTACAACATCTACGTTCACAAGACTCTGGCAGCACAGAAAGATTAAA
This sequence comes from Pavo muticus, assembly GCA_016647715.1. Taxonomy (NCBI): domain Eukaryota; kingdom Metazoa; phylum Chordata; class Aves; order Galliformes; family Phasianidae; genus Pavo; species Pavo muticus. The sequence goes on from JACDJE010000076.1 coordinate 2,666, forward strand.
TTAAATAGTCTACTCAGTACTTCTTGAAAGGCAAAGAAGATCTCTTCGAGTGAGATTAACACGATTGAGTGACTAAAAACAGGACAGTATACTCAAACAATATAAAACAGTACTAGCTAGCATCACACTGCCTTCGTAGATCACAATGCTCTGAGACTAACAGCGGTATTTACCCTCCAGGCTAGAGGCCACAGAAATCGTAGCCCATGCTCGCTCCATTCTTCTGCACTGATTATCAACTAAAATAAAATTATTTGAATGACAGAACAGAAGGAAATCCATGACCAAAACATCTAGTTGCAGTTCCTCACTGCTTGGAAAAATATTCAAAATGTACCTGTCATCTATCACCATTACTTACCTGGCTTCATCAGGATGAGTGACTCTTACAGAGTCATTTGGAATGTATATCATGTTTGTATCTTCTATTTTGTATATTGCATGACCTCCAATATCTGCCATTTTTCTTCTTTTTGTTATCAACACAATATAGTAGCCTTCTAAAAACCTGACAAAACCTGTTGAAAAAGCATTAAGACGCCATTAGTTGGATGTTTGCATTGGTTTGACTGTAGTTAGAAAAACTATCAGAGCTGTTGAAGATTTCAAATTTGGTTTTTTCCCCTCAAATTTGTAAGTATGTAAATAATGAAAAAAAGATTGATAGACTCTTACAATCCACTCCTTTGCATTAGAAAATATAGTACATAGACTTTTAGCTATATTCTAATTTTTTTATTTTTTTATTTTTTATTTTTTTTACTTTTTTTCCCCTTCATTGTGCATATTTTCAGTATTAGTTAGCAGGGTAAGACGCAGATTATTCTGAATGAGTTTCTGACTGCTTAAGGCACTTGCATTTGCTTTTTATAGGACTCACATTGCTAAGAATGAAGCATAGCCCAAAATCTACATTTTCCAGAGCAAGGAGGAAATCCAGTCTCCAATTTACTTTTCAGGCTTATGTATCCTCTACTAGGGAGGAGCAGAAAACAAGAAAAGGATTTGAGGGTACGATAACAACTTCATTCTCTCTCTCTCCTTAACAGCAGGGAATTAAATCCCTTGTCTTCCGGAATCTCCCCAAAAATGATCCTTTCAGAGCATTAAGGGCAATCCTTTCTTGCTATCTCCTTTTTCAGGAAACATGCTTCACCCTGCTGAAGTCTAGAAAATGCCATCTCTGACTTTATCGATTACAATTTAAAAAAAAAAAAGGGCTTCTGAACCCTCCATACTCATTCTTTCATACTACAGGGTATCATCATACTTCTTTATTGAGTTTCTTTCTGATAGCTCTTATATATCATCTGGAAGATGTGTAACAAAACATTAAATACAATATAAATGTATAAATCCAAATTAGAAAGAAAAATACATAAACATCTCTGAATCAAAATTTCTTTCTTGTATAAATATAATACAGGCAGCAATACAACAGTACTAAGTTTAATTACCTAATAAACTGTATCAATTAGCTCTTGGAAGGTAGCTGCTTTGAGGTGCTGCCCCAAAGAAAGAGCTTGAAACTCAGTAACTGCTGCCCTGCCAACAAGTACATCAACGTGGAAAAATAATCCTCACTTGCATTTACATTTAAGTACTTTTGCATTATAACTTTAAAAAGAACAAGCAAGCATACTCATGTTCCTCCCTGTCAATGTTGGAGGCTGCAGTGTGATAGAATGAACAGCAAATTTTTTCTTCTGCCTTATTATCTCTCTCCTCAGAAAAATGGTCTCACCTCCACAAGATAAGGAGACCTTACTGACAATAAGTAACGAAATCTTCCATTGGAAGCAGCTAGGTATTGACTTTCAGTTGCTAAATAGAAGTCAAAGTTCCTCCTGTATCCTCCAGGTAGTGAAATCATCTATGTGATAGTCCTTATCCTTTGAATCTCACCAAATTTTATCCTAAAGTCCAACTGGGAACCAAGGCATTTCCCCTTTGCCTGGTTCACTTATCTTAAAAGTGTTTTCTATTTTAAACACTGTATCAGCTCTCCAATTCATCCACACCTACCGTCTCCAGTTAACCAAGTAATCAGGGAGCAGAGCAAAATTATCTTTTCTGATTCTATGAAAAACAGCACTGCCCTCCTAACCCTAACCAGGGGGAAGAAATAAATGAATGGTTACATTCCCTCAAAAAATACAGAAGAAAGTTTGCATAATCTGTCATTTTAGAAATACTAACAATATTTTATTTTAATTTGGTTGTTAAGCAAAATTCAGGGATGTCTTTTAAATTCCAGTCTCCACATTTTCTGCTATTTTGGATTTGGATATCCAAGTATATAATCAGGCACAATGTATTTTTGGGATTGTTAGAGCTCACATTAATGTTTACTTTGAAGACATCATTCATCCAAATATTGAACTCAATATCTGACAACAGGGAGGAAAGTATTGACTTTCAGATGATGTTAGAAGCTATTAAATCCTTGAAGCAATTTTCTAAGATTATGGACAGCTGAGCAACATTTAAAAACTCAGCAACACACTTGTCAGTTATACCATGAAAAAGAAATATTTAAATATTTCACTGCAAAAAGTTAACATAAAAATAAGTCATCTTTCTGAACAAAGTCTGATGAAGAAATACAACCTAATAAATCTGGGTGCTCTTTTTAATATATATGAAGCATTGTTTTATGGAATTCTGGAGTTCTAGAATTCAGGGGTCCATTGTCCATGCTCTGTGTGTAAATCTTCAGTTAAAAAAAAGTTAAAACAAGGGAAGGCAGAAAGACATATAGCGTGACACAGTAGACCTCACCTCCATAAGAATACAACTAACAAATGAAACACTTACCTACTATACCAAAAGCAGAGACAGCTCGGGATAACCCAGAAGAGCCCTTTTGCCCAATCTTTGTTCTGTTCCCCAAGTCTAAGCGGCCAAGAAGTTCCCTCACCTCTTGTTGTGTATATACATGCTTTAAAAGAAAAAAAGTTCCTCAAGTTACTGCTTTGGCAGCTAAATGTTACTTCATATCAGAGAGAGGTAGAATTCATTTAACATAGCATAAACCATATTTTTGCCCCATATCTTCTGTTTCACTCCTGCCAGCAAGTACAACAAGATGTTATACACAAAACCTGCCATTCACAGCAACAGTGATATTCACAGTCATGTAGGAATTCAGACACCTCTAATTCTGAAGTGATTAGATTTTAAACCATAACCTTCTTGGAAAAGAACCCAAGTCTTATTCTTAAGATTCTTGCTGCTGTTTATTTTGCTTCAGATGTGATATATTGGAAACGCAGAAAAATCTGCCTTAATAGAAATTAAATGTATTTAGCACTTAAAGCAGCATAACCAAACATAACAAAATCATTAGGAGAATATACATCATAAACTGAAGACCTTGAGAAATTCTGATTAAAGTGAATGTGCTTTTTGGAGATCTTATGGCTAATCCCCATGCTATGTATAGTCATTATCACACTAATATTGTACGCATCCGACATATGAGCCTGAGAGAGCAGGGACTGATTGGTCTGCAGAAGAGAGTGCTCAGAGATCTTTCTAACGTGTATCAAAATACCTAACAGAAGACAGTAAAGACGACTCAGCCAGGCCCTGTGGTATCCAGCAAAGGGACAATGGGCAAAAGACACAAATTGAAATAGAGGTAAATTCCATTTGAACATAGGAAAAAGCTTCTTTTTCTGTGAGGATGGTCAAACACTGGAACAGGTTACCCGGAGATGCTGTGAAGTCTTCATCCCTATCCGGAAACAACTGGGCTTTGCCCTGAGCAATCTGATCCAGTTGTTACTGCTCTGAGCACAGGGGTTGGACTAGACAATCTTCACAGGTCCCTCCCAACCTCAACTTCCTATGACTCTGTGATTCTGTGCCATACATTTGTTAAACAGATTAATACACACTATTTAAATACACTTAGTGTCTAATATACAGTAATACTTGGAGTAACTGGAAAAAAATAAATAAATAGAGAAGCACTCACCTTATCATCAATTATAACTAAATCCTTTGGTTCAGTGCGATCTATTTTCAAAACACGGTACTTGGTTTCTGCAGGATTAGTTCCAACAAGAAAATACCGCTAGATTAAAAAAAAAAAAAAAGTCAGAATATTATACAATATAAAGCAACCAAACCCCATTATAACATAACACATCAACAATACAATTTATATAGTTTCTAGGTTTGATCCGTATCAATGGATCATCAAAAAAGCAGTATTTGATATGGGCTATTAATGTTCTAGACGTCAATATTTTGGGTAAGTACATTTGTACACAACCAAACTTTACAACTTAAAAGACCTCATTCAGTCCAGTGTATAGGGAAGAAACAAAAATTAAAAACTGAAGTGAAAACTTGCTTAGAGAGGAAAAGATGCATCTTACACAAGGCACTGTCCAACTACCTTTTGCACCAGCCATTAACTGTCTTCCTGTTTCCTATGTGGAATTCAGCAGAAGTTTATAGACAAATGTGTGAAGTCTTAAATTAGTTTGCCTTTTCCAGTAGGCTGCAGAAACATGTAGCTCAATGGAAGTTTAACCAGTGTCTCTCGGTGACATCGTTAAACAAAGAACTACAGGAATAGGCCAGCTAGGATGAGTCAGTGTCCTTCTCCACTGAGACTGGAGCTCGAACACTCTTACAAATTGAAAGATAAAAGAACCTAAACTGACAGGTAATCTGATGAGAAAATGCTGAAAAAAAATGGGTGGAGGAAAGATAATTCAACAGCATTCTGACAAAGGGAAAATTGGAAAAGAAAGAAATATTAGAAGAAAAATGAGGGGTAAGGGGGACGGCACAAATAATAGAAGTCCTATGTTTCATAGACATTTTTCTGTGGAAAAATTTCAAATGAAGAAACTTTCAATAAAAGGTTTGGTTCTGACTGCGAATAAGAACACATAACAAAAGCTGTGTGGTGGTCTTTGCAGAAATAAGGACACTGTTTATGATTAGGATCATCAGACCTTATTGAAAGAAAAAGCCTACTTTGAAATCAATTGCAATTCCCCAGATAAATCATCTCCAGTTATACAGCTTTTCATTCCAGTTTGCATGTAATCTGGTCCTTCGCATTGGATGAGACTACCTCACTAAATATAGAGAACAGACAACTTAAGCAATGAAGAGATTGAAAGAGTCATTTTTGATGTGTGATACAGAATAATGAACTGAGCACCAGCAGACTCAAAACCAGATTTCACACTAAAATAAAATTACTCAAATAACACAAAGTAATACAATCATTTTCCCAAAGTTGTTATTCAACTAAAAGTTAAGCCACTTCCATAGGTTCCTTGTATATGCATAATACAAAAGCTTTGACCAATGCTGATGTAACTATTTGTACGTGCCTCAAGACGTAACACATCAGGCATGTTGTCAATTTGAAACAAGCAACACTAAATTTCCTGAGATTCAAATCCACACAGTCACTAACTGACACATACATGCTTTCGTACAGTATGGATTACAGGAGAGCAACTTTTATATAGAGAATTAAATTGCAAAGAAAGAGACAAAAACTTGTAAGAAAGAGGTCTAATGTGTTGCTTTGATAACTGGAAAAATGCATTATTTACTTTCACTTTGTCATACTGCTAATGAAAGATATTAATGCAGCAATCTCTTTCAAAACTTTTAATGTATGTTACATATCTGTTCTCCCCTCACTTAACAGGCCTTCTGAAGTTCCTTTTGAAGAAAGAAAAATTTCAAGTACTTTAGTAGTGCAGCAGTTACCTGCCTTTTTCTTTTATTTCCAAAGATAAAATTCTTACCAATGTTCTTCCACAACACAAGCACTTGTTTTGATTAATAGTGCTGATTAAAAATATTACTTTAAAACAAACATTTCTCATTTAAAATATCAAAGAAAGACTGCAGATGAATGGATAGTGTGACTCATTTAATGGAAACAAACTACAAGTGACTGTCTAGACTTAAAAGAATTAACAGTAAGTGTATATTGCAGAACTGATTTGCTTTTGGCTTCTCTCATTTCACGAATCCATTTTATCAGTATGGTGCTACCACACAGCAAGATGTAACTCATAAATAATGCCCAGCCTTGGAGGAAAGCATGGCAAGTCCATGTGAATCTATGCAACCAGCTCTAAACTTTAATAGTCACATGGATTCAAAGGTGTGGGAGAAAAAATCAATAATAACATTCACACAACAAGCAATTTCGTAATTTACACAAATTATTTATTAAGAAAAAGCACTTTAAGAACTCTCCTACAAAGAAAGGCTGAGGGAGCTGGAGTTTTTCAGGTGGAAGAAGAGAAGGTTCTAGGGAGACCTCATTGTAGCCTTCCAGTACAAAAAGGGAGATTAAAAACGGGAGGGAGACATTTTATACTGATAGCGATAGGACAAGAGGGAACGGCTTTCACTTAAGAGAGGGGAAATTTAGATTAGATGATACAAGGAAATTCTTTACTTAGAAGGTTGTTAAGGTGCTGAACCAGGTTGCCTAGAGAAGCTGTGGGTGCTCCACCCCTGGCTGTGTTCAAGGCCAGGTTGGATGGGGCCCTGGGAAGCCTGAGCTGGGGGTCTGCCCATGGCAGGGGGTTGGGACTTGGCAAGCTTTTGAGGTCCCTTCCAACCCAAACTGTTCTGTGATTCTATGAACTGCAAGAGGGAACGCTGCCATCACCTTGCTGCACCTCGTACACAAACATTACAGAGCTTACTGAGTGGTCAGGCAGCCCAGTTCTGCTCTTTACTCCGTGCTTTTAAGTGACAGTTAAGAAGGCCCACTAGACAACACCTTATTACAGCCCACCCTCGCTGAAGCCCTTGGCACAGGAAACCATTCCCTGCAGATCCATTCATACCCACATCTGCACTTCCTGGGAAGGGAATCACAAGGACAGGCAGCTGGTCAGACACTCGCCACATAAGGCTGAGTGGCAAAAAGGTGAAGGATAGGGTTGTCCTGCTGCATCACCCACTTGAAATAAACACCAAGCCACTGAGCCAGACTCTTGCTTAGACCACGCCATTACACATTTTACTTTTTTATGCAGCAGCAAGAAAATGGACAGAGGAAATATCATATTCATTTGCAACCCACAGATTATGAATCAATTTGTACTTTAAGAATAAATGCTGCTTTTCTATTTGCAGAAAAAAATCAACTGAGTCCAAACAATTTTATGCAGCCCATGATACTGCAGTACAGGTCAGTGATGTCTCCTTGTGTCCTGCTCATTAAATAAGCATAATGGCTTCTGCAAATGACATCTGTGTTAACTAACGTATCATTCTGAATTAAAATATGACAGTACAGTTTCAGTTTGTCCGAATGGGAACTGGAATCAAAGGCCATATTTAAAGCTGAAACACGGCACATGACAGCCAGGAAGACAGACAGATGGACAGTTTCAAATGCTACTACCAAGGAAGTTTGGTTGGATACTTTCCCATTTCCATTTTAATAGAAGGAAAAAACATCAGTGTGTGCTATGAGAAATGCACCAATCACATCAACCTGGTGGCTGCTAGAGAGCTATGCTCAGCTGTAGGGCCAAATCAAAGTTCTGCTGCTTACAGTGGTAGCAGAGGGATGGATTAGATGAGAAGTAATCATATCTGCAGACTACTGCAGCTTCTGCTATAATGAATAAGACTTTAAAAGTACTCTTTGAAGTCTTATAAGGACTAATTTACAGGGGTTGTTTCAAATTAGAAAGCTAGGTTGTATAATGTGTTAAGGAAAGTCAGTTGAGAGCAGAATCAAAATGTGGATCAACAGACTTGCAGACATCACCTTCTTAGAAAGCCAGGCACTGGGAAATCTCCATTTAGCAAGTGGGAATCTTAGACCCTGCATGTTACAGGATATTCTTATGGAAGTAATAAATAAGAAAAACTGCAAGAATTTTTGAATTTGGACTAATATTCAAAACTAGGAACCCCAGATTAGATTTCTAACTTGGCAAGTTTTGGGGAGTGCTAACAATCAACAACTCCAGAGTTGTTTGAAAAACATTATCATGATATATCAGCTCATATTCAACCTTTAAGATCTGAAATTAAAACAAAGATGATTTCAAGACTAACAACTAAAAATCAAACAAAACCAGACATTTCTGGATGATACGGAACAAAAAATAAAACCCTATCAGTGACATGTACTTCAATTAAATTTGCTGTAACACGAATACTAGGAAAGAGTAAAGAAAAATGTTAAATCAACACAACGCTGAGTACAGATCATCACAGAAATTAATTTCTAAGGTTGTTCTACAATAGTCAAAAAGTTAATCAAAACTCAAATGAGTTGTACTGCTCACAACTATTTTGATTAACAGTTATAATTACAGAAAAAGAAATGAGAATTCACAGATAAACTGCAGAAACCTTTCTGGGAGTTTCTATTTTTATTCTGTTTATTACTCAGTTGAACCAAATAAATGGGAGCATTTTCAAAACACTTCAAACAATTGCACTCTACAGCAAACCCACTGTATTTAGATAAATGAACAACCTTGACAAAGAACTTTCTCAACAGAACAGTATGCAAGGAGAAACTGTGCAGCCCTCCTCATACTGCTCTGTGGATGCCATTCAGCCATCACTGAAGATGAACCATGCCATTTCCACGCTTAGTCTGCCTTGGCCTTTACTGAAATTTCTTCATAAGTGTACCATGCAGATGCTTGCCTATGAGATCTGGACTGAAGCTTTATTCCACAATTATCGCTAAGCAACCACAAGATGGGAACAATCATTAGTCACCTTCACCTGGGACTGTTTTAACCAAAGAAATCTAATTGAAAAGCTTTACACCCTTTTTTTTTTATCAATCTTTTGATTTGGCCAAACCAATAAAAATAGCTTCTTCTAAAAGGAGCCTAAGCAAATAAGAGACTTCTTGCTGCAAATTGTTGTTTATAAAGATGAGAGTTCTGAAACCAAACATTCTCTTTTTATTTTTTCTCTTTTAACAAAATTACTTTGAACTCCTAGTTTTAAAATACAGCTTGCTTGTTTGTATAGGCTAATTGCCATTAAGAAATGTTAGCACCATAAAGAACTTCTATGTCATTCATCAGCTAGAAAAATCAGTGTAGGTCCTCTCCGTCCTTTAGGAAACGTCCTCCTGCCCAAGCACAGGGTCCTCCACAGGATGCAGTGTGGAGATCCGCTTCACCAGGGTCCTTCCCACTGTCTACCTTATATTCCTACACTTTCTTAAGTGTGTTCTCCCTGAGGCGTCACCATCACAGCTTCAGGGGCCAGCCCTTCACTGTGGAGGGGCCACTGGAACTGGCTGCCCTGACTTCATCTCATAAAGGAGCCCCACAGGCCCCTGCCAGCACCTGAACACCTGCAATCAATATAGGAAGATATTTATGGATCAAACCAGCAGCTGAAAAAAACACGCTGGGTTGCCAGATGAGTGATCTTCATATGAAAACTGATGTTGGATAAGCACACCACTGGATCTCTCTGCTTACATTTTTGCTTAACTAAGCAGCACAATGGTAGCCATCTCCTGCTGCCAAACATCCACCTCCCCTTCAGAGCAGGCATGAAGTTATGCAAGAAAAACTTAGCCTCTTCCTCATATCTTTGTGGTAGTTTTAATACATACTGAACTTGACTGTAGATCAGAAATTCTTCACGGTATAAACCAGGCACTGAATAAGGATAACAAAAATATGGGCTCAACCATACGAAAGAAAGGAAGAAAAGTAATTGACCTAGATGTAACCTAGATGTAAGACACAGCAAAAACTGCACTATATTCCACCTTTCTGTAGATCCCACAGCTATTATGGGTGTATCTTTGACCTTGTACAAACTAGTGGAATGACATGAAGAAAGAAAGAGATGATAAAGAGTGAAAGGATGTACGTGAAAATAGCAAAAACTCAGTTGCCATGACGTGTGCCTCCCATACGCTGTTGAAGTTCTTAAAAGCAAACACTTTCAAGATGGGAAATTTTAAGCCACTGCCTTCAAAACACCATTTTGAGGGCATGCATGAATGGCTACTTACTCTATATCCTAAAGCCACGACATTTGGTAATTCCCTTCCAACCCAATGCAATCAAAGCTTTCTGTCTCAGTTCAGACTTTACTTTTGCAATTTATTAGTTATCCATCTATACATTTTCCTTTAGCCAAATGAATCTCCCTTTTTTAACATCTATTCTGATGGAATGCTTTTAGAAACATAAGTAACTGGATCCCTTTTCAGCACCCCATCAATTAAAAAAAAATTATGATCCTTTATTATTATAGTAAATAAACATTCTTGATCCTTTGCTCCTCCTAAGAGAGGGCTAGCGCCTATGTTACTCATTGGACCTTCAGCGTACCCATTCTAGTTTGAATTCTTATTTCTTGAATGTGTAGGAATAGAACGTGTACACAACATACCATACGAGGTCTCTTTATATAGATATATTAGTATTTTTCTCATTAAGGACCATAATACAAATGATCACATCTGCCTTTTTCACAGTTGTACTCAAGCAGCTAAGCCTCTCAATTTTTCTTCAGATAAATTACCCAGATCTTCCTCCTCTCTTGCTTCTGAATTAATAAACTCCCACTAAACTTTTATGGTGCATAATTTGTCTAAGATGCATTAAGTTTCTTAGTATACTATTCTATTCCAAATTATTTCTTTTATATACTCCTGAGGGTTATCATTATTTCATGCAATCTTGTGCTCTGACTACCCTAATTATTGGCAGTATTTCAGAGCTCACCCTCATTTGAGGCCAAGATCATTACTGTAATTGCTAAAACATATTGGTCCTAAAGCAATTACTTGAAAAAAAAAAAATCACCCCCATGAGACGATTCCTTATTGAATCCACAATTAACTTCTCTAATAACCTCCCTTCCACTAGGGAAGCTATAGACTTTCATTGTGGTGCTATACCTCAGTAGAGCATTTGATTTAAATACGTCAGGCCATCTAATTTTTAGATGAAGATATGCAAAACAATCAGGTTAATCTGCTAGCATCTTTGAAAGTCTAGACTGAACTTTGTTATCTACCTCAATTTTCAACTACTTTCCTACAGAAAATTATGCAGAGGACTTCGATGTGGATTAAATATTCCATTTAAGTTCCAGTTACAGCATCACCCCTGACTTGAACAACTTGAACAACAAAATATTTATAGTCATTCCACTGTTTAGCTAAATGATTTTTCTTCTCTCTCCATGCAGGCCCACTTCTCTTTCTGTTCTTTTCATACCTATTTTTCTTACCTACTTTTCTTCATCCTTCCACTGTATTTAAATACATCAATTTGTGACCATTTAACCACAAATCCCTTATCATAATGCTATACAGAAAAGTGGATTCACAGTAAAACTAGATCTGTAAGAGTGTTACTCTCCTGTTGATCTAGTGACTACATGATGACACCCAGGAAAACACAGGACAAAAGAAATAAATCATCTGTCATCAAAACAAGCTTGGCAGATCTTTAACAAGACTTTAACAAGAAGTGTTGTGCTACCACATTTGAGCTTTATTTTTTTTTCTTCTGAAGAGCATATACATATATATGTATATGCATACTTATATATCCTTCTAAACTTGTGGTATTTTCATTGTTATTCCACCAAGCATCTGCTTACAAATGGTCCTAGACATCACACACACCAGTAGATTAAATTTCTATTTTATTGCCCACGTACCTGGTCATACACCAAGATATTTAAGATGGAAACAATATTTTCCTGAGTTTCACAAAATCCCCTCTCTTGCTGCAAGTCTGTCCTTTGCTCAGCTATGTCATTGCGAGTCCTGGAATACCATTACAGAGGGAATGGGACGGGTCCAACTGAGAGGGGCTCTCATTCATTGATGAATTCACTTGAGAGAGATATAATTTCATAGTAACTTCTAGCTAGAAAATAATGATAGTTAATGGTTGTCTGGGAAATTGTTCATTACTTCTAACATTTTTCAAATATAACTATCTATAGAAATAAGTAGCTTTTTCTGTCAGATCATTTTCTTCAATAAAGTTTCTCCCATTTAACCTCAGCTTAAGATGTCCACATCTTTTAGCCTTGTTTTGTTCATATAAAATCTTTCCAATTATTTTTAAGACAAATAAAATAAATAAATAAATAGTCACAGATTTATCCCGGGGAGTGGAAGGCAGAAAAATCTACAAGCAATTATGCAAGTCACATTGCTTAATAAACTTGTGGGAGTCATTTGGACACTATGAACATGAAGGCTGTAGATGAACCTGATTAGAATAAAGTAGTATTAATTAAGCCTCACAATATTCTGAAAATGGGTAAGTGATGTGACTTTACAGAGATGGCACAAATTGATTTACTCAATGTCAGACTAACTCAGGGAATGATAATTTCCAATGAACTGGCCTACAGCTTTCAGGTGGGTTTCATCTACGGGATACACACAAGATCAATCTTCTCCTGGATAAGAAAATATCTTTGTTTCACATTGCTGAAGCATCTTTACTGCCCTCTGGTGTGCATTTCAACAATAAATATATGAATAAAATGAAAGATTACTGACATTGATCTGAATACAACAGTTCCAGTTCATTTTCTTGACTACTTCTAAGCAAGCCTTCAACTTCCCTGGATAAGCAGGAGATACAATTTAAATCTCCATGGTATTTATCGAGCCAAAGCACATGTTCAAAAGGTCAGTCTCAGCAAGTACCACAAATACAAGTGTTAATGGAAAATAGAGAATTTTGCTCATTGTTATTTCAATTGGCACTGTGAATTCAGTTTTCCTCACCTCTAGGAGTCTTTCCTGTTTGACTCCATTAATTCTACTGTATTCTTTTTTCCCCAACAAAAGAAGAAGAAGAAGAAAAAAAGATTTTCTGAACTATTTCTACTTTCTCATCAATTTTGTCTCTTCACCATTCACAACAAAGGCCTTTTACTGGAACGAGATGTATCATCAGTGTTTCTCCCACTGCTCACAGCCTAAGTCATCCCTTCCTTGCCTTCTCAAGGTCTCCCTAAGGAATCTTGGGGTATAGTTTCATATACCTTGTATCTGATACAAAGTTTGGTCCCCACTCTCCTATTTCGTATCTTGCATGCATACGGCCTTAGGGAAAAACAGAAGAGCAACCTGAACCAGGAGAAAGCTATTGAATTTTATGTCTGGATGATGTTTCCGTCATATCAGTGACTAACTGTCACAGCTGGGAATTTTATGATTATTAGATTTGATGCAAAGGAGGCTGCATGGGCCAGAGGTACCTCAGGGAGAAGAAGTGGGAAGTTTTGTCAGCAGCCCAACATGACACTGAATCATCTGTAACAGCAAATTTTCCTCTAAGATTCTCTGTGATTCTGCCAAGTCACAAGTTCTGTTTTGAGTGCCCCAGGACAAGAAAGGCATTGACATACTGGAGTGAGTCCAGCAGACAGCTACCAACATGATCAGGGAGACAGAGCACATGGGAAGAGACCTGAAGAGCTGGTTTTGTTCAGTTTTGCTCTCTAAAACGATCCAGTGAGAAGGCATAGGTAACACAGGGCCAAATTCTTCACAGGGGTGAAGAGACAAGTTGCAATGGATGCGTGTTGAATCATGCAGGATTGTAACTCAGTGTAATGATTTATTTATTTATTTTAATCACGAGCGTATTCAAGCTCTAGCCCACATTGTCTACAGAGGCTAGAGAATCTCCATACATGGAGATACTTCTAACTCAGTCCTGAGCAACATGCTCTAGCTGAGACTGCTTTGAGCAGGGGCTGGACAAGATGATCACCAGAACTCACTTCCAACCTACGTGAGTCTGTGCATCAAGTGTTTTCAAACAGCTATTCCAAAATGATTTGTATAGGGTTCCTAAACTAGTATGATCCCTCCAAAAGGTCTACAGGATTGTAGCTGACAGAACCCTGCAGCACAATATGGCCTCTGTAAGCAGCAGGGTGTCTCTCAGATCCAGCCTTAAAGCTCAGCACAAATTAAGCCAGCTATACATGCATGTCAGTGACAAAAAGCTGGACCTTGGCTCTCTGAAAAGCAGCAAGAGCTGTGCTCCAAGAATAATGAAATTCAGTAATCCAGGACCTCACTGAGAAATCATATTTCCCATTGCCCTTCACCCACATGAAATACAAAAAAGTATTTTCCAGCAACAATGAGAAAGACGTATTAAATCAGTCATCAAAATTCATTCAGGCTTTGGAGAAAAAGAAACACTCTCGAGCAAGAGCAGCCTCAACTCCCCCTTTTAATTGGCACCAATAAGTCCACACACTTCAATCTTCCCTGAGCTGTCCAGTGGGGAATCAGCACAGCAGCACAAACCTGCCTCCCAGCAAGGCTGTAATTCCTGTTCTTCATGGCACTGGGCTTCCTTTGGGCCTACATGTGCCATTCTGATATATTTTCATGAGGTTACACCACCTCCAGCATGAAAACCACTGTTCTGTTACCACTACAGGTAACACTTACAGCTAATATTGCATTTAAAGACACGTGCCTAACTCCACCCAGACCTATCTCTGGTGTAAAACCACCGTACTGACAAACAAAAGCAGAGACATTGGGTCGGGAGCTCCAGGCCCAGCAGCAAAGCGGCGCTCCCTCGGGGTGCTCACACCGAGCTACTTACAGCCCTGGTCTCGTACAGCACCAGCTTCTGCACTGAGCTGATCAGGGGGGCGGCGGCCGCCGCCGGCATGGCGGCCCCGTAGCGCTGGGGCCTCGCCCCGGCCCCGAGTTGCGGCGGGAGGCGGAGGGCCGTGTGGCCGCCCGCCTGGCAGGCAGTCGGCAGCTACGGGAGGACTGCACGGGAAGGAGACAGTGCAGGCACGGCCCAACCGGCGGCACTGGCAGAAGGCGGAAGGGCCGAAGCAGCGCCGCGCAGGCGCCCAACGGAGGGTGAGACAGCGCCTGCGCTGCTGCCCGACGGCTGGCGGGGCTCAGAGGCAATGCGGGATCGCTCGCTGGGGCGGGTGGGCGCCGCGCCGGGAAGGAGGCACCGCGCCGGTGACCCCGGGGGCGGGCGGTTCAGCACCAAGGACAGCTCCGGGGAGAGACCCGCACCACTCCGAGCTCCTAGTTGGCGGGGGGGATGGGAGAAGGGGGCGGGGCTATCAGGAAGGGGCGGGGCTCCCCTGTTGCTGGGTGACGGGGACGCACACACGTGATGCGGCCGTTGCAACCTGGCTGCCCCAGGACTGCTGGGGCGAAGAGAGCCGTGTCACGGCTGTTTGGGTGGTGAGTGTCGGAGCTGCTTTAAGAAAGGCTACAGACAGTTGGAGAGGCAGGAAGAAAGAAGTTGTTATCAACATCCATACGGCAGCAGCTGGAGATGGGGGTGGTTCCAATGATCCCTCGTTTTGCAGAAGCAGCTCCAAGCACTTATACAGACTGTGTATATTGACTGAAGGCTTTCCCTTCTTATAGCATCTTTTGTTACTAAGCACTTTGCCTTATCACATTATTATTTTTAAGTATCTGCCATTTTATGCATATGTGAACTATATTTTATAACAAGCTTTTTTTTTCTTCCAATCTCAGGTAACTTATGGCTGCCCGAGAAGAAAAACAGTCTCAGCCCTTCACAGACATCTTCAATGAGGATGAAGCTGAAAAATTCTTTCTGTTGTCCAAGCCCACGTGCATAATGGTCCTTGGAAAGCCTGTAAGATATCTGATAGAAGTTAACTGTTTTCCTTAGATACACTGCTAGCAGTTTTCCTTTTCCTTTCAAAAGTATTAGTGTAGGGACACTGCAATAAAGCAGAGGGCTACTTTTTCATCATTTATACTTAGCAAATTCTGCAGATTGAGGTAAAGATTCTGATCACATCTAATGAGGCCAATTTTTTGGCCTGAATGACTACTCAAATACTCAAGTGTGCTAGGAAGTGGTATTACTGTAATGAAAAGGCACATATTAGGAAATATCCAAAATACTAAAAGTTTTCCTAATGGCAACTGGATTGTATTTACGTTATTTTGCTATTCTAATTTTTAGTAAACTTGACAGGTTTAGGTTAGATATTAGGAGGAAATTTTTTCACTCAGAGGGTGGTGACGCACTGGAACAGGTTGCCCAAGGAGGCTGTGGATGCCCCATCCCTGGAGGCATTCAAGGCCAGGCTGGATGTGGCTCTGGGCAGCCTGGTCTAGTGGTTGGCGACCCTGCACACAGCAGGGGGGTTGAAACTAGATGATCATTGTGGTCCTTTTCAACCCAGGCCATTCTATGATTCTATTATTCTATGACAAAGACATAAGTAGGCATGAAAGAATCTTCAGATTAAATATACTGACTTACAGACATGCAATGAGCTATTAAATATTTTAATGACCTTTAACATAGTTACATGCTATGCAACTGGGAGTAAAGTGAAGTCCATCTTGGTATCCTGATGAGTTGTGCTGTATTAGAATTACAATTCAAGATTTCTCTTCTTTAAAAATAATTTGTGGTCTTTTTGATTTAGGAAAAAATGATACTTTGTGATTATAAAGTTCTCAGATTTCTTCCTTTCAAGTGCATAATATTTAGGGGGTGGTTATACATTAGCACTTTAGTGTGCTGAAGTAGGTTCTAAAAAGGTGCCAGTTTGCCTTATGTCTGAACTGAACCTGGTAGGCATTCTAGCATACCACTGGTGCTCTGTAAGCTGTTTTTCTCTTAAACAGCGTCATTATCTCCGAAAGTACCTTTAGAGCACTCCAATTCCAGTGTGAACATGATGTTCTCAAGCAGCTCTGCATGTGATTTCGTTAGGTACCATAACACAGTTTGAAATGACCATACAGAAATTTGCAGAGAAGTGATGTGCACCTACAACCAACCTACCCTTCAGTGCCAATTGACCCACCAAAGCACACCCCAAGTCCCTCTGTCTGGGCCACACAAGATAGTAATGTACACCCATCCCGCATTGTGCACTTTGCCAGCACATATCATCAAAAGACAGTGGCAGATTATATCATGGGAAATGAGCTGAGATGCATATATAACATTTCCTTTCTTCAAAGACTTCTTTCACCAGGCTGAAAGGCTCCCAGTCCTTAGTGTGTGCATAGTTATATGTTATTTCTACTCCTTGGCTCCAGCATAACACTCAGATGCAAATCTTTACGTATGACCAAAATGAGAAAGAAGCCAAGGTGTTGTTCTGCAATTGGATGAGATGCAAGCATCACAGTGTGAGAGCATAAGGTTATAGCTGAAAAGTGAACCTCAGCCAGCATGAGACTTTAAAGAATGCATTCAGATCTGCAGAAAACTAGAGTGGTCTGGTTTGTCTGGTTTAAACAAACTTCACTCTTCTAACTTTCTATGGAAAAAGTAGCTTCACATTTTTTAGAGACTGAAAACAAAATGCTCGTTGAAAGACAGTGCCAAAAAACAGTAGGAGAGATTCTCTTTTGAAATCATTTCATTCAGTAAATGATTGATATTAATACTAGACAGATTTACAGATTTTAACAAAGGGCTGGAAATGAAGAATCCTGGCCAAGAGGGCATAGTATTAAACACTCTATTTTTATGATAATATCTTTTATTTATATGGCTGATGTGTCCACCTATGTTATTTAAGGTACTTCTTTTAGGCTAAAAACATAGTGCCATTGAAGCTAAGCCAAATGCATATATTCTCATCACACCATCACACCTGAAAGATGTAAGCTATGACTAGACTGTTTATTGATATAATGAACATTATGTTAATTGAGAGAGTAGTTTATTTGTCTTTTTTTTTTTTTTTTTTTAGTATTTTTTCAATCACAATATTTATCTAGGGCATGTGGACTATCAAAAAAAGGTCTTCTTGAATGCCCTTGACAAAAGGGCATATTCCTAGCAGTGGAAGCTTGTGAGATTTGCAAAATCCTATTGAGACATACTCATAAAGAACTCATTATTCTTGGTTACCTTGGTTCCTCTGAATTAATTTAAAGGATAAAATAAGGATTTTATCTGTATCTAAAACAGATTTGTGGAGTAACTACGGCAGTTTTTATGTATTCATTGTTTTAGTCAAAGATACTATCTGTATGTCTCTTAGAAATAACTGAAGAGATTTTCATCATAATTTGCTTTGAGACTGAAGATAATAAATCTCAGTGTCACAGCTTCTCATAGGAATTTATGGGCAAATCATAGCTGAGCTTTAAACAGAATTACTCACTAATAAAGTTAGTACTATTACTTTGGAGATACTGAACTGCGAAGGGCAGTAGCAGTGAATTAGCAATGCTAGGAAGTGTAAAATAAATGGCATTAAAATGAATGTTTATGTTTTTCCAGTGCATAGGTCAGAAGTCCTAATCCTGATGGTTGGTTTTAACAGTTTTTATAATATTTTTCTTTTTAAGGGTTCTGGAAAGAAAACATTGGCTAGAAAACTAGCACAAATATGGAAATGCATTTTAATAGAAGGTAAACATACGCTATGTTTGGAACATTGTATTAAATTCATTACACCTTTTGTTTTAGAAGGAGATACATGTAACATGATAACCAAATTACATTCTCAGTCCTGTAAAGTGATTCATGTGATTCTTTTAGTTAATGTGGAGGGAACTGATTGAAGTCCAGAGAGCATAGAGATTTTCTGATACAGACCATGAAAAAATAGAAGGATCTTTCCTTTCTGTTTTTGTCCTGTGCCTAATACAAGGCAGGGGGGCTGGANAGGAGGAGAGAGGGGGGATGTACTCCAAGAAACAGAAGCCTAGTTTTTATGTCAGTATAAGAAATCATGGAAGAAATGTAGCTGGTACTTTCAAGTTTCTAAAACAAAAAAGCCCAATGGCTTGTTTCAAAAGTGATAGCTAAGCTCTCTTATTATGCACTAGAATACAAGATACAATTTCATCTTAGGTTGGAAGGGTCCTTAAAGCCCATCTGGTTGCAACCCACCAGCTCAGCTGCCCAGGGCCCCATCCAACCTGCCCTTGAATGCCTTCAGGGGTGGAGCAGCCACAGCTTCTCTGGGCAGCCTGTGCCAGTGCCTCACCACTTCTGAGTAAAGGATGGTAACGTCTAACCTAAATCTTACCTCTTTCAATTTAAATTTATTTCCCCTTTGTCCTGTCACTCTCAGACCATGTAAAAAGTCAGACTCCCTCATATTTATAATCTTCCTCCAAGTACGAGAAGGCTGCAACGAGGTCTCCCTGCAGCCTTTTCTTCTCCACACTGAATAAGCCAAGATCCCTCAGCCTGTCTTTGTAGGAGAGGTTTTCCAGCCTCATCAGATTATCTTGGATCACCTCTTCATCTCGCATGTGCCTTAACATGTCTTCCAGGTGGATCTGCTCCGTGATCTTCCCAGGCACAGACATGAGGCTCACCAGCCTGTAGTTTCCCAGGTCTTCCTTTCTCCCTTTCTTAAAAATGGGAGCAACGTCTCCCTTTTCCAAGTCACCAGGGACTTCACCTGAAAGCCATGACTTTTCAAATATGATGGAGAGTGGGTTGGCAACCACAAAATTATAAATCTAATTATATAAAAATCTGATTTGATGGGTTAACCCTGATATTATGAGTTAACTATTTCAATATCAATTTTCATTACATTTTTTCTTTAAAGTGTACCCTCAGTATTTTTAACTGCTCTAATAAAAGCCCTCTAGTGGACATTGTAACATTTCATGTTTCTGTGAATATATAGGGTTATTTATCAAATGAAGTATCTTTATCTTATTTTGAAGGCTTTGGATTATAATATGATAAAAATCAGTATGAAGAAAGTACTTTTTTACCTAAGTAAATATAGAATTTTTAACTAACAGGATTGATTAATACCTGGTCCAAAACATAGGTGAGACTAAATTCAAAATGAATTAATGAATTAAGCCAGTCCACATTGCTCAAATGTACTTAAACCATTACTAACAAATATCTTTCAAGTTGGTTTTTAAAAATCTTAGGTAATATAGTCTTTGTCATTTTAAAGTTTTTATTAATGATCACTGTAAATCTCACTTATTGCATTTTTATGTCCATTATTTACTTATTTGTAGTAAATTCAGACAGTGTCTTAGCTTTTTTTGCTCACTATGCTTCTATTAATCTTTACTGTGATGTATCCACACGTGTACAAACACACATTCCTTCAACATTTGCTAGTAGCTTTTTTCATTTTGCACGTAAAAAAAAAAAAAATCAATATGCAAAATCATAATTTAGCTCAGAAGGGAAATTTGGAGGTCACAGGGTATCACTAGGGTGTCAGCTAGAGAAGATTGCTCAAGGATATGTCCATTTAAGTGTGAAGTATCCCCAAGGAGTGAGATTCCACCATCTCGCTGGGCAGCACTTTCAGATGTTTGACCACTGTCATAATCAACCCAAGGGTACAGAGGTAGCTGACTTAAGCAATTGCATGTATGTGTGTTTGTATGTATGTATGTAGGTGCATATGTATGTGTGCCTGCATTGACATATCTGTATATAAAATAAATTTTATGAATTGTATTAACTTTATTCTATCTGATGTGCTTCTTCAGCTTCGGAAGTAATTCAAATGAATATTCATGAAGAAACAGAATATGGGCTTAAGGTAAAAAGAGTAATCTGACAGTAAATTTTGTCACATTCTTGGCAAATATACAATGTATAAGGCTATGTTTTGCATTTTACCTTAGTGTCAAGAATTGCTTTTCAAAGGTCAAAGTATTTCTGAAGAACTTGTTACAGAAATGATTCTGAAAAAGATTGAGTCACCAGAAGTTGCGCATTTTGGTAAGTCTATTTATAGCCTAAACTTCCAAGAATAAGCTTACCACAGTTTTCTCAAACTTTGCATCTATTACTGCTCAAATATATGTCATGGTATGTTAGACTGTAGCTCCTCTGTTGTGCACCTCAGGTTGTGGAACATCTCTAAACAGACAGTGTATTTAAGGATTAATTTACCAATATGGGAGTTCAGAATGCATCATTCCAATCCAATGTTAAGTTCATTTTGAGAAGATGAATGTTAAGTGTTGCAATGGCTCTCATTGGACAGTGTCATCTGAATATAAAGTTGTGGGATTTAAAATACAGAATTTTGGCTTGAGTACTTCTGTAACAATAAATAAATAAATAAATACCAGCAAAATATTTTAAACGTTTAAGATACTGAAAAAGAAGGGAGAGATTATTTGAAGTGTGAGGTAGTAAAGTCTACAGAATTGTTTATTCTCTTTCCATTTTCTCACTGAGACTAGGTTATGAGAAAGTAGTATATTTTTCTGGTATAGACTTTAATTTGAAATGTCCATTATAGGAGAGAGTCAGGTATACTGCCAAGAACATGTCAAATTTCTACTGCTCTGAAAGCCAGCAAGTTTCAGTAAGCTTTTATTATACAGTTTTTGTTCCTTCTCTGGACCAAGACTCAACATTCTACAAAAGAAGCAGTCTTACCTGGTGAAGCCAGGCTTTTGGAACAGTAGGCAAAAGACAGATAAATAGGGAAGAGGTGATGGGGAAAGAGACATTTGAATGAAGAAGTAACAGCAAAAATGCTGCCATTATTCTGTAAGGTCAGGACTTTAATAAAAGCCTGAAGAGAAGTCTGTGTAATGTGAATTGTCTTCTCTGAGTCAGTCTGATGATGAATGTCTAAGACGTGTGTATAACACAGATCCTACAGACTGTAAACATGAGGTCGATAAAGGTTTGGTTCTTGTAGCTGAGCCATTTTTTATATTACAGATCCCCAAAATGGGGATGTAGTAGAACAGCCTTGCTATTTTTTCTAGTAACTAGAACTCATCTCCAGAACCAATTTTTTTAATGTATTTTCCAGCTCTAATTACTTTTTATTTGGAAACTATTATCTTAATATGTAGGTTGCATTAAAAATAATGCCTTCTATTTATTTCCATGGAAACTACAACAGATACAAAGAGCACTATTTGATACTCTATTTGATAGAGCACATTTTCAGCTACAAGGCACTATTTTTTCTGCATAAGCACCACCATTACGCATGCATTTTTACCAGATGAACAAAAGCCTGCATGCCACGCTCACAAAAATCTGCACCAGCAGAGATGACCCACTGTTGCTTTCATCACTGCTGAAATGCACCACCCAATGCCTCACTGTGCTCACATCCACTGTTTGGTTTCCATGAACATTCAGAAAGCACTGATGAATGTCATTATGTGGCAATTTTTCCACATGGAGGAATTCAATAACCCACCTTTGCTTCATCTGCACTTCCATGTCAGATTCCATCCTGTCAGACTGTCCCTCAGCTGCCATCCGTCATACAGCAACAAAATGTAATGCAATATTGGCAGGAAAGTTCAACCTCTACTGCCATACCACCAACATACACCTCTGACATTGCTGACCAACATAACAAAATAGGAGACATTACTTTCAGAGCAGCCTTTGTATATTCTTCTTACTTGGAAAATAAGCACATGCTATCTGGGGAACTGATGTGCCAGAGGTATTCAGAAGTGCTAAAACAACTGGTAATATTTATAAATTGTAAGTCACTATATACGGAGTTTAATTCTTTGAGATCTTAATGAGGGCAAATATGAAGCTGCTAAGCTATTTCTCAGAATAAGGAGTGCTTCTTTTTTTTTAAAAAAAAATGAAAAATAACGAGCAAGCTTGTATTTCAGGATTGGAGGTAAGAAGTCACAGAATAATAATCTTTATGTAGCTGACATGCTTGCTATTTTTTTTAATAGAACAAGAAAACCATCAAGTTTGTATCATGTTAGCCTAAATAGTATTTGCAAAAGAAAATTATTTGTCACTGTCACAGGAGAAAACTGATCAATTCATAGAATCATAGAAAAGCTTGGGATGGAGGGGACCTTTGGGCCCACCCGGTTCCAACCCCATGCCATGGGCAGGGCTGCCACCCCCCAGCTCAGCTGCCCAAGGCCCCATCCAACCTGCCCTTGAGTGCCTCCAGGGATGAGGCACCCACAGCTTCTCTGCGCAGCCTGTACCAGTGCCTCACCACTCTCTGAGCAAAGAATTTCCTCCTAATATTGAATCTAAATCCCCTTTCTTTTAATTTACAACCATTACCCCTTGTTCTATCACTATCAGACCATGTAGAATGTCAGTTTCCCTCCTGCTTTTAATCTCCCTTCAAGTACTGGAAGGCCACAGTGAGGTCTCCAGATCCTTCTACAGGCTGAACAAGCCCAGCACCTCAACCTCTCTTTGTAGGGCTCCAGCCCTCTGATCATGTCTGGACAGCTCCACATCCTTCTTGTGCTGTCTGCCCCACGCCTAGACACAGTACTAAGATAGAGCCTCATAAGGGCAAAGGAGGAGGGAGCAATCACCTCCATCAACCTGCAGGCCACCCCGCTCATGATTCCACCCAGGACACAGGTGGCCCTCTGGGCTGCAAGCGCACACTGCTGGCTCATATTCAGCTTTCCATCTACCAGAACCCCCGAGACCTTCTCTGCAGGGCTGGTCCCAAAGCGTGATTTAAATTAAATCATGACAAAAGTTGTTGATTGATTTATTAATGGAAAGTTATTAACTGACAATCTGTGAACTCGAAGTCACTGTATGGGTTCAGTATCAGCCACACCATAGATATACCACAAGGCTAAGCACTTCCCAGATGTAAACATCTACAAGTTTCTGAAGTCCTGAAACTTGAATATACTCGAACTTGCAGGGTTCTGCATACAAACCTTCTCTCAGAGTTGGGTGGGTATTAGAAGCACACATTCCTTCTTCTGAGAGTGCGTTCTGTTGGAAACATGGGTGCTCCTGCCTCCTGTGTGCCATTTCCTCTAATCTAATCCACATACCATTTAGAAAGCTCCTCAGAAGTTTTCACATGCACACTGGAGGTGGGGGTCGCTGCTAGTTGAAGCCTGCTCTGTCATACAGAAATGCAGGTTGCTTGCAGCACTTGACATGGAGGCTGCTCTGTCAGGCCTAAACAGAAGTTGGTAATGCTGGCCAATCAAGCCTGGTTTAGCTGCTGTTACCTTGTTCTCATTCTAAGGTCTTTTCTCTCAAATTGTAATCTTTCTTTAGTGTTTCTTTTCCAGCTGATTCCTCCTTTTCTCAAAATCTCCTAGTAATCTTCCAGTTACTGTTTGATCTGTTTGATGATTGTTTTACGCAAGCTTCTTCATTGTTAGTTTCCCCACAGCATCATCAGCCTGGGGTAAAGCAAACAGTTTGTGATAATTTGCGCATTTGTAGCATAAGATTCTACATTCACATTATTTTCAGGTCGGGTGTTGTTAACCAAGCTTTTATTAGCAGAGGTTGTGCAAGCTTTCTGCATCTCACTGCCTACTAGAATATTCTGCAGGTATCAACAAACCAGAATCCAAGTTTTATGTTTCCCAGAGGAATGACTGCACACTATATTCTTTCTTACTTAGGCTCTTCCATAAATTTTACATCTGTGGATGGAGGCTCCCCAAAGGGAGAGGAGTCTTCAGTTCTAGTAACTGTAGCAAAGGCTGCTGCTATGTTTTTGGATTGCATAGACTTGCATATAAAGTTTATCACGTAAAATCTTAAGCACTTGGAGTATGCACCATTTCTCTGAGGGAATATTCTCATCTTTTTTTTTTTTGTGGCTACATGAACATTGAGTTCCTCACTATAGAGTTGTTATTGTTATTGTATTGTATGCACTTACTGGTAGTTACAGTACTTCCCCAGGAACTTGAAGCCACGGGTACTAATATTTCTGGGGCAGTGCATACTAATACTAGGAAAAATGTATCATTACCACCATGCCTGTCATGCATAGTCAGTGTCTTTGCTGAAAAGGATTCAACATTGTTAATTCTGATTGTATGGATGCTTGCCAAGTTGTTACGTATATGGTGTGCACAGTGCCTCCCCTTGAGACGATTTAACACCCAGGAGCACTGTGTATATTCCAGAGAGGAGTTCAGGCTTCTTTTATTGCCAATGCAAGCAATGGCTTTTAAAGGCTATTGTGGCTATTTTTGCAAGGTCTTTCACAATGCCTTTTAGAGGCAAAAAATGGTCCCTAAAAGCTAATTTCCTTTTAGTCACTATAATACGAGTTAGGTACATGAAGTAGATTGTTTGAATATGATCCTTAATGTCCACATATTTCCTATATTTCTCAACTGAGTTAACAAGCTTTCAGAGTCCTATATTATGTTGAAACCAATACATTTATGTATGTATTTAATTTGGAGGAGACATAGGTGCATATTTTTTTTAAACAGCGTTATGTACATAGTTTAAAATTGTGCCACTATATAGATGTTTCTTCTGAAGAAGATAAGTATAACTACTTGTATATTTGTCATAATTTTCTAGAAGATTTATTAAAATGTATTCTGCAGGTTATGTTCTCAGTGGATTTCCTTCTCTCTCAGAGGAATATATGACTGTTTCACAGCAAATGGAGAAAATAAAAAATCTGAAATTAAAACCAGATTTCCTGATTAACATTAAGGTAATGTCACTTTCAATAACTTGCTAGTCATTTGCCTAATTATTAGAAGACTTACATACTGCATAAGTCGGAAGATAGTATTTTCTCCTATGCTTTTGAGTATAGCATTTATTGAGAAGAAATTAACTAGTCTCTTTTATAGTGGAATAGAATTCCACTAGTTTGTTCTATTATAAGCACTAATCGTGTAAAATAACGAGTATTTCCTATAACTCAGTAAAATCTACTTGCATTCCTATTGTATAAGTATGTACAGTCATGAATATGCTCTTCTTCTTGCAATGTTTCATTTATTAACTAGATTCTTTCCCCCTTATACTCCGAATGTGTTGAATGGGCTTCCAAGACAACACTGAATAGCGAGCCTCTGGTATTGTACCACATAATTTTGATTCTAGTTGTCGTATCTACATGGTTTCTCAGATGCTAAGACTTCATGCATGGGCCAACTCTATCACTTTGCCAGATTTGAGATAGTGTTTTAATGGCAAAGTTTTTACATTCCTTACTTTTCAGACTTAATCTGTTTGACCATGCACGGTTAAAATGCTTGAACACCTATTTATTTCAATCTTTTTTTTCTATTCTCTTGGAAAGATCATAAAAGACCAGAGAAACGTATTTTTGTGCTGTTATCCAGGTTGCTTTTATTTTTTTCAACTACAGGAGGTCAATCTTTTCTTTAATACCAGATAGTGAGGAATCCCAGCTCTTGAAAATTCATAGTGTATGGTTTCATGTGGAGTAGTACAAATGGAGGAGTGATTCTATCTACACTGTAAACAAAACAGAACTATTTACCTCATTTTCTTACATCATCTTCTCTTCTGGAAAGAAGACTGAGACTGAATGTTCATTAAAATCTTTGGCCCAAATTCAAATAAAAATTTTGCCTTCAATTTTAGTGTGTTTCAGCTGTATTCACAGACATGTCAGAATGGTAACTATTTTCATTACATCAAAAAAAAAAAAAAAAGAAAAAGAAAAAGAAAGAAGGGTTATACTACAATACTCTAGAACAATTAAATACTGTTGTTACAGACAAATCTAGAAAAGTTTTGTCTTTCCAAGAAAAGTGACAGAAAACCTTTGAAAAAAGAATCATATCTGACCAAACTTCTTCTTTCCTATTTCAAAATGTGTTATGTCATATGGCAGTCAGTGTCAGCCATATGTCTCTTAGAGCGGAAATACAGAAATATCCTAAAGTATTGTTGTATTTCAAGAGATACCTTAGGTAATGTGTATTGTATGCCTTTTGCTAGCAATGTTTTCTTGTCATCTCAGATTTTTCACTCATGTTTGAAGGATAAATTTTAGTAATTCAGAAGGGAAGAAAAATTATTTATCATGTTCCACCTATAGTTCCACAGTAAAATTTTAAGATATCAATTTTAAGGCTACATCCAGATTTACCCATTGTCCTGGTTTCTGCCAAGACAGTGTTGACAGCAAATAGTTTTTATCTCAACACATGAGTTCTATTTTATTTCCAAATCTCTCCCTCATTCCACTTGGGAGGGTGGGAAGGAGTTATCAAAGAACTGTGTGATGCTTACCTGCCTTCCAGGTTAAACCACAAGATCTGTGTTTAATGTTAAACTAATATATTCTGCAGGGATTTTTGCAGAAAAACCCATGCTTATTCTTCCAGAGCTTCAAACTGCTGAAAATCTTTAACCTCTGAGACAATAGTACTATGTTTTGGGTAACAGTAACGATCTACAAGGTCAAAGGTACCTACTGAAATTGATTTAATTTTGCTCAAGTCAAAACCCCTTTAGCATTGACTGCAAGAGCAATCACAAGCCTGTCTGCAAAAGACTTATTCCTGAACTACAGCTGAAAATAACTTAATATGGCAAAATGTGCTCAAGTAGTAGCTGCACTGCTGATACAAAATGTAAAATGTTGAAGGGGAAAAACTTATTAAATATTTTATTTTTGCCCCAAGTAACTTTGCTGGTGGTGAATGTTTTTATTTGCCTAGAAGGTATTAGAGAAGAAGTTTAGGAATCCAAATATTTGCCAAAGGGTTTTCCATTCCTTATATTCTGTGGGTCTAGGAAGCATAATATGATTATAGCAGTACACTAAATACATTTCCTTTTACATATTCATTGCTAGTGTTCAGATTATGACTTATGCCAAAGAATATCAGGACAAAGGCAACGCCCTGATTCAGGACAAGTATATCAGAGGAACCAGTGGGATCCTAATCTTACAGAAAAACAAAAGAAAAATAGTGATCAGCTTGAAGAGGAGAATGAAGAAGTTGAAGCTGAAGAGATGGAAGAAGAGGTAAGTAATGCCAATTTCTAAAGAGCGTAAAGTATTAAAACGTACTGCAGATAAAGCAGAACAAATTCCAACATTCTAAAATATCACCATGCTAGATTATGAACTAATTTTGCTGAGTTCTAATCTTAATTCAGTTTCTGTTCTTCTTTAAGCAATATGGGGTGATGTTAAAATGATAGGTTTAAATGACAGCAAATGCTGATTAATG
The DNA here is from genome assembly GCA_016647715.1 of Pavo muticus. Classification (NCBI taxonomy): domain Eukaryota; kingdom Metazoa; phylum Chordata; class Aves; order Galliformes; family Phasianidae; genus Pavo; species Pavo muticus. The sequence continues at coordinate 30,609 of JACDJE010000076.1, forward strand.
TATAGCTCAACCTAGAGTCAGCCTTGAACTTAGAAGTCACTGAAGTGTTTCTTGCCCTAAGTTAAAAGGTTGGATCAGGAGAATGGTGACTTTATTTTGCCTTGTATTTGTGTCTGAAAAAATATAAGAGTCTTTATTTTTATTTGTTTTACTAGTATATGCAGGATATTAACTTGTTTTCTGGATTTGGTGTTAGACTACTCCAAATAGAATTTGTGTATTTTCATAAAGGTATTCATTTTGAATTCAGATTGGATTCTAATTCTGGACGTAGACTTACCTGTGCAAGTTCCAGTCACACACTTCTCAATTTTCAGGAACTGCACTTCATCAGGAGTAGGATCACTGTCAATAATAACTGGGCACTCATTGAAGTACTCCAGAGAACTACTGTATTTACTTCTGGTTGTAGACAAAATTTAGTTTAGTACATTATTTCATTTCTTTACATTGAAGTATTTAACTTTTGCTTCCTCAGATTGCACAAGATTCACTTACAATGTCAGAAATGATTCATCAGTTAGTGCAAAGACCCGAAGATATGCTTGAAAATATAGAGGAAAGAGTTGGCTTGTATAAGGATATAATGCTTCGTTCTTTAGAAGTAAGGAAAAAAACAAAACATCATGATGATGCTTAATTAAAGATTGTTTAAAATATCATACAATATTTTCAGTGTTTGTTCGATTGTTTGTTTGTTTTTATTTGAGGCATTTCATGGAGATGAGCACAAGGCATACTACAACATTTCCCCAAGTTCTGAAATACATACTGAAATCAGTGGTACAAAATTTTCATATCTGATTGTTGATTTTACTCTGGAATCTTGAGATTTTTTAAGACATCAGTTCAATGAATCTTGATTTTACTGAAATCCCCAGTAGTCCAAGCTTTGATATTTACAGGAAAAAATGAGCTTCAATGTCATTATCTAGTTAACTATACTCAACCGATGAATGTGGTTTTTTTTTAAACAGGATTTGATGGCTGAACAGGATTCACAGTATCTTATTGAACTGGATGGAAATCAGGAACCAGATGAACTTCTTGCTGTAAGTAAGCTATGTACCAACTTAATCAACTTCCACTAGAAATTAATTTCTCAGTTCTGTGGATTGCTCGCTTTCTTAAGTTGTTAACAAATGTTTAAGTTCAGTATAAAACTCACCTAATTATTATTATAAAGCATCACCTTTGAAATGTGTACTTCTATTGCTCTGTAAAACAACTATGAAATTTGTGGAGCCCCAGGCTTACCTGTATAATACAGGGCGATATTTCCACAAACTCTTTTATAGTGTGTCCTTCTCGTTTTAGTGCTTTATAGCTTGTATTAGTGTCAAGTATAATTACAAGCATCTTAAATTAAAACATTTTTGGTATGATATATTTACAGAACTGGCTTAATGTGCTGGTATCTGAAATAATGACAGAACTTTTATGATCTTTGATACTGTTTAACAGTGTAATAGAGGACTTCATTATTTTCCCTTTGACAGTTCTGCTGAGTCTTTGTATTTAGATTCTTAGCTTTTAACTCAGCAGCTTAGTCTCCCTGTTAAAAATTACAACGATAAAATTTGATGATAAATGATCTTATTCCCTGCCTCAGCTGTAAGAGTTGCTTTAAATATGAATCTAAAACAGAGTTGAAAATGAAGGGAGAGATTGTCTTTGACAATGTAGAAGGTGAGCTGTTCATGTATGTTCTCCTCTCCTGTTTGAAATGAATTGAGTAAAGCTTTGTATTTCAATTTATGCTTGACTTTACTATTGAGTGCAGTCCTATGGATCATACAGAAAAAACAAAAACAAAAACAAAAAACAAACAAACAAAAAACCCCACATTCATTTGCACAGCCAGTATATGAAATTTCATCATATATGATTTGTGAACATCACAAGGTTTATAGGTTAAAGGTTTATACCTTTGTATATCACAAGGTTAAAGGTTTATACTAAATGCAATAAAGTTGTTTAATGCTTTCCAACTATTTTACCTATGAATAAGGCAAAAACTATTATGGAACTATTCTGTGCATGACAAAATTAGGTTTTTCATTTCAATTACACTTGCATTACAGCAAGATTACATTTAGGAAATATTTCAATTAAATTCATTATCATTTGATTCTCATTAGCAGGCAGGATTAAGTGTCATTTTAAATACATTACCCAAAATTGTATTACTTTCAACTGTGCATTACATTCTGGTTGCCTAAGGAGATTTTCCTTCTTTTGCCATCCTCTTGGCACAGAATGGAGCTCATCTGAAAACTTCCACAGCTCTGTAGGAAATAATACTTCCCAGTCTATTCCTTTACAAGGCTTGGGATTCACAGCACAATGAGGAGATAAAAAGGCTGTGATTCAGCATTTTCCACTGCCTATATCCAAATTGTTTCTTAGAGCTCTTCTGAATAACTATCAGTGATCCAAGCTAGAAACTGGATCTCAGTGTATATGTGGCCATTACATAAATAATAAGTTACAATTTAAAAAACACTTTAGGGATCCTTTCAGATCACAAAGGCAGTTTTGATTGGTACTCAGTTATTTCTTTTCAGGCAGTGGTAATTCGACTTCAGTCAATGGGTGTTCGAAATGGAGCTCCTATAATTAGGCTTCAGAGTCAGCAAGAAGAAATGCTGGAGGGACTGGAAAAGGTAAGTGTGTTTTTCTGAAATGTGATTGACTACAATAATTATTAAAATATTTTTTATTTTCTGCAATGAACTTACACTATAACATCTTTGTTTCATTGCAACCAGTTTGTTCTGCCATACAATAAGGGCATATTTTGTAGCTTCATTTTCTAAAAATGCAAATTTAAGAAAATTATGGAGTTGAAATCCACCTAAAACTTTGAAAAAAGATCTGCAATTAATAAAAATAAGTTAGGTGATTTTAATTAAATTTTGAACAAAATATTTGTTTTAGCAACGAAGGAAGAATAATTTGTTTGAAGAAAAGAAACATTAGTCAATTTTATCTCTTTTAGATTAAATACATTCTATGTTATTGATCTATCATATCACCTTTTTCTGAAATGTCTCCAGTTCTGCTGCATACTTTTTGAGATTTGGGTAATAGAATGCACATAGGAATGAAGAGGAGAGCAGGATTTATGCAGTAAAAAATGTACCTAAATGTTTTATTCTCTCTTTCCTAAACATTCAGTTTGGTTTTTTGTTTGCTGTTGGGCATTGATCAAATATTTTCATTGAAGTGTGTATTGTAACTTCAAGATCTATTCTTGAGTAGTAAGAGTCAATAACAGCTCATTATTTTCTATGTAATACTGGTATTTTAATGTCCAGCTTCATAGATTCTGAAGGTTCTTCAGCAGTTCTTCATAGCCAGCACTTGCCTGTACTATTCTGGGTAAATTAGAGTGAACATAAACTTTAGAATTCACTCACTATCTGCCTTCTTTATTAGATCTATTATGCTTAATCTTATCACACAATGTTTCTGCATACTTAAAAGGAATATTTTGGCCTTGCTATTCCCTGATCTTGGTCCTTTCTTTATCCCTTTTAGAAGAAAGCTTGGCCATTTTCTGTCTTCATCAATAAATGGCTTGTTTGAACCTCTTTATCTTTTTCAACTTCTGGAAATAATTATTGAAGCCTACAGGAACTATTTTAAGTACTTTTTGATTAAACAAAATTTAAAACCTGAATAGTTTATCCTTAAAGTTGCACTACGATTCTGATATATGTATGTATTTTTAAAAATATTTTTTAAAGCATGATTTGATTTTCTGTTTAGATTTGCTTGCTCTCCAATAAAATATTGCATAAGGTTAACTGACATAGAACAAGGCCCGTGTCACTTCAGACAAAAATTGCATATGCGTTTATTTCTGTTTTAATAAACAGGATGAGCTTTTCCGTGTTCTGTCATCAGTCAAGCTAATAGCACCCAGATACCGATGGCGTAGAAGCAGGTGGGGACAAGTATGTCCTGTGGCTCTAAAGAAGGGTGATATTGTAATGGGAACCCCAGACTTGGCTGTCAGGTTAGTGGAATTTGACACTTACTTTTATTTCTGTTCTCTAAGACAGCTGTCTAAATTTGTTATCTTCTCTTCTGTTTTAAGTTTTCTAGGTAAAATGTACATGCTGTCATCTCCAGAGGCACTGAAAACATTTGTGTTGAATCCGCGCCCTTACTTGTTACCACCAATGCCAATGCCTCCTTGTAAAGTTGTAGTATTTGGCCCTCCAATGTCAGGGAGAACAACTATTTGTAACCTAATTGCAAACAAATACAAAGGAAAGGTAGGTTTATAAATGTCTTATGTAACACAAGTATCAGCTGAGATTTAGGAGTCTGTTAAATACATTCTTTTCTTTGTTGTGTCATCAACGTACATACTGCAAACATTAACAAACATACTGCAAGCATACATATTATGCAAATGGTAATTTAGTGAAATTCACTTTCATAAAGTACATATTTTTCTCGTCAATGTCACTCAAATATTTGTCATTTATCTGATATTATATTATTATTATGAATATTATGAATTATAGACATGTATAAACTAATTAAATGTAATCACAAATTAGAAAATATTTTATGCATACATGAAGAACCCACTTACATTATATGTAAATTTTTCTGAAATTTGCAGAGCTTTTCCAAATTCATTTCACTGTATAGTTGTTGGGTCCAATCCTGTATGTGTCTTCTGTACTATTTATATTTTTTCAAATAATTTCCCTAGGTTCTTGATATGGCTGAACTCATTCAATCTCATGTGGAAGAATTAAGAGAAATAAACATTGAGCAAGCGCGAAGGGATGCAATAGAAAAGGCTATAACAGAATTGAAAAACAGGTTGGAATTTGAAAAGCAATCGAAAGAACCAGGTGAGTAAGGTGTTCTGTGGTCTTTTAAGCTACCTTTGCTATAGGTTATTTAACAGAAATAATTGCTGTCACTAGGAAGTGCTCTAGATTACTTATAAAGTATTGCAGTAATTGCTGTGTTTACTGTGTGTGAAATAAGAACCAAAAGAACATGAAGTGTAGGGAAGCTGAGTAGAACTCAATATTTTTGGTATTATATATAAATATTCTAAAGTAGACGACTGAGTATTATAAGTTTTCTAAGCAATTTTTGAAAGAACAAATTGATTCTGACTGATACTGGTCGGAAACTTTCCATTAGAACAACTTCCTGAAAAGCTAAATGTTTGCAAAACTGAAATTTTCTTCAAGAAAGCAGCTTCTAGGCTTCTACGAACTCCCAAACTACAGATTTTACACCTTGAGGGAGCCTTCCAAAAATGCTGTCTCAGATTAGACACTCACAAGATTCTCTGTCTCTGGTCATACCTAAACTTCTTAAGCTGCATACATATCTGTTGCTTGATGAATTTAGGAAATATTTTGAAACAATGGAAACAACACAATATTTTAATATCTCTTAAAGAAAACATTTTAGTTTGTTACTGTGCTAAGATGACATCTAGCTTAAACAGAACCACATCATTCCGTTCTGGGGACCAGTAAGGGGGGGTATGAAATCTGTTGAACTTGAAAAAGTGTTCAGGACTTGTGTATTTTTAAATCTTCTGGCTCTCATCATATTTTTGATCTCTTTTCTCTGAAGGGTAGAAATGAATCCATTTGACATGGGTTTAGTGGTGAAGTATTTGTGTAAAAGAGCTTTCTACTCATCTAGTTTTCCATGACTCTATTATGATTTTGTAATTATAGGAGACTTGGAAGAACTTAGTGTCAAAGAAGCAGATAATTCTGAAGAAACTGAGACAATGGGAAAAGAAAGAAACTTTGAAGAGGGGAGTAGTACAGAAGAATCTGCTGTCATCCCAGAAGGTAAAAAGTAAATCTTAGCTATTCTAAGCATGCTATTCCATGCTGTCATAGTGTCTTGAAAATTAAAAAGTGAACAATAATCTTGTTCTCCTCACTTACACTTGTAGGACTATTTTAATTTTTTTTTCCTTCTTGCTTATTTTGAGAAGCCTAAAAAGAAATAGTTAATTTTGTCATTAAAATATATCTAGATTAGTTAACTTATTAATACTGTATTATTGTACAGGAAAAAAATCCCAGTAACTTTTGTAGGAGCTAAGTAAGTGTTCTGATAATAAGTTTGGTGTTTTCATTTACATTTTGTCTTTTTATAGCATAAGATCATTGTTTGATAGATAAGGGAATAGGTGTACAGTCACACACACACACAAAAAAAAACAACTAAGTGAAGAGAGGATTGAAATCAAGAATGTGAATTTTTGTCCCTTTAATATGAGAAACTTAAAAGCATGCTGAGTTTTAATTATCTTGTTGAAATACAGTTAAACAGATGATTTTAGTTTGTAAACATGACACGGTTTACATATACTGGATTTTATTTTCATACAGATTCATACAGATGAGACTGACATCTCATCTGAAGCAAGGAAGATATTATTAGGTAGATCCAATTAATGGACATTGATTTAACATACTCATAAGGATCTAAAATGGAAATGAAATAAATGTGCAATATGAGGTTATTTTTACAAATTTGTCTTTTTAAAGAAAAACATTGTTCCTTCAGTCATGCTCTTCTTTTGATGTTCTATAACAGGAAAAGGTATTAAAGGTTACTGAAGAAATATCAATTTCTTTGCATGGAGAAGTAGAATTTAGTATCTTTAGATATAATAAGTATAAAATCTGTTCTTTTCTTATGGTTGGTTGGGTTTTGTGGATTTTGTTTGTCTGTTTTCAGACTGGAAACACTTAGAAAGATATTGTCTCTTTCCCAGGGAGCTGGTAACTTGAAAAAAAAACCACACTCAAAATAAAGCAACAAAACAACATGTAAAGTTGTGTAAAAATATCAATACAATCACTGAAAAATATTGACATAATTACAGGAAGTAAATATGACTTTTTTCCTGATTATTAAAAAATTTCAACAATTGCAGTCCATTGTTTCAGCCATTAATAACAAACTATGACTCCAATGTGAATATTTGTGCATTTTGAGGAATGCAAGCTTCTTCATTCTTGATGATATACTGACTTGAACTACGATTTGTATCTATTTTTAAATTAATCTGGTCAAAGTTTTGATACAGGAATCAGAGAAAACAAATCAAAGGAAATTCTCAGGTACTGTAGCTGCCTGATTGTTCTAGTACAATAAATATTCTGTTCGTAGTAGATCAATATTTTACTTAGTAATAGAAAACACTGGAAATTCAAAGATTTTTTTTTTTTTGAACAGGAGAACAAATATTCTAAAATATCCTATAAATTATCATTATAAGACATCCTCCAGAAATGCATTCAGAGAGACTACTTGATTCTTTCACAATACTATTCTGTAATATTGCTTACAATGACTGCTATGCTGTACTTATGCTGCGGTTGCATTTCATTGCCGAGTAGTTATTCCTGATCAGAGGAGAAATATGAAAATTGTGAGGTGCTTTAAAAAATCTGTTTTGTTAGAAATGTCAGAGTTAACTGCTGACCACCCAGAAGTTCAAGCAGTGGTGGAAGAAGCTGTGAAAAGGGCATCAGAGTCTGAAGTTACGCTGTCACCTGAAATACATGCAGAAATACTGGAGAGAGCTATTGCAGAGGTAAAACTACAAGTATTCCACAGGAAAGCACTTTCTAAGAGGAGTCTGTAACATTTTAGACATTATTAATACATATTCTTAATTTTATAATTTGTAAGATCAGTCTGGCTTATATCACATAGTCTGAAAGCTTATATTGGGTTGATCAGAGGCTGAGCAAGAGCATGACGGTCAAATCTATTGAAGGCTAATATAAAAATAATATGTGTGTATTAGCCTGTATCTTGCAAAGTCCCTGGGCTACGAACTGTCATAGACTGGAAGAATTTTCTCAGGGAATTATCACAGCATACTTACCCCATTCTTACATATTTAGTCACTCTTAAAAATCTCAACATCAGACAAAATGTTTGAAAATGATTGCATTTGGGGGTTATCCTAGAATCTTGAATAGGTTTAAATTTGTGCACTGGTTTGTATGTCTTGAAACTGGAACCTAAACTGTTTATAGGTAACCCTAGAAAATGATTGATACATCCATCTGTCTTTGTTTAAAATGTTTTTATTGAATTCATATATGTGAAGTTGTAAATGTCTTTTTATTGATATGATATTACAATAAAGAGTGATAACATTTAGGAAGTTATTTGTATTGTACAGTCTTTTTAAAGAGCTCACAGTCTATATTAGTCTTTTTATATTACCGAACCTGACATTTTATAACAGCTTATGAAGAAGAACAAAGACAGGTTTCCTGGTGCTCCAGAAAAAGGAGGATGGGTAGTGGATAACTATCCTTCATCAGAAGGTCACTGGTCAGCTTTGTCAGAAAGAGGACTTCTGCCTGACACTATTGTCTGTCTGAAGGATACAGAAAATGATGGTTAGTAAATGAACACTTATGAAACTTAATCTTTCCTCTTTTCTGTGTTGGCATTTGTACATGAAGCACATTTTCAATAAAGAAAAATGGTAATTGTGGCCCATTTATAAAGTTTTGGAGATGTACCTCAGATTTCTTACAGTTTAGATTAAGAGAATTAACAGAATCAAAACCAGAAATGCTTTACAAAAGCAGTATTCTTCTACATACAAATCTGTTTGTAGTCTCCTGTTTACAATCAGCACTACTAGTAAGTAGCACTGGACTCCCACAGACTTTCTCTTGCAGACTTTTGTATTCTGTGTCTGGCTGGCCACTAGTGTGTAATGTGGCTTTTAGCCACATTTCTCTGCCTGTGCTTTCGTTACCCTGCTTGTAAAAGCAGATTATGCATTATAAACTTTCTCTGCTTAAGAGAAAAGTGGGGAGTACCTATACGCAGGCATATCTTATTCCTCATCCTGACAACAAAAAAGATTGAGGAACTTCCTACCCAGCTTGATACAATAGCTTAATATCCATGAATTGAGATGAAGAGATTTTACTTTTAAGGTTTCAAGCAAGAAGGAAGGTTGCTACCACATAAGAAAAACTAAATAGATTCATGTATTATAATAAGTTTCGCTTGCCAAATCATGTCTTAATGGATTAATTGATTTATATCACACAGCAAGTTTCATTGCCAAGTGACAATTTATATAATCATTACTTGCTCAACCCAATCCATTATCAAAATGTCTTTCAGTAGTAAAAACTGCCCTTTAAGAAAAGAATGTCAAAAGACCTTTCAAAAGCATGTCATTCTGATTAGATCAATTTATCAACTTATCCTCACAACTCATCTACAGTACCCAAATGACTTGTGAAACGTTGTAACTTCTTAAACATCTTAACTGTAGCAGAAATGGTAAGTCATGGCTTGAAACAGTGATTGAGCACCTGGTGAAAGGGGCCAACCCAAAGGAGCTCAGGTGCATGCAGTGCACCTGAGTGACTGGAAGGGGTGGATCCAGCATTTAAGGGTTGACAGTGGAGGTGAGCATATCTTGCTGGAGAGCCTTGCCTACCTGAGGCCTTTTGAAGCTTAGTAAGCTTGTACATACTAAATATAGACTGAAGACTTAAACAAGAAAGTTCTAGATTCTCTGCATGCCAGAAAATCACGTTTGCCATTCCTTTTACTTAAGAACTGCTCATCTCAGGTATTTCTAAAGAGAACTTCAAGACATATTGCCCCTTGCTTGATCTTTGCTTCCTGGAAATTTCAAGAGTATTAAAACAATCATGAATGTAGTTTCTGGTATGCTGTGCATTGTCCTTTCTTTCAATGACAAAAAGCACCTTAACTTATGTAGTTGGCATGTAGTAAGCTAATGTTGATAGAGTGTTATATACAGTAATAAGCAGAACAACATGGTGTAATGTTAACAACATATACGATTAGTACAGTTTTAACCTTTTCTGTGGGGAAAGGACTGAGGTGGGATAGGTGCTTTCAGAATTATTAACTTGTTCTCCACTTCTCAAAATTGAACAATTTAGTGTATTAACTAGATAAAGGAAAAGACTGACTAATAATCTTTATTCTGCATCAGAGAGTTTGGGAGTAAATAACTCACCTTGGGAGCCATATTGATACTGGTCGATAATAGTTGCCCTTCTATTTTCTTTTGGAAAGGGCAGACTTGTGGTCTGTTGCAGAGACTTTCAAATGAAGACTTCTCTAGGGCTTTCAGTGTGTTCTTTTTTTTTTTTCCTGCATTGTACACCTGTCTGCTACTGCCACTAGTTCTCAAAATTTAGCTCTAGATTCTGTACTTTATGGAATCTTTATTTATTATACTTTATTTCTGTGCTTTGCATTCAAGCAAGCCATGACCTTCTGTTTCTCCAGTCAGATAGTTGGCAGATTCTTTAAAACCTAAGAAGTGTAAGCCTTCCCACCTAGAAGTGAGACAAGAAATTCAAATTTTATGTTCACAACCCTGATGTTACCTGTTTGAACTAGCACGGTCATAATCTTTATATCTCATAGCGATAAAAACTGCTTTCTTAATTGGTTGTATGTTCCATTTGGTTGTACATTTCAGTAGATTTTAAGTTTGGAAGGAAATCTACTGTTCAGTTATTGAGATGATAATAAAACTATAGACTAATTTCATACCTAGAACTGTATCAGACTTTTATATAAATCAATGTCAATTTTGTTTTTCCTCAAAGTTTCATTCAGTGGTGGGAGGAAATGATTTAACTTTAAACGATAAAATATATATTTTTAATGTTGCAGCTTGAAACAAGTAATGTGCAAATTGAATCCAAGACATACTATTTGTAGTCTACCATAACAAATCAAAGTGAAATGCAATACTTGCACAGCAGACTCCAGATTGCATTAAAACAGGACTTTGCAAGAATACCGTTCTTTCAACCAGAAGTAGATCAGCTCTCTACAAACCTGTTCTGTTAGCAAGCTTATTTCTGGTTAATACCAGCAGCGGATATTCCTAGATCAGCCACTTGGAACATAACTAATTTATGTTCAGTTATTCTAAAGGCTTACAAGCTACTTGCTCAATTTTATCAAGTAATTCTGAAATAATTTATCAGGTGTAATAATATTCCTCCTTTGAGTGAGGGACAACATATGCTGGTATCCAAAGAAGAGAAAATGGTTGGAATTCTAGACTCACAGATAGTATAGTAGTTCTGATTCCTCTAGATGTTCTGCGAATGTTAACATATGGAGTAAATAATGCTGTTTGGCATTGCTGCTATTCATAATATTATGAGAGAAAACAAAGGTGGGGAAGTGTGTGCCTGGGCCACCAGGTAAGGCCACTAAAAGCTCTCACTATTTATTTATTTTTTTTTTAAGAATATTCAGACAATTATCTAAATATGAGTTTTCAAACTACATTTTGAAAATGCCCTTTACTCACCCTCTGTTTTCTAAAATTATATTTAATTGAAAGAATCAATTTTGAATAATGCCATTCACATTAAGTTATCATCTGCTTCAAATTGATGCAGACTCAATGTTCCTTACAGTTAAGTAATATGTTCTCAAACTTACTTAAAAATGCATATTTTTTTTTACTTGAATTGAGGACAATACTACATGAGAGATGGAAGGAATGAGTAAGGTGAGGTGAAAGACCCAAGTTCGTTATGTCTGTTATAAGATTTGTCTGAAAGTAAATTTTTGCTTATACTTATGTTCCCTTGAATTTAGCTATTTTATTCTTTTTTTTCCCCTTGGGGCAACTTATTTGTCATTAAACTCTTTATTTGATTCTCACTTCTTTCTGTCCCTAAATAATAATGTAGTACTGGAGTTAACATTTTCTGCAGCATTTTGAGTCACTACTTTGTAAACTGCTCCCTGAGGTAACCTAAATTAGCATAGCTGAACTGATTGAAATTAATTTCAGCCACATAGCCAAAAATCATAAATCTATTTGCCAAAGTAGAGAAGTCAGTAGATCTCCTAGAATGAACAGCATATTCTTCCTTTCTGTCAACCAGCTTTAGTGGTATATGTATGTAATCTTTGTATCTTTATTTGAATGTTTTTCATTTGTTTCTTCATAGTTTCCTTTGTACACATCCAAACAAAATAAATGCCAGAGTAATGTATGATAAATGGAAGTATAAGATAAATCCTCTCAGTGCTCTATTCCCTTGCAATCTTAATCATAACTATACCATATCCCAGACTCATTTTATTAGGTGCTTGAAATTGAAAACAAAGCTCTAAAACCTTAGGAAGCAGAATTATAATATTTCAGTGGTGTGTATACCTTTTCCAGGCTTTAAAAATAAGTCAGAGAGTTGTTTATCATTTTTATAGCTCAAAGAATTTCAGGCTTGTACAGCTGCATACAACTAATTATTGTTATATAATTGTATTGCAGGAGGCTGTATATTACGCAGAACATACTTAGCAAATAAGGATGAAATTAATTCTAAGATTTTGAGAAGACTAGCAGATGAAGCATTAAAAAAGGAAGAAGAAGAAGAAGAAGAGGAAAGGTAAAATACTCAATGTTGGAATATTTAAAATGACTACAAGAAAATTCCAGCCTTTCTTTATATTGAAGGCATCAGCGCATTTATCAATCAACACAAGTGCACTAAAAAAGTATATTAAGCCTGGTACTGGCGGATATGTAATAATCAAGTATGGGTTAACTTTGAGAGATATGTTATTAGATTAATACCTACATGGCAGAAGATTGTTTTGCTGAATTCATTTGCAACAGCCTTTTTGTTACAATGATACAGTGACATTTTAGATCTTTAGATCTGATTTTGATTTTGCTTCAGTAGTATTTATATAAGTCTTAAGATTAATAATCTTTCACTTATAGAAGCAAAATGCAGGAAATGCTGACACCAGAGGAAGAAGAGCAATCTCAAGAGGATGCTGAGGAGAAAGGTGAAAGCATTTATCATTTGACTTTTATCTGTGTTTCAAATGATTGAGCAAATTGGTACTTATGCAGATCTTACAGGTTTGATTTTTATTTTACATTCAGCAGCTAGAAAAATGATTTCATATTGCTATCTGTAGTTGCTTCACTGATTTGGGCACTCATTTTTATGTGATACCCTTAATGGATGCTGTAGAATAAAGATGTATATTAAATCAACCAGCACAGTTATGTCTTTCAATAAATCTGAAGGGCAGAACTCTCTATCTCCTGTCTAGTAACTTATTCTAAGTGGGTTATTAATTATCTTCATCCTTCAAACTCATAAGAAAATCTGTATTAGTTGGAAAACATTGTTAGAATTTAGCAAACAGCTAATTGGAAAATGGTGAAATGTGCTAGCCTCCAGAAAGCTCAGCCTGAAGCAGATAAAGGGGAATTGAAATTACTTCAGTAGTGGGTCTGTTAGCATGTGTTAAGAATTGCTGAATCCGGTAGCAACGTATGTTACAAATTGCTAAATTCAATAAGTCTCTATAGGTGAGGCTGCTATAGCTCCATGTCCCCAGGTCCAGCTAGTAATGAGTCTGAGTATGTATTCTGGATCTCCTTTTCATCCCCTTAGATCTCTTATCTATGCTTGTTCTTCCCCAATCCACTTTATTCCTTTTCTGAAATACCTCACATAGTGTTATGAGTCTCTCAGAATCTCAAACTGTTATTTTTAGCGTTTCCTAATGAATCTCACACCTCTGCAGGGAGTAATTGCAGAGTCATAGAATGGCTTAGGTTGGAGGGAACCTTAAAGATCATCCTGTCCCACTCCCCTGCCTTGGTCAGGGTTACCACCCCCCAGCTCAGGCTGCCCAGGGCCCCGTCCAACATGGCCTTGAGCACCTCTTGGGCTCATAACTTCTCTGGGCAGCCTGTGCCAACACCTCTCTGCCCTCTGAATTGCTTCCTAACATCTAACCTAAACCTACTCTCTTTTAGTTTAAAGCCTTTTCCCCCTTGTCCTGTCACTATTAGACTGTTTAAAATGTTGGTCTCCCTCCCTCAGCCAGGAAGAGCCTCTCTTGTTGATTTGTGTCTATTGGGTCTTACGACCAGACAATGCCTTCATCATCCTCTTCCAATGACCCTGAGGGAAGCTGAGTTGGGGTTATGTTTTTTCTGATTAGATAATCAGGTTTCCCCAGCCTGTTATCATTCCTAACCTAACGACTTAAAAACGGAATGTGAGTTGCATGAAGTTCCTAATAGTAATAATAATAACATCAGTAAATTATTTTTACTACTTTTTGTATTGAGCAGAACTGCACACTTTTGTTTTGCCATTCAGTATTTCCTATAAAGTTCCTTCTTTATATTAGAATTATGCTATGCTTTGTTTCTAATAATGAGAATATAATTGTCCTGATCAGGAATGAGTACTTTGTGAGGAGTGAGATTTTGGAGGCAGGTTAACAGTCACAAGGTGGATTTTTGCCCCTCAGACAATTGTCAGTCAGGTTAAAATTTTGAGTTAGTTCTGTTTAGTTTCAACCCTTTTTGACCTCAGTAGTTTAAAAAAAAAAAAAAAAAAAGTTGCAAGGCTGAACTTTCCTTTTTGCCTTCTTTAATCACTGCCAACTTCTTTAGAAGAATGTTGTTGTCAGATTTGGATCTGCTGTCCAGATGAAATACCATGCACAAGTGTCTGTTTCCACGTTAAGAACAAGATTGCAGATTAAAGAGGATTTTCTTTCTCTTCTATGATGTCCCTAGGTAAACTAAATTATCACTGAAGACCTGGATCTGAAATTAAAAGAATTAAAAGCTGAAGTGTATGCTAGAATTTTTTTTTACCGTCTTCCTTTCAAGTAATATATACTGGTTTGGGTCAAAAGTGATTATGGCCAAACTTATGAAATGTATTGACAATATAGAACATATACTCGTTCTTTCATTATCCAGTCTGGCATTTATTTTACTTATTTATTTTTACTTACAATGGTTTACTTATATGACAAGGACTAATGCTAAATATACTGAAGTTAGTAGCTTGCTTTTAATTTTTAATTATGTAGCAATTTACTTACTCTCTGCCAAAATACTTTAGCTTTTTAGGGTTCTTTCAGTTAAATATGAACTTGAAAAGATTTCTACTATACTACTTACAGTAATTTCTAATAAAACAGCTCTTCCCCAGAATGAATGGGTTCTAAAGTATTAAATATAGAGGGTCCTACAGGGATCCTATATTGTCTCAAACAACAGAGTTCAGCTTAGTTTTAATATAAAACTTATTTAGAGTTTTGCACATCAAAACAAATTATTAATGATAGAAGTAATAATGTAATACACTTGTGCTATCAACACGTGATAAGTCCTCATCCAGAGAAAATGATGTTTTCATACACCTACATTTGATTTCAGTAATCAAACACTGACTCACCAAAACACTTCAGTCCTGTTGCTCTTAGCCTAACATCTTTTATTTCACATGTAGTGCCATCAGCACATTGACTGCAGCTTTTCTCCCATGTGACATGTCTTTATATAAATATAAATGAATTATACAGAGTTATTTTTTATAGCAATTATGGTATATAAATGAGAATTCAAAAAAACCTACTCTGCAGCTGCAGTTGTGCTCTTTGGATGTCATGTAAGTGTGCATTTCAGTAACTTCAATCTTTGCAACCTCAGTGGGATGTTGAATTAACTGGGATTTGCTTCAGGACTGAACATATTCAGATTTATAATACTATCTGTGTTCAAAAGGAAAAAGTAATTCACAAGGTACTTACCTGTCTCTTAGTGAGATTAAAAGTACATAGGACTGGGTAAATTTATGAAATATATTTAAATAAGTTAGGAAGCGAAGTTCAATGCTGAAAGTGCCTGTGAAGCACACAGACAAACAGAAAATATTCAGTAGCTCTAGCTTGTAATGCCTAGCTGAAAACCATAGCCCCTTATCTTTTTCACATTTCATTATTCCAAGCTTAAATTATTTTCAGGAGTTTTTATATTGTTTACGTACTTTTCAGCAGCTTTGCATCATTATGTACCATGAGACAGCTATTTAACTTCATGAGAATATATGTCAGTCATTGTAAAAGAATTATATGGCTTCAGTAGAGGTAGAGGGACATTGGGTTCATTCCAGCCTTCTGGAGATAAAATTTGTTGTATTTCTTTCCTACAATGTTTCAGCAATAAAATACCCCACACAACTGATCTTGTTCATTAAAGCAAACAGTTGTCATCGTTTAAGACTTTATTTTCTGTATTTTATCCATCAGCCATGCTTTTCTGCTGGAAATTATCCCCTCATTATCACAGATTCAAGAGGAGCAAATGTATGCCTGTGCCTCAGTCACAGCTAGAGCAAACCCATATTCAGACTATGAGACCTGGAGGATACTAGGGGGTTGTGAATACCTGAAGGTAGGGTGCAATGAGGATAGAGTCAGGCTCTTTTCAGTGGCATCTGGTGCCAGGACAAGAGGCACAAACTGCAATGCAGAAGGTTTCCCTCTGACCATCAGGAAGAATTTCTGTGCTGAAGACAGCATTTTCAAAGACTGCCTGGGCGCTCTGCTCTCGGTGTCCCTGCTTGAGCAGGGGTTGGGCCAGGTGAACCTAGATGTCCTCCTAACTTTGGCCCTTCTGTGATTCTATAATATTGATCCATCTCTTTTCTCACATTACAGATGATGGAGGATTAAATCAATGTCCATGTCTTTAGCTTTTATTGTGTTTTTGCTTTTTAATCCTTTCATGATATTATATTTAGTAAGACATTTTCAAAAACAAAAATAAATGTAATGAAGCCTGTGCTGTGTATCAGTAACATTTTAGGATGTTTTTTTCTCCAGTCTTTAAAGAGAAATGCTTTTTGGATTCAGTTTTAATTATAACATTTACCAAAGAGTTGATGTATGCCTCATTATACAGCCTGTAAATACATTTCCTTTGTTTATCTTGGCTGGCTTGCATCCTGGTTTAATTTTTTTCTACCTCTAAATTGAAGCTCTTCAATAAGAATAGAGATTGGACAAGGATAATTTATTAATCTGCAGGTAGAGGAATAGCAATACATTTATACCACCAACTTCAAAGCAAGCTGTAGTGATATTAACGTCACAGGAATTGTTTGTTCAGTCTTTGGGAAATATTCCGTTGTCTTCAAAGCCACCTTCTGGTCTCCTTCATAAGCTGGATACGATAATTAGTCTAATCAGCATAATAACAGTGCTAAAAGTGGAGAAATTCCAGATTTTCAAGCAGAAAGGTCATGAGCAAATTTTTTCAATTGGATTCCAAGTATCTTCTTCAATTCTTAAAACTTTTTCAGTATCTTATTCATATAAATAAAGGCTAAGAGACGGTGCAGCTATGTGTTCCTTCCTATGCAGAAGGAATGCAAGCCTATGTGGCTTTTTTAACACCTATGAGAAAAGAACGTTTTCTCAATTTACTTTGTATAACATTTGTCCATCTGTCTTTCTTGTTCCTGTACAGCACCAATCTTGCAAATGAAATCTCTCAAATACTCAGACACACTGTGAAAATCAGACATGCTCAACTTCTCTGCCAAAACTATTTCCAATGGTGTTTCAAAGATTGTCTGATTAAGTTATGTATGCGTGTGAGGGTTTACGTGATGTCAGCCCTCTTCCATTTTGCTTATACTTTTCTGCATGTCTGACAGCATCCCTGTGGATATCTAAAGGAAATAAAGAATGAGCAAAAGATTTTCTTGATTTGACACATGCTAAAGGCTGTGGGTATTTTTCTGCTAATCATGTAAGGAGGTGTTTGTTTATGGGGTATATGAAGTTTCCTGATACTGCATAGATCGGGAATTCAATTTGCCAAAAAAGAGCTGAACGTGAAAACAAATGCCATAATTTCAGATCTTAAAATGTGTGTCTAATAGGATTTGTCTTTGGACTAGTTGTAACATATTTAGATGTACTGGCAGTGTTTTGCTACTAAAGGCATAAGCCAAGCAAGGCTTGTAGAAAAATGTAATATTCCTTATTGGCCAACTCATACAATCAGAAAAATTGTTACCAGCTTTCAGGTGCACAAGCCCTCCTTCAAATCTGAAGCACTGCCACCCAACAAGAGCTGTTTTGTAGAACACTAAATGCCCTCTTCTGCAAGGTCACGTTTCTGAGCATAGTTAGAGCACAGATCACGCAGCTTATAATGAATGAAAAGTACTTTTATATGAAAGAACTGAATTATATACAATACTTCTTTGCTTTACAGTCTTGTAGCATCTGATAGGTGGTCTATCTTTACACAGATCACATTGTAAAATGTTTCAGTCTTCAACACCTAAACATCAAGGGAACTAATGTCTTTTTTACTGGTGGTCAAATGTAAGTTTTGCAGCATGATCTAAAACTATCTTTATTTCTGAGGTGCCTCCATCATCCTTCAATGGTTTTGATAAAGTTACTAATGATTTTATTTATTCCCACAGAATCTGAGGATGATGATAAGCAGCTTTCATCTGAAACTGAACAAACATTTCAGAAACAGTCCAGTGATTCTGCAGATTATAACGAAGAATCTGAAACTACAGGTTGGTCTTATAGCACATCTAATCTCTCTCACTTGCTAGCATCATGAATTGCATGCTTTCCTTTTCTGCAAGTTTTTACTGTATTTGAAAATGGGCTATGAATGTAATTCCTTACCTTTTTCTTTTACGGAAGTTTATTATGGGATAGTCAAGTTCAAGCTATTTTAACATTTATAAATACAATTAAAGTAATACCACGTATTATCCATTTTGAAAATCAACACAAACACGCTATTTCAACTGCCATGTGCAGTCTAAATAACAAATTAATAAGTCTATACAGGGAACTGCAGAAATAACAATGTAAGGATTGCTAAAACTTCCAGGTTACCATGGCCTCCTATTTTCAGAAATCCATGGGCATGAAGTGAAAACAGAGGGAAATCAGAGGGAAAAAAGTTTAGAAAGTCACTGTCGTGAAGTATGACCAACAGAAAGCTAAAGGGAGACCGAGAAATTACCAGGAAAGAAACAAACTGCAGTAGTCACAAAAGCTGTGTGTGATTTTAACAATCCCAGCTCTACAGACAATTTTCAAATTCATATAAATATCCACATTAATAAAAAATGACCAGTCTATTCCCTGCTGCAAGGAATCCTGGAAAAATGGGAATGGTTGAATTTGAACTCTGGATGGAAATAATGGAAATAAATCCTGTATTTTTCCTAATAATCCATTATCCTGCTATCAGCATTCTAGTTTTCACATGGAGTCATGTTTTCTGCTTTTGGCAAGAGGTAAAATTGTGCTGCAATTGCCTTCTCTCAAAAACACTTTGAAGGCAACTCATCTTCAATGAGGACAGCCCGTTTAATATTTAAAATAAACATTTTAAATTTTATTTATTAGAATTTTTAAAATATATTAAAGTCCAAGAAAGAAATCCAGCATAAAACATTTATCTTTAAATAGCAAGATGTTAAATATACACATTTTTTATGCTTTTTTTTGTTACCACAATCATTATGCATTAGAAGAAATGGACTTAATTTGTAGACAAAAGTGCTTTTTCCAAGCACCATAATTTAATACATTCAATATAAGGCTGTCTACTTAGTACATTTTTCTGTAATAGGCTAAAAATTATCTGGTAGCATATATTTATAAGTAATGAAAAGTCTGTATTAAGCAAATTACAGAGTCTGTTTGAAAAAGACAAATGAAAACACATTCATAATGAAATACACATCAGTTCCAAGGAAGGAAAGTGTCAGCATTATCCTACATTATGCCTTTCTATTTATTTTGATAGTTAAATCCTTAGTGAAGAAGGTACACTGGCTTCTGTCTCAGCTTTGACAGGGTTTGAGAGCGGTTTGAGATGGGAACTTGCTCATCTTTTTTGTTCTTGAATATGAATTGAGGGCAGAACAAGTCATATTTAATACCAGCAGAACACTGGAGGAAAAAATACATTAATCCCCTTCCCCAGCAACTTACTTGGAGAATGTGTGGGCAGAGAGCCTTGGAGGATCATTCGTCTCTATGGAAACTACACTCAGTAAGAGCAAAGAAGGCAGGGAGCAAAAGAATATGAGAGACTGCAGAATGGATATGTTCTGTGAAAGCTCCAGATTTAGGGTTGTGGAGAATTGTATCACATCACAGAATCACAGAATGGCCCAGGTTGGAAGGGACCTCAAGGATCATGAATCTCCAACCCACCTGCCACAGGCAGGGCCACCAACCTCCCCATTTAATGCTAGACCAGGCTGCCCAGGGCCCCATCCAAACTGCCCTTCAACACCTCCAGGGACGGGGCATCCACAACCTCTCTGAGAAGCCTGTGCCAGCACCTTACCACTCTCACAGTAAAGAACTTCCCCCTGACATCCAACCTAAATCTTCCCTCCTTCAACTTAAAACCATTTCCCCTTGTCCTGCTGTTATCTACCCTTTCAAAGAGTTGACTCCCCTCCTGTTTATAGGCTCCCTTTAGGTACTGAAAGGCTGCAATTAGGTCACCCTACATCCTTCTTTTCTCCAGGCTGAACAAGCCCAGCTCCCTCAGCCTGTCTTTATAGGGGAGGTGCTCCAGCCCCCTGATCATCTTTGTGGCCCTCCTCTGGACCCTCTGCAACAGCTCTCCATCTTTCTTGTACTGGGGGCTCCAGATCTGGACACAGTGCTCCAGATGGGGCCTCACTAGAGCAGAGTAGAGAGGGACAATCACCTCCCTGTCCCTGCTGGCCACCCCTCTTCTGACGAAGCCCAAGATACCATTTGCTTTCCAAGCTGATCCCATTTGCTTTCCGAGCAGTTCCAAACATCACTTCTGTTATAAAGAAAAGAAATTGACTAAGAACAGCACAGTTAGACAGACTGGCACCTACTCTGCAGGAAATGTGTTTGGATTTTTAGATGCAGTTATTTTTAAACCATTACACTCTTTTCAAGATGTTTTTATTGGCTATGTTTTTTATTTCTTTAAAAATTTCACTGTAGATCACTTCTGCAAGTAGAATATTATAACTCATATCTGATAGCAAAGGCATGGTTACCTTACTTGAAAGTATTTTCAATTTTTTTGGTCCCCAAGACCAAAAAAGGATATGCCAGGGAGGCAATGTTTTTATCCTAATAAGACTGAATCTGGGATTGTCCCCTTTCCCTGGAAATGTAAATGTTTATCCAGTTTGTTTAGGTCTGTACAATCTGTTAATTCCTTGAGTATGTAGCATTCACTGCTGGATAAGTTTCCTTAAGCAAGAAAACTCTCAGGCAGAGGTAATATGATTGAATTATGTGTATCAAGTAGAGAACCAAATTCAGCACGAATTGTGAGTGTTCATGAAATTAAGGTCATGTGGAAAGATCTCTATTGAGTGAGTTTGTTACTGTGTTCAATATGCTGTCTCACGATGCCACATATTCATTTAAATCCATTATTCTGCCTGTATATTTTCAGAAATTTCATTACCCACTCAGAACTGCAAGGTTTTCAAAGGGCAGAACTCTAAAAGATGCTCAATTGAATGCTAGATCCAGAGAAAACACACGTTACCATCTTCTGTACATTACTGCTTTGAGTAAGTCCATGGTTCACAAGGCAGCACACGTGATTTCTACAGTGTGAATGTGCCAGGGATAACATGTGCAAGAAGCAGTTAGTGTAACCTAATTATGTATCCTTTACTTATTTCTTGATATCTGTGTCCCTAATGGAATCATCATTACGTAACACATTAGTGCTGCTCAAATTTATACAGATGTCACCTGGCTATACCTCTACCTCATTTGGAATACATCACTGCAGTCTGAAACATAATTAACTGTGGCATTTGCACAACTTGTATTTTAATGAACATAAAAAGGGAGGTAGTTTCATGTTCCTATTTAGAACCACAGAAGTAGAGAGCAGTGTCATTGCAGGGAATAACAAATGTGATGTCATGTTAGCTTAGTAAAAAGCAAATGTTCATAAACATTGTCAAGAAAATAATTCATTTCTAATTGTGGATCAGACTATGTGAAATCTGCAAGGTGAAATCTGCTTGAAGATATACCCACTTGCACCTTTGGACTAATAATCAATCAAACGGAGTGAGGGTTAGCCACTGAGATGTCAGGCTAATATATATGTACTGTTCAATCTGTAAAATGAGGAAATGAATTGCATTAATTATTCTCTGCCATAAAAGATCCACTAAAATACTGGCCTAAATGCTTATTTGTTAACTTATTATTTTAAAATGGCTCAACTGCAATAAAGTTTTGCCATTCACATTGGAGACAGCATGTCAGGAGCTGCTAGCAGTATTTAATATGGCTGCAAGGGCAGGGCTATGGCACTGCCCCAGTCAGGTGCATGGCATCCAGGGGCATGGGGATAGCAGTGACACTTCCTTTAAAATAGTAGCTTCATAGGTAGCTTAACCACATGTTTTTTGACCAGGCTCTATTTTGGAAAATTAAATGTGAAATTTGTGGATTCAGCAGTTCACAAGAGAAGATTGAGAGACATTGAGTTCTAATCTGAGCATTGACTTCTGTATATGATTTGATTTTCAGAAATCATGCTGCCTGAGTTTGAAGAGAATGATTTGCTAGATATACCAGAAATGGAAACAATTAAAGAGAAGATTGACCTCTTCATGAATGACTGGCAAACAATGGAGTCAGAAATCGAGCAGTCATCTCTAATTCAGGTTGTTGCTTTAGAGATTGCTGAGCAAACTCCAGAAAGTCTGCTTAATCAAATTATCCTGGTTATGGAAGGTAAGTAGTACTGTTTCTGTAATTTACATTTAACATACAAAGAGGGATTTTGGAGAGCTTGTATGATGAATATAGTAGGGGAGAGGTTATACTGAATACTCACTTATATGAAGTGGGAACAGGACATGCTACATTCTGTTGGTGACCTGAGAAGCACAACTGCAGCCTTTAAGACATTCAAAGACTTGGAAATATATATATTTTAAATATATATATATAGCTATACAAATATATACATAATTGCTCTCTAATCGTTCTGACATCAATTTGCCTAGTTACTTGCCCTATCTTTTTATACTAGGATAAGTGTCTGAGAAATGGTCAGAAAATAAAGGTTCGCTAATGTATGATACTTGTTGAAGTCAATGAGACTTTCAGTGTGGTAATAATCTACCCACCTACATACATTATGTTTCAAGACCGAATTTTTACAGTCTTAATATTTTTTTGGCAAGCACATTTTCTTTACCAGTGAGCTCAAATCTCTAACAATTTTGAGTACTGGATAAATAATATTAATAACACACTTTTTCTATAGTTCATAGAATCCAATGCAAGTGTTTTGTAAACTAAAACATCTGTTATGCTAACTTTAAAATAATAAAAAAAAAAGAAATTGACATGATTTTCCTCAATAAATGATATGAAAGAAATTGTTGCAAACATTAATGCCACTGTCTCCATGAGTTTGCATAGTAGTTTTGTACTCAGAGAGCCCAGTGACAATACCAGTTTACTTCAATCAAAAAGTAAACCAATTAGCAATTTATTTTTTGGAAGAATCAATATATTAATAAGTGTAGGTCGGTCTCAAAGTAACGCCTTCTATTTATTTTCATGGAAACTACAACAGATATAAAGAGCACAATAACACTATTTGATAGAGAAAGTTCTAATCTACAAAACGCTTTTTCAACACAGCCACCACCATTAGCTATGCATTTTTGCCAGTGATGAAAAGAACCTGAATGCCACCCTTGTAAATATCTGCGCTAGCTGTTCACGGCCATAAGAAATATGGCTTATCTTTCATGTCACTGTTACTACCCACTGCCTCACTATGTTCACATCCACTGTTCGGTCTCCATTAACATTCAGCAAGCATTGGTGAATGTCAGTGGGTGCAATTTTTTCCACATGGAGGAATTCAGTGACACACCTTTGCTTCATCCTCACTTCTATATCAGACGCCATTGTGTCAGACTGCCCCTCTGCTGCCATCTGTCGCACAGCAACAACATGTAATGGAATATTGACAGGAAGGTTCACTCTCTACTGCCATAGCACCACCACTGTCCACCTCTGATGTTTTGGGCCAACGTAATATAACAGGAGGCGTTACTTTTGGAGTAGCCCTCATGCGTTTATTTCATACATCTGGGAAGAACATTTGTTCTTTGAGTAAGAGAAATGGAATATAGAAATGGGATGATTTACTGCCATGTATGTGCTTACTTTTATGGATGAAGAGAATATATTTTCATATAGCCAAATGAAAAATATGAAACAGGAAAAAAAATAACCTTTTCAGAACCTTTTAAATATCATGGTTGGGAATTATCTAATGAAGACTTAGATGAGGAAGCAGAAGACCTAGCTGCTGAAGAGGAAGCTATAGAAGATAATGAAGCTGAGGAAGAGGAAAATGAAGAAGTAAGAATGCTGGCTTTGTCTGCTTTAACTCAGTTGATTTTAACTCATTTTAAGTTTGATCTGTATGCCAGATAAATCAATTTTTGCATCTAGTTTTGTATGATCCAGTTTCAGCCTTCTTTGAGAATAAATGTAATCACGTGCTTCAAGAGGAGTTTCATTGTATTCCTCTGTTCTGGCTGATAGGTTTTATTCCAACAAGAAGCATAAATGTCCCATGCTAGCAGAGAGAATGAATGTTTTGTCTGATGGCAAAGAGGGGGTTTATTAAAAGAAGCAAACGTGATCTTTAATTGCTGTCAACCAACAATGATTCTGTGAGCCTTCACATAAACTTTGGAAAAGGCAGTGTAAAAGTCCTCATGTTCAATCCTTCATCTCAGCTATCGATAGTTTTCAAGCACTAATTTTAATGAAATTAAAGTTCTAGATTCGCCCTTATTTTCATCCTACATTTAAAGATGTCCATCCCCATATTTAACAGGACAAAATATCTATATACTGTACAAATAGCTTTTTAGAACTTAATTTTATTGGATAAATAGATTTCATACTATCAGCTTTCACTGCCCTTTCTGAAAAGTCTACTTTCTTCACATTTAGAAGCAACAAAAAGTAAGTTTCAAGAACACAACAGGAAAAGATTTTATCATAGATACTCCTAACCTAATTTTAGTATTCAACAGCTGACAATGATGTTATCATTTGGAACTTTGAACAGTTATTCTTTTCTCAATAATTATCTCACTACATTGGACAGCATCTAAAAAAGGCATGTTTTTATAGACTCATATTTATCTTGAGAATACAGTTCTCATTCAACACTCTGTTGACATACTCAATATTGGTCTAATCCTCTTGATCCACTTAATCTAAGTAAACTACTTAATTCAAACAATTTTTTGAAAATTTTCCCAATCTTTTCAGGATGAAGAAAAAGCTAAGGAAAAGAAAAGACACATGGGAGACACGAAACACTTCTGTCCGGTCAGTCTGAAAGAAGATTATGTCCTTTATCCAGGACTGCCCGAACATGCAGCTAAATATCAAGAAAAGATTTATTATTTTTCAAATCTTGAGTACAGAGAGAAATTTCTGAAGAATCCTGAGGAGTATGTGGCTCACAATGAACCGATACAAGTGAGAATCTTTAAAACTGTTTGAAGCATATAACAAATTAAAAACTCTATTTTCCATATCCATCTACAATTGTTTATCACTTCTGATTTTTTTCTATGCAATGACTTGTATATCACACAAGTACCTGAAAAAAATGAAATGTTGCTGCTTCCTTAGTGACTTTACAGCATACATTCAAATTAACACATTGAATTAATGATGCAGATAAAGTAGAAAAGAGAATAAGATAATAAAGTCACACAATAATCATATGTTGTGATTAATGAATCACAGATATTACTACTTTTACTATTTTAAAGTTTGTTGGTTTTTTTTTTTGTAGGTTAATGAAAGGTAAAATAAGTGCATGTTTACTGGAATTATCTAATTCAGATTTCATTTTTACTTACTGATACCATCTGCCATGGCATACTTGTTAGCTGTTGCAGAGAGCAGGTCTATTTGGAATTGTAGTAGAAGACCTGGAAAAAGTAAAACGCAAAATGATCTGACTGTTTTTCAGACAATTTTTATAATGATATTTTGGAACTGAAAATCAGTAGGAGATGCACTGTGGAGTCCCAGTTACATAAAATACTCCATTTTTTTTTTCCCCTGTAGGCTCCTCCCTTAAGGGTATGTTTGCTGGGGACACATGGAGCTGGTAAAACTGCTTGTGCACGATGGCTAGTAGACAAATTTGGCATTTTCCATATTCAGTTTAAAGAATATCTGCAAGAACTGCTCTTACCCAAAACTAAAGAGAAAATTGGGCTTGATTTTGATGAAGAACCTGAAGAAGATGATGATAAAATTCAATCACAGGAACTGCAAGACTTATCTCAGACCACGACTAAAACTGAAGATGAAGAAAGCAAACAGGTAATAATCTGAATATTTTTGTGTCTGTAGACAGCATAACCATTTTCTGAACTGACTAGCAATTACCTAAAAAATTCTAGTCAGATAAAAATCATTTATGTTAAACTATTTACCTGATAAAGTTTGGAAATAACAGTTCTGTTACAAATATTGACAATGCTTTCTCACTTTCTTAAGAATGCCACCAAAATTCTACAAAACTTTTTAATAAATTATGTGTAGTCTAGTCTGTTTTTTTTTCCATTTGTTTGTTGTTTTTTTGTTTTTTGTTTCTTTTTTCCCAAAATAATCAAGACAATTGCTAAATGGGACAAAGGAAGAAAAAAAGGTCAGAATAATACAGGGAACGTGTGGAGATGCTTTTGGCAGGTCAGTTTATAACTTGCTCGTCACAGCCAAAAATATGGCAAGTGTTCCTGGCACTGATGTTTATGGCTGGTTCTCAGTCAGCAGTATTTATTTTTTGGCATCAAGACAGTGTTTTACACTGATGCACTTCTCTTTGTATTTTTCTCCTCGTCAGCTTTTTATCTGCTGGTAAGCAACCTTCTTCTATGTGAGTATTTTTCTTTCTCAGACTTGTTGTAAAGCGCTTTATGTGATTGCATGGCCAAAGCACAACTGATGTAATTACAGTTCACTATAGAAAGCTGTTCATTGGTCCATAAATAGGACAAAACCCTAGATGACAACGTCCAAGATTATCCCCTCCATAAACATTTCTCTGGGTATGATTACCGACACTATTCTGTTTTCTAGTGTTCTCCAAAATCATTTAATTTCACTTTCACTTTTTGGCTTTGGATGCAAGTTAAGTGGATGTTTGATGGCCACTAGCATTAAAAAACACTCTTGTAGTAGTAAATATCTAGCCTTCTTAAAGACTAGTTTCAGACCAGACAATACTTTAGAAGCAAATCTCCTATTTGTCTCCACCTTTCCCTTGTCCCATCTTCCCCTTTTCAGTTCACATGAAGCAGTTTCAGAGTGTATGAACTGAATCCATCTTGAATGAAACTAAGCACAAGCACATGCTTCAGAAGCCTGCCTAATGCATTCCATCTGTTAATGGATGTTCAATCCACAGGGACAGATCAGATCTAGGCCTAAATGTTCTCTCAGTCTATGCAGTGCATACATTGGGTCATCAGCACCATTGATTTTGTTCTACAAAATTTCTGCCATTGTGCCTTCTATTTGCTGTTATAGAGATAACCTACATATTCATTTAAATGTATTTTTGTTGTTGTGGATTCTTTTTTTTCTGAAACATTGCTCACTTGTTTAGGAAGCAAATCTGCACAATTAGGAAGTTAAAAATGCGTTCTTGTAATATCTACACAGACATTCAGATGCCTGCCGGACTGGTATTTTATTATGTGATTAGATAAATAACGGAAATCTGAGATTTTCAAAATGAACAATGAATTTTTTCAGGAAAACACATACTATTAATAAATGGAAACATTCAGTGTGTGTGATGAAATGACCCCATTATACGTATTTCAGTGGAGAAGGGACAAGATGTTGGACTAGGTCTAATCCAGTCCTGTGGATTGAATGGCTGTTACTCATTGGAAAAACAGTAATTTTAGGAAGTCCCTCTAGGAAACACTCTCAAATTTAGTTTTGTCTGAAAGGAATATAGTTGATGCACTTCAAGGCCTCTCTCTGCTGCGAAATAAAGCCTGGGGATGCTTGGATGTTTGTTTGAAAAGTACCTTATTGTTGCGAGCTAAAATGCTAACAAAAATATACCCTTCATGGGCAACGCTCCCAGACAGATGGTTATTTGTACAATCTTTTATTTGTATATTGTTGAAGCTGAATCTGTGGATAAGTTGGGAAGTGGAACAGAAAATAAGGCAGGACATAAGAGAGCACTTCTCCCTTGCATTGTTAGGCAGTTCAGTGTTGTTCTGGAGAAACAGATTTATCACAAGTTCTTCTACAAGGTAAAATTACTAGATAGTAAGATTACTTGGTAGTACTTACTTCATTACATGACGTAAGATTACTTGGTAGTGACCTCAGATTTATTTTGTACCTAACTTGAGACCAGAGATGATAATTCACAGTCACAGTTAGGTAGTACAACAGCCACCCCTTTGGGACAAGCTTTTAGAGCAGCACCTCTCTGTTATCTGCAGGCAGCCCTCGGGCTGTTTGTGAGGCAGCCATTTGGACAATATTGGAAACTAAAGGTGAGAAGGCTTCAAAGTATACTGTACTCCTCGTCGTCGTCACCTTGGAGACTGCTCTTAGAGAGTCATTTAAACATAGCCAGCGGGACCTGTGCTTTATAAAGCTAAATTGTTAAGTTATGCTGTTACAATTTTTGTAGTCTTTGTACTATTATTTTAATATAGTTTCCATGTGAAATTAAAGAAACTATCATGTGCTTTCTGAGTTTCCGAAGCCCACTTTTACATCTATTGTTTGTAAAGAATGAACTGATTAATACCAGTTAGGGACAGATGCTGTGGGAAGGCAAACTCCCAGTATTGCCAGCACCAAGGTTGTCCCTTTCAGCTTGATGGAAAATTGCCCATATTCTAGGGAAAAAAAAAAAACCCCAAGCACGTGGACAACATCCGTAATGTATTCTATGCATTAACTTTATTAACTTTTATTAACTTTATTAACTTTATGTATAGCGTACTACTATGGTTAAATGTAGCAGAGGAGTTTACCTTCTGCTGGATTAAATCAAAGGAGGACAGTAATCAGTACCTTATTTAGTTAAAAAAAAAAAAGAAGAAGAATTTGTATGGTAACTCTTTTTTCCTTTTTCTCTCTTTTTTCTTTTGTTGCTTCTGTTGTTTTTCATTTGTTATGGGTTTGCTTTATATAAAGGAAGTGGAGTTAACTGATGAGGACGAAGCTATCAAAGCAAATCTAATGGATGCTCGGCCATTACCTCCAGAAATACTTGACAGCATTGTTCCTCAGTGGTGGAGGAAAGAACCATTCCGGTAACTATAAGTACATCCCCTCTTTCTTTAATTTATCTGAGGAAGTATATCATCCGTTGTGTCACAATGACAAAAGTGCTGTGACAGATATTATTCAAATAATACTTGGGGCATCTTCTCTTTGAGAGCATCAGCTAAGGGTTTTGTAGCTATTGTTTGTTGGGTCACACAAAGAACATGAAAGGCACAATGTATTTTATTCATTTTTAAATTTATTTTTAAATATCTTTTTGTCTCTGCACAGTGAAACCTCAAAATAAATAAATATGTTATGTTAATTTGTAAGAATTAAGATAAGTAGTGAAGAATTGTTCTCACATTGTGAAGATACAATACATGAAATTCATATTTTTAAAATGTTATTATACGTTTAATAAGGAAGTTTAAAATAACTTTTTTGAATTCTGTGCGTTTTCATTTTCACTTTAAACTACATTGATACATGATTTTTTTTTTTTTTTTCCAACTAGGTCCACAGGATTTCTACTGGATGGTTTCCCTCGTACTTCAGACGAAGCCCAGTATTTGTCAGAACGAGGACTCTGTCCTGATGTTGCCATTTATATTCATGTAGAAGAAAGTGACATTCTTGACCGTCTTTTACCTCCACGTCTAAAAAAGTGGAAAGAAAGACAACGTAAAAAAGCAGAAAATAAAAAGAAACTGAAAGACCTGAAAGCAAAAATAAAGGTAGGTTTTCACTCCTAAAACTCACAGAGCACTGAAGAGCACACAGAGAAACAGATATGGGACCAAGGAGACACAGCCCCCAAACCAGATTTACCGCAGGAGACAGTAAGAACTCAGGGCTCCTTTTCTCCTCTCCTCTCCTCCCACAGTAACACAGCCCAGTGCAGGTAATGTATGCACGCTTGTAGTTATCCAGCAGGCCAAGTAAATGAGCTGTGCTGCCAGACACCTGGCAGGGTGATAGTATGCCATGCACCTGGGAAGTCCTGGGCAAAAGGCAACTAGGGGGAGTGAGGTAGGTAGTATGGCCAAAAAAAGTCAAATACAGCACATTACTGCTGTTGCATCCCAGCTGTTGTGCTGATCTGTATCTTCCATAGGCTTACTTTATAGCTACTGTGTGGTCTGTGTGCCACCTATACATTAAAAAACTCTGTGGCTTATCAAAAAAAGATGATAATATATTCAGTACAAACAGAATCACAGTCTTTTTTTCCCCTAATCTCATTCTCAAAAATTGCCAAATTAGTGTTATTAAAATTTAGATACATGTTCACCTAGAGGCATGATTGGTCCACAAAAGTAGAGGGCACAAAAGCAGCAGTTTTTAATATTAGAAGCGATTGGAAACAGCGCTCTAAGGTGAAAACAACAATACTGATTCCAGTTCATATCACCAGTTCTCACAGTAGAGTTTTTATCACCAAATATCATTGTCTTCTTGCATCTTTTTTCACTAATAGAATGAGAAGATTGCTAGAAGAAGAGCAGAACTTCTAGCAGAAGAAAAAAAAAGGAAGGAGGAGGTAAGAAAACAAAAGTGTACAAGAACAATTTTATGTAGAAGTGTTTGTGCTCGTATCGTAGAAATTCCTACAGGTTTTACTCACAATTTGCAGAGAAATGTGGAATAGTAAATATGTGGTAGACTGCCAGAAACCTCTGCTTTCCAAAATAATTTGAAAAGTTGTTTAAATTGTTTTAGAAACTGTTGAGTCATTCCACTAAAACCAATTCTCAGCATGTGCTGAAGTCAGCAAAATACTTATGAATGTGTTTAACTTACCTAATTTGTAAGCGTAAGAGCAGCCCTACTAATTGCAATTAGACATTTGCTTTAAGTCCCCTGTTAATACCAAATAGGATTGTACCAGGATTTCTGCCCGAACTCAATTACAGAGGTACAATAGCACAATGCAACACTCTGTAATTTCTTTTGAAATACGATTTCAGCATTTACTAGATTTTTTTCTTGCAATAAAGAATGCCCCTAAAATGCTGTTGAATGGTTCAATAATTTCTTGAATTAATGAGTTTTGTAATTAAAAACAACAACAACAACAACAACAACAAAAACTGGAGTAGTTTATGTTCCCTCAAAGCATCTGCATAGAAGACATAAAAGTATTTTACATTTATAGGTTTTAGCAGATGGGGAAAATTATGAAACCAGTGAGGAGGAAGATGAGACTGCAAATGAAGACATTGAAGCTATACTTGAAGAGGAATTTTTCGAAGAAGAAGAAGAAGAGCCTGAAGAAGAACAGGAGACTGATGCTGTTGAGCGCATGCAAAATGAGATTGTAGAAAGGTTTGATTCAGAAAGAGAAAGCATAGAACGTGTACAGGTACGTATTCCACTATGTATTGTATTACTATGTGATTTTAAAATGATACTATAACATACGGTTATGATACAAGAAGTCGTCATTTTTATTTTAGTTGTCAGATTTCAAAGCGTAAACAGTATTGCTGCTGACATCTGAAAGCTGTATTGAGAAGTTATAAGCTTTAAAAAGTATAAAAATTTTAAGAATAATAGGTGAATTGATGCAGGCAGCCAAATCTGAAACTCATAAATATATGAACAACATTTCAAACATACTTTTAAAGGCAAAATTCTAATAACAGAATTACATACTGGGTCTACTGGGACTACATACTATTATGTAATATTCCTTAGTTACTGCTTACTCAACATTTTTCCTATTGTTCTTTTTTTTTTAAATTCCAAGATTTTTTAATGTGTTTACGAATAAGTTTATATAACTTAATACTTCTGATTCATTTTCCAAGACTTCTGGTTAACTAATTCTTTAATTTATGGTCCCCTTCGAGGTGGTGCAATCTTCCTCTTTTATGGAAGAATAAATTATGGCATGAAAACGTTGTAACACTTGTATTCATGTTTTTCTATTTTAGCTGAAGAAGCTGGAGAATAATAAGTCACCAGAGAGCAGCAATGTTTTAAGCAGTTGATAAATATGTCATCTTAAATTGCCTTGAGAAGGGAACAATGATATTTGATTATTTTTTATAAAATATACTTCTAAAGCTTTCGCTTATCGTAGTGGATTCCTCAATGTGATTTATTAGATTTTCAATTTCTTGTAAAATACGGTGATACTTAATATAGTCTGACTAATTTAAAACTTCAGTGTAGAGGAAGATCAATTTTCATCTCAAATAAAGTATTGCTGACTTACAGTGACTGAGAATGTGCTCAAGATATTCTTAACAGTTCACAGACAATCTTATTGAAAATCTGAACATGTTTATCATTCTAATATTTTGTTGTTTTTTCGTTAATCAGGAAGAACTTGAAAAATTCTTAATACCACAAATGGAGATCAGTGGAAGACGGAAGCTTCGCATAGTACGCTACCAAATTTATTGCAAGCTGAATTCTTTAGTGGAAAATCGTGGAAGCATTTTTGAAAAATGTTACCCAATAAGTTTGCCACTTGCACAAAAGATGCTAGTTTTCTCATATAAATTTCCAAGTTCTTTCGGTCAGTGGGATCTAATCAAGGTAATTATCCTGAATAACACGAAAGTAATGCTTTCATAAAATATATATAGCATTAAAAAATATGAGTCAATATCAAATAATACCAATAATACTTAATAAAAATGATGTAGGTTGCTCCAAATATAATGCCCTCTATTTATTTCCATGAAAACTGCAACAGATACAAAGAGCACAACGACACTGTTTGATAGAGCAAATTCTCGGATACAAAACACTATTTTCAACAGAGTCACCATCATTAGCTATGCATTTTTGCCAGTGATGAACAAGAGCCTGCATCCTATGCTTGTAAAAATCTGCACCAGCAGAAGTGACACGCTGTCACTGTTGCAACCACTGAAATGCACCACTCGCTACCTCACTATGTTCACATCCACTGTTTGGTCTCCATCAACATTCAGCAAGCATCAATGAATGTCGATGGATGCAATTTTTTTCAACATGGAGGAATTCAGTGACACACCTTTCCTTCATCCTCACTTCCATAGCAGATGTCATTGTGTCAGACTGCCCCTCTGCTGCCATCTGCCACGCAGCAACAACATATAATGGAATATTGACTGTAAGGTTCACCCTCTACTACCATACTACCACCACCGTCTACCTCTGATGTTGTGGGCCAACATAGTAAAACAGGAGGCATTACTTTTGGAACAGCCCTTGTACATTACTGAATTAAAACTACACTACTGCACATACACAAAATACATCAAGCCTTGATAATACAAAGTGTTAGACTATGTAGATGGCTGCCAACCTTCGAAGTAGCAAAAGAAGTAAAAAACCATATGTATTAACGTATTAAATGTTAAACATATTTAATTCATCAGCAGTAATACTTATCAATACATATGAATTTTGAAGAGCAGTAAATCTAATTTCATACTTTACCAGAGATCTGGAAAGTTGAGGTCAGAAAGTATTCATGTCTGTCTATATCAAGTGAAATTCTTATTGGTTCCTATGTGTTAGACCTTGACATTCATCCTGTTAAAGTAACTACATTTTTGTTATTCCATTTCTCCAATTTATTCATTTGTGCTGTGTAGTGTTTTTTTTTGTTTGTTTGTTTTTTTTATCAACTAAAAAGCAATGGTTGAGTCAGAAGAAAGAAGGAAGTCCTAGGAAGCCATTAGATGAAATCAGAGAAGTGTGCTGACAGTAAGAAATGTACATGCTATCAATAAGGAAAGAAAAATAAGATCATTTTGAGGGTATTTTAAGATGTATGAACGAAATGATTAAATTGATTAAGGACTAGAGGGTTTTTTGAAGAAGGGCAGGTAGAATATATGACAACTACATTTAAATTAAATTGAAGAGGGGAAGTAGTTATGCAACTGATTAGATAAGCAGAGAAAAATGATGAGCTGAGAGAGGAGCGCGAGCAAATATACAGTAGATCAGACTCCAGGCATTCTTATAAATTGAAGGCAAGCACTCAGGAATGACTTCATGTGAGAATAGGAACCTAAGAATTAGAGAAGGTCTGTCAAGATAATGCCATGCAGTAAACAGACACTTATCTTACTGTAACAACATCTATCTATAAGTTTACTAACTCTTCAAAGAATACTAATACATTTGTGAGGTATGATTTCCTTCTACAGAAGAAGCTGAGTTGGCATCTCCTCCTTACTTCATATGTATTGCCCATGACTACTGATTTTTTCCTTAATGTATTTCAATTTGCTCAATACAAGCTCAGATTTACTGGACTGTGGATGCCGGGATTCACCCTTGGAGGCCTTTTAAAAAAAAATAGTCACTTTTTTCACGTTCCTTTTTTTGTGGGAGGACAGCAATAGGTTACACATCAGTCAGTAACAATTTCAGTTCTTAGTCCCCTTTGAACTGCAAGGTGAATGCTATCTGGTCTTTGCAATCTTTTTTCTACAAATGTCTCTAGTTTGTTCTAAAACAACCCTATTGACACTGTAAGGCAGTTCCTCCAAGAAAGGCTATAACAAAAGACATGACTAAATTCTTCCATAGCAGTGGTGCAATATATTCATTTAGTATTTCTGCAATGACCAGTTCTGCCATTGCTGCTTCTCTTGCATCTCAATTAGCCATCAGCCCTATAGATTTCCTAGTGATTGTCTGATGTGTTCGAGAAGATTCCATCAGCAGCATATGTATTTTAGCAAAAGCTTTCATTAGTTTTACATTTCATCACAGTGTAAGTATTGGTATTCTTTTCTGTTTTATTCATAAAATATTCTCAGTGTATCTTCTACTGTCAGGCAGATAATGTAAGTGACTCTTTTTTAATTTACAGAGACATTATATATATATATTTATCCTTAATGGAAATGTAACGAATTCTATGAAAATTAAAACAAAGCATATTGTTATACCTCTGTGATTACTTTTCTGATGGACAGAAAGTGTTACGGTACCACCTGCTGGAAATAGTGAATATTCTTTCTCCTCTTGGTGTTCACTTCAACTTTTTGTACAAGAATTGCATATAGAAATTCCAGACTTGTACAAAATATTATATCTGTCTCTCTGTATTTCAGAATATGGAGTGCAGTTGGTACTTCTTTACTTGCCCATAAAGCTACTTTTGTAGGGTGGAGGGTGTGGAGGCTATGCCAAATCTAATCAACTGCTTCACATTTTGTATATTCTACAGCTAAATGAAGGAGAGATAATCAAGCCAGCACAAAACTATGAAAACACGCTCTTTCCTGTAATTCATCGAGAGTATGTTTATTTTTTTTCAAGTAAAAAAATCAGAGAAACATTTATGAACAATCCCATCAAATATATTTGTCAGCCAAAGCCTAAACCACCTGTGCCAGTTAAGATTGCAATTGTGGGACCTCCAAAATCTGGGAAGACTACAGGTAGGAGCCAGTATTCTCTACAAAGCCAAAGATTATCTAATGATTGAGGCTGTGTCTGCCATGGCTACTATTAAAGAGCTCGTGAACCTTTAATATTTTAGGTCTTCCTGCTTTTCATACTAGGCGTAGAATCCTATAGTTACACTCTCTACTGTATCATTTTACAGCCAGGTACTTATGCATTTCCCATCTTAATTTTATCCCAGCTTCTTATGAAGTTGTTATTGACGTAGACTGGTGCTTAGAAAATCTAGACTGGCATTACTTAAACACTTTTTATTATTTCTAGTTAATTTCTAGTTGGTTCTTATTTCTTTGAATCAATATGATGAAAAGAGTATTTCTAGGATCATGGACCAGAACCCAAAACTCCACATCTACCAATCTGTTTCCTAACTTCTAGATTTAAAAACATCTTTCCTCTTTCTCTCTTCTTCTCCTTCCACAACTTCTTCAATCTCCAGGTCTCTGCTTTTAACTAGAGGAGAAGAAAATTCAGCTTAGATTACAATTTAATTAGCATAGAGTGTTAGAAAAAGAAGAGAAGGGTTTAAATGATTCCATATTAAAGAGGAAATTCTAACCATATTTCCCATTTCCTGTATGAGTGATCTGAAACTGTCAGGCTGTTCTGTAAAGGAGGCAGTAGAAGTGTGTTTTCTAAGATATTTACTATGGCTGCTGAGGTTTGAGATAAACTGAATAGTGTTAGTCCATTGGGCACACTGCACACATGGAAAGGTTTGGGTTCTTTAAGGAACTAACCAGAGCTAGGTACCTGCTTACCAAGGTTACATATTGGAAATGACCTGAGGAATGAGCACTTAGCTTCTAAGGCTAAAGATATACTTTAACTGACTGCTAGGTTCTGATGTTGTCTGTGTAAAAGCTGTTTGTTGAAATCAAAATGATTTGCAGTTGCCAAGAAATTTGAATGTGTGTACGGGCTACGGAGGCTGAGTATGGGAGATGCTATACGGCTTGTGTTAAACAATCAGCCAGAGAGTGAGCTGGGGCTTCAGTTAAAGTGGCATCTTCACAGAGGGCTGACCGTACCTGATGAACTGGCCATCCAGGCCCTGGATGTGGCTCTGATGGATCATGTGTGTGCTACCACTGGGTAAGTGTCTTCTCTGGGCTTTTTCTTTGGGGGAAATCAAATCAATTTATTTTTCATTTTAAATTTTCTCCCAATCCATATAGACATTTCAAATAGTTAAAATTATGCTTCTGAATGATGGATATGTTGGAATGTGGAATTCCACCATTTTTATGTCAGAGCTATTCACTTACAATTATTAACCTTTTGCCTGTTGTGTATTTCATTTATTTTTTACTATTTCTTACTGTTACTATTTTATTTTATTAATTTTAATTTGATTTTAAGTTCTTCAGAGAGAAGACTGAGTCAAGCCAGGGCAGCACTGATTTGATGGCTTGGAAGTAGACTTTTGTCTCTGTTGAGAACGTATTCAGAATATGCATAGTCTTAATGGTTAATTAGTAACTGACTTCTTAGAAAAACTGTATTTCTGTTTCTGTTTGTATGCAGAGTTGTTATTGATGGATATCCTGTAACAAGAAAACAAGTAAACCTCTTGGAATCAGCTAGAATAATTCCTGTGAAAATCTTTGAGTTAGAAATGGATGCAAAGGAGGTGTTTAGAAGAGCTCTGCTGGATAAAGAAAGCACAAATAGGTAGTGATGCTCTCTGATACTTTTATTCACATAATTTTGTCCTCTCTCTGTGTATGTGCCTTGGTGCTGAGAGGTTATACTTCACATATGAGAAGGTGTAAGGTTAATAAGTATACAGATGTTGTAAAGTACTAGATGATCAATAAGTATACAGAGAAGTTAGGCTTAGTAAGATCATCATCATGTTGGAAGAGATAATCAGAGATAAATGAAAGTGCTCACTGGTGTTGTAGGCTTGCAGGAAACTCCATAAGGAGTCATCTCCGGAGAGAGATCCTTCCTCAGTAGCAGTCAGCCCTTAAATGGGGTCTAGGAGAGGTGGAGCCTGGCTCCACCCCTTCTGGGCACACAGGTGAATTGCCTTCACCTGTGCTCCCGTGGCTGACTCAGTGCCTGCCTCAGGTGATCAATCAGATGTTCAGGCTGTGATTCAACAGTTGTCATACACAAGGGCGCCAGGCCTTGCACAGTCTAATGCTTTAATTTCCATAGACCAGAAGCGGAGACATAAGTTGCCAGAGAAACCTGTGGCATTCTCTAGATAGATCCCCAGAGCGTATGACTGAGGATGTAGATGTGCAAGGACACACACCCACTGCTTAGTTTAATTGATTTTATTGAAACCATTATCAGAATTGTTACTAATTCACTGCTGCTGCTGAGGTTTATTATTCATCAATTCGATTATTACCATCATAAGAGAAATTGATGCTTCACCTAATAAACTCTATAAGTTTTTGTTTTCTTTAAAAAAAATATATATATAGAAATAATGTATGTTTTACTTATGTACAATTCATGAATTAGTCACCGAAATCTTTGTTTAAAGAGCCATTTGTTGTTTTTGAGGAAGAGCAGTAAGTAGTTTATAAACCAACAGATAATTAAAAAGAACAGAACATTCACCTTAAAATTGAATTGTAAAAGGACCTGGTTCTCATTAGAGGAAGTGTTTCTAAGAAGTTCCAAATAGCTTAAAGCATTATTGCTTGTCCCTTCCATTTTGTCTCTTTTGTTTTATCAAGTAATCAGTATGATACATAATTGTTTACTAAAAGCTTGAAGACAATCTGCATTGCCAAAAATGAAATTAATGCTATCTCTTTGAAAATATTTACTTTAACATTTTAATTCTAAATATCAAACTGATTATATTTTATAGGCTTAAATACATGCCAAATGTGCAATATTTCTGAAAAGTACAACTTACAGGGAAATGAATCCTATCAAAATAGAAGTTTCTATCTGTTTTTAAAAATCTTTTAAATAAGAGCCAGCACAATAAATGCTTCTATGTTCAAGTGAATATTTCTCTTCTAGTCTTGAGTAAGATTTTTAAAGGTCAAATGGATTTTTTATGTATATATATATGGAAATATGACAGACACACAGTTTTCAAAATATATCTGAGGATGATGGTTACTTCTTGATTTCAAACAACAGTATAATTTAAAACTAAGCCTGTTTTGCAGTGAACAACTGATAATCATTTGAAGAGACTCATAAGATTTTGTGGGGTAGCATTTTATGGTGTGCTGATAGTGTGTGTCGGCTTAAGTGTGCTGACACATTCAAAAACCTTTACAGAATGTATTTGGGACGTAAACAGCAAAATATTTGTTTCTGAATGTAACTTCCTGGTCAGCAGCTTATTCCTTTATGTATGAAACTGTTAATATTCTTAATATGGAAGTTGTATTTCTCAAATATGATTTATAATTTCAAATAAGCAAAATCTCAAAAAAAAAAAAAACGAGAACCTTAAAATGAGCTCTTATATTTACATTCCAATTGATCTAATTTTCAGATTCCTATTAAATCAGTGCTATTTTTTTTTTGTTCCCTTCAGACCTTCCTACCCTGTACATGACAGCTCACAGATTCTAGCAATTAAAAATTCCTACTATAGGCAACATATTGATGCAATTAGGACTTATTATAAGAAGGAGCGTCAGAACTGGTGTGTGATTGATGCCTTTCAGAGCAAGTGGTGGATATGGGACAAAGTTCTGCGGGAAGTTCAAGCGATTGTTAAAGAAATCCAGGTATACCTGGAAAGAATAAAAGAAGGTAAAGAAAAACAAAGTTGCTCAGAATAATATTTATTTAAGAAGCTGTAATGTAATGATCATGTTTAAATTCAACTTAACTTGCTTTGGATGAAGCTAGTTCTTGGGCACATACATACCTCAAATTCCTTGATATCCTCTGGAGAGAGCTTGAGAGGTCTCTTGACGACAGCAAAGAAAAAAACAACTACAACTCAGCATGCAGCCATCTTCCAAAGAACTAGGTAACATAACACAGCTAAGAGAAGTCAGCTGTGGTCTTGCAGTCCACAGTAGATTTCTCAACTTTGAGTAATAACAGAAAATCACAAAGGGGACCCCAACATATACAAGGGGAATTATGACTTGCAGATTTATTGATATGCCAATAGAGGAATGGAAAAGGAATGGAAAAACATTAACTAGAAATTCAGAATTAAGGTTAACTGTGCCATTTGTGTTAATTTCTGTACTGAGGCATGAAAACCATTTTAGTCTAAAATGGCATGGATCTCACTTGAATTTGCATGTGTCAGTTTAGGTCAAGGTTAAATGTGCCCTTCAAATATGTCTGTACTGTTTAACAAGGATTCCTCTAAATGGCAAACTTGTCTTATCTTCCTTATCTCGTACCCTTCTTCTGGTCTTTAACGTTTCAGTGGCTGTACTCTTATAAGTATCAGTCAAGAGTCAAAAGCTTGGAGAGAAGAGTTTTAAACAGCTTGGGTTTTATATGGCATTTTGTTCAAGATTTTGCATATTTTTTGTCCAGACAGATTGTAGCATGTGCAAGACATGGATAAAAAAACAGGAGGCTTTCCTCAAACCTTATATTCTTTTTCAACAATGTAAAGAAATATAAT
Organism: Pavo muticus; assembly: GCA_016647715.1. NCBI lineage: Eukaryota > Metazoa > Chordata > Aves > Galliformes > Phasianidae > Pavo > Pavo muticus. The sequence continues at coordinate 70,882 of JACDJE010000076.1, forward strand.
AGCTGAAATGTTCCTTAGCAACACAAAAGAGTACAACAAATTATAAATAACACTGTTCTAGGGAAAACGTACTAGTGCATGCTAACCATGCACTGTATGTCATATAATGAATGACTATTTCTTAAGTAAATTCTAGAAAAATTTTATTACAATTAACTGGTAAAATGAGTTTCAACTTCATTTTAATATTGATCAATAAAAATTGCTATTTTGGTTTATTTTAGTTCTGTTATTACATATTTTAATGTGATAAACTGTAACATTTAAACTGTGATATTTTTACATAGAAATGCTTTATGTTTCTGTCTTTTGTTAATAAAATGAATGATCAAGATGATCAGAGGGCTGGAGCACCTCTCCTATGAAGAAAGGTTGAGAGAACTGGGCTTGTTTAGATCGGAGAAGAGAAGGCTCCGGGGAGACCTCATTGTGGCCTTCCAGTACTTGAAGGGAGCATATAAACAGGAGGGGGAGTGACTGTTTACATGGGTTGATAGTGATAGGACAAAGGGGAATGGTTTTAAACTGAGACGGGGGAGATTTAGGTTAGATGTTAGGCGGAAGTTTTTCACACAGAGGGTGGTGACACACTGGAACAGGTTGCCCTAGGAGGTTGCGGATGCCCCATCCCTGGAGGCATTCAAGGCCAGGCTGGATGTGGCTCTGGGCAGCCTGGTCTAGTGGTTGGCAACCCTGCACATAGCAGGGGGGTAGAAACTAGATGATCATTGTGGTCCTTTTCAACCCAGGCCATTCTATGATTCTATGACACCATTAATTATTTTTGTTAACAGGAAAAGCAGCCAGCATTGCTGATTTATGCATCACCCCTGAAGAGCTGCAGTGTCGGCTGGGAGAGTTTGGACAGTACTGTCCCGTCAGCCTTGCAGACAAGGGTGAACTGGTTGACTGCTCTGTAACATCATCACTACAGTTTGCTGCAGAGTTTCGAGCACACTATTACAAAATGGCTTCACAGGAAGAACTGGATGTAAGTGTCAAAAAGCTTGTGTGGACTGAATTACAGAGAGGGGAAGCATTGTTTCTTGGATTCTTTGATTCAGTACAGAAACAAACAAAGTGTAATTTGATTTTGACTAGTTTATTAGTATTCTCACTTTTGGTTTGTATACTTTGCTATCAAATGTCCAGTCAGATGAAACATAGCAGAGTCCGTTCAAACCTGTGCACGTCTTACAAATTGGCATAGATGAAAGACTAAATTTAAAGCAACCATTTTCTCCTTTCTCTATCTGTTTGGTAGTGTGCTCGGGGTAGGAAGCAAATAATGATAGTGATAGTGGTGGGTGGATAGTGATGACTTCAACTGAGAGTGTGTTGGAAAACAAATGAGTTACCCAAGAGTAACAGCAGTGCCAGCACACTAGGAGAGGTGCTGTAGAAGAAATATTGAAATTGGATGAGCCAGTCTTCTGGAGTTTGACCTACTGTAGAGAACCTGCTTTAGCAGGGGGGTTGGACTCCATCTCTACAGGTCCCTTCCAACCTCTGCAGTTCTGTGATTCTGTGCCTAACAATCTTGTTAACAGGAAAAAACAGTGCTTCTTTCATTATAAAAACATTCAATTTCTTCTACAGAAATTCTTGAACAGACCAGAGATTTATGTGCCACCACTGGCACCTCACCCTCTTCCACCTCCGGATAAGCTACCACAAAAACTGACAGCAGCAGAAGTGAAGGCCTTATTCCCTAAAAGTGCTGAAATGCAAGGATACTGTCCAGTCACTTACCTAGATGGAAAACAGAGGTACATCATCACTTATTTTCATAATATAAATTACAGACCGTGTGTTCCATATTAACATGTTAATGAGGAAATACTTTGAAAGTACTTTTTAAAAGTATTCAGGGTTTGGACAGGAAAAGCAATCACAGTCCTCTGTATTGCACCTGTGGCTTTGGAAATCTATATAAAATATCCTTTTGAAACTCACACAACTACTGGTTTCAGACTGAATCTGGACAAGCTTGCACAGAAAGTAAAATTCAAGTGCAAAATGTCAAAGTCGTGAGACCTTGGAAGACTTCGTTGAATATGAGTTTGCATTCCACTCCTGCCAGAACTCCACTTCAATATAAAATATAGATACAAAGCATTGTCTCTCTCTTCCATTTGCTTTCAGCTTTCACAGGAAGGAAAGCCAAGCATGCAATCTGGAAAGGAATGGCACTAGCTATATTGTGAAAATTGGAGATAAGCAGCACACCTGACGAGCTTTTTCCAAAGCTTTTGCTTCTCTTCTCCATTAGTTTTCTTGCAGTGGTGGCCACTAAAAACACTGGTGCTTTAGCTGTTATAAGATTCTGCATTAGTCTTTAGTCTGAGGCTGAAAAACATCCTGTTAGCTCCCTTGCCTTTACAGTGTGGTCTAGAGTATTTCTAGTAACCAGACTGAGCTACATCTGAAGCATTTTAAAGATCATCAATTCCTGTACATCTGTAAGTGAACGAAGATGTGTTGGAAGTCTGTCCAAAACCTTTGAACAACTGTAAGGCAGACTTACCTAGTGGAGACTTAGGTTGGCCAGGTGATCACCTATTGAAGATTAAGAATGAAAGATATATAGGTCAGCAGTTTCTTGAGCCTGGGATCACTTCTTTTATATCTTGGGTAATGTCAATTGAAGTAAATTGGCACTTAAATAGAAGTGAATCAGATGCATGGGATCTCTTTCCCCAAAGCTGACTAAAGACGAGAATAAGCTTAGCTTTCTGAAATAGTATTAAGCCAACCACAAGGATCTGCCTTTACTTACCGTCTTTTGCGATGAAGTCTGCTCGGATGTAGTTTGAGTTATCTCAATCATAAGCCCTCAAAGGTTCAAACAAATCCTAAAATGCCTATATAGGTACAATTTTGTAAGAGATCCACAAAGCTTTACCATAAAGTCACACTTATTTCCTCAGTATGCAGCAATTTCTCAGTGAGGTACAACCATTAACAATCAATTTTGTTCTGTCTAGTCTTAATGTTCTGAATAACCATGGTTGGCATTTTATCTAGAGTGGTTCAGTGAAAGTCCATTTATAAGCAGGTTTTAAGGCAGGGACTCACTCAGATTTTGATCCTTGTAGCTGCCAGTAATGTGATGGAAGGATGGACAATCTGATCACTACTGTTTTGTAGTGCCTGTAATTGCTGAATTACCAGAAGGCTCCCAGTGTCTGATGAGTTTAGAGCACACAAGTGATGCTTTACATTTCTTCTAAATTAATAGTCATTCTTCCTCTGTCTCTTCAGGTATGAAGCTTTGGTGCCTGGCAACACTGAGTATGCTGCAAAATACCAGGATAAGCTGTATGTTTTTGAAAGTGAAGAAAAACTTATGAAGTTTATGAGGTGAATATACTAGCTGTGCTTTAAACTTTAATCATGTCACAATTTATACATCTTTAAAGTGCTTACCTTTTATCTGGTTAGGTTACCAGAGAAGTATTGGAATCTGAAGCTTCCACATAAGCTCCCTCCAGTAAGGGAGCCAATACTACTCTCTGCACTTCCCATAGCTGGATACCTTGAGCAGGTCAGTTGTTGCTTCTTTTTTAAAAAACATGATTTTGCAATGTACAGCATACACCAAACAGTGTGTGATTACACCAGTTTTGATTTGTTGTTGTAGTTTTTATTTTTGAATGGTTGTTTTTGTTGTTGTTTTTGTTGTTTAAATGCAGTATGAGTCTTATGATTCCTAATGGGATTGTATTAAATTGAAAATTGTGTTTTTAAAATTGAGAGGAAATTTTTAAAAGATTTTAAATAATACATACTTATAATTTTAATGGCAAAAAACAAACAAACAAAAAAATCTAAACCAAAAACCAAGTACATTCACGAGAGGGGAATAAGAAACTTCAAAAATAAATAATAGATTTTAAAACTCTTTTGCTTATCATATCTTATACCATTGCATTTTGCTTTTATTTTTAAAACCAGGATAGTCCCAAGCCTGTATCTGGAGTCACTTAAGGATAGCTGGTTGCATTTTGAGATGTGGCAATGAAATAAAAAGATGATTCACAGTCACTTCCCTCCCAGTTGTTCATAGAATCACAGAATGGCCTGGGTTGAAAAGGACCACAATGACCATCTACTTTCAACCCCCCTGCTATGCGCGGGGTCGCCAGCCACTAGACCAGGCTGCCCAGAGCCACATCCAGCCTGGCCTTGAATGCCTCCAGGGATGGGGCATCCGCAACCTCCTTGAGCAACCTGTTCCAGTGCGTCACCACCCTCTGTGTGAAAAACTTCCTCCTAATATCTAACCTAAATCTCCCCTGCTGGGGCTTTTTGGTTGGTTTGTTTGCTTTATCATTAGATATCATCTTAGATACTTAGATTTGCTTGACAACAGGATCTGGATTTTGGTATGTTTTTCTTTTAAATCTTTGTAATGGTCTCCCAAAACTTTTATTTCTTTAGGGAGTAGCAACTTCTCTAATAAAAGCTCTGAATGAAGTAGGATGCTTAAAGCCAAAGTTCCCATTCCTAAGCGTAAGAAGAACTGCTCTCCTTTTTGTGGCCTGCCATCTAAAAGGTAGTGTATAAAATAAAATGCTATAGAAACAGTAAATTAGATAACTGCAGTAAATCATCTGATTCAACGATGATAATTAATTTCTGTTGTTTTCTTAATGCCCAATTTGGGAAAATACTGTTATATGCTGATTTAAGTACACATTGCCAAGTTTCTTGGAAATGTGTATAAACCAGGGAAAAAAATAAGGTTAATAGGATAGGCTGATAGATAGGCTCATAAATAATGAGATCTTAATGACATTTTATCACCAACAACCTGATGGTCTCGATAACATTCCTAACATGGATCAAAGAGTTTTGAAACAAAAAGTAAGACTAAATAAAAACTATTTATCTAGATGGCACCAAATTTGTTGAAACTAGTCACAAACAACTGGAATTGTCTTTAAGACTGAAATCTCTGTGATTGAGGTCTCCTGAAATACTATCTGGGAGTTTCAGAGCCAGAATGCTCTGGTCTCCAGTATACTCCTAGGGACTTCTTCAACCCATCAGTTTTGGCTGTTACGAGCCAACCTGTCTGGTGATCTGCCTTTTGTTTTTGTAACTTTTTGCTTATCTTTCCAGATAGTTGCAATCTTTATTGTCTGTCTGCAGTTCTCATTCAGTGTTTCCCCATGCAGTTTCAAGAGCCCTTCACAGTTTTCTTGGACTATCACAGGCTTTTGCCAGTGTAGCTTTGTTAAGGAAGACCACTGAGCAGCATAGGCATTATACGATCCCCTTTATAAATGTACAGTCTTTGAACCAGAAAAAATGTTTTTACACTGTAGTTTGCTTTATCTACAAAGTATCTTTTTTTTTTCTTTTTTCTATTGATAGCCCAGCTCTTCTAACATAATTATGTCCATGCTTGGAATGCTTTGCTTATATGTTGCATCATTAAATCAGATGATGCAGTTGAAAAGGTTATGCAAGTGCAACAAATCTCTTCTCTCATACTTACATTTTGACCACAGGAATCCAGGAAAACAGGTTTTCCTCTTCTAAGACTGCGCAGAACTGCTTCAAGCTTTAAGTGTTCTATTTCAGTCTTTGTTATGAGATATAAAATACTGTCTCCTAGGAAGAAAGGTTAGGATTTGTCTGTCCTAAGCCCCTGACTCCCCTTTGCCTCTGTAACAACAATAAATGCTCTGAGGGGTGGGACTCAGCACTGATGTACCTCAAAATATGGCTTAGGGCAGAGGTAAGAAATGAGAGAAGCATTACTGTCGTCACTGCGAACGAGGCTTTGACATTTCCCTCCTATTCTGAAATACCAGAGAGTAAATCAAGAGTCAGCTCTTGATTTTTTTTTATGGGCAAAATATTTAGGTCATAGATTAATTGAGCCAAGGATGCAGAAATTCCAAAGATGGTGTGGCACCCTCCTGGCTCTGGGCAAGTGGATTAGTCTACAGAAATAGAAATACAGCCACGCTGTATTTGCTGAGCTGTCAGATGGCACTCTGGACGGCTGCATGCAGCCCTGATTAACCCTTCTGCAGAATTGTAGGGTTTGGAAGGGACCTCTGGAGATGACTGACCCCAGCCCTCTGCTAAAGCAGGTTCCTTACAGTAGGTTGCAGAGGAAAGCGTGCAGTCGGGTTTTGAATATCTCCAGAGAAGGAGACCTTCGCAGCCTCTCTGGGCAGCCCGCTCCAGCGCTCTATCACCCACGCAACACAAAACTTTTTCTCACTTTCGAATGGAACTTCCCGTGTTCCACCTTGGAGGCAACAGCCGCGGCCTTCCGCACTTTTACCGGCACAAGACACGGGTGCAGACTCAGTGTTGTCAATGCCCGTGCCGCAGCCCCCAGGCTCACGCAGGACTCTCTCTTCCCGCAGCGCACAACGCCCGCAGCCCGGCGCACAGGAGGCAGGCGTACCGGAGGCGGCTGGCGCGGCTCACCGAGCACTGCGAGCTCATCCCCTACCTGGGGAGGGCGATGCCGCACGAGTACATGGAGCCCCAACACCGACCGCTCGGCTTTGACCTCAAGCTGCAGACCTTCCTGTCCCTGAAAGACGCCAACCCAAGCTTCGTCTAGTTCGGACTGCGTTGGCTTTTATCGGGTATTGACTTTATTAACTCGCGGAGCGGGGCTGTAGACCATCAACGGGACAACCGTTATGCTTACAGCACCGCTAAACTTAAACCTGAAAATAAAACGTTTTCCGTCCGAGCGCGCTGCTGTAACTCTCTCCGCGCCGACCGACGCCGGCGGGCCCCGCGATTGGGGCGGGCGCTGCCGCCGTATCACGTCACGGCGCCGGAAGTGCGGCGACAGAGGCGGCGGAGCGGTGAGTGCCGGCCCGGCCCCGGCGGCCTCGCACCGGCCCCGAACCCTCGGGAGGAGCGGCCGGGCCCGGGCCTAGCGTGGCGCTGGGCGGGAGGCGGGCGCGGCGGCGACCCTGGGGCCGCTCCTCTTCCGCGGCGTGGGCCCCCGGCCCCGCTCCTCTTCGTGCCCCGTGCCCCGCACGGGGTCTGCGGGCGTTGCTGGTGCCGGGAGGCGTGCGTCGGGCACGGTTCTGCTGGCCGTGCGTCTGCCGCCCCGTGCGCGCTCTGTCCCCGGAGTGGGTGAGCGTGCCTGAGAGTGGCGTTCCGCGATCGAACGCCGAAGTCCTTCCTTCCTGTGATCCCAGCCCACCGCATAAGTACCGCCCGACGGGGGAGACAGTGAGGGTAGGGGATGTAAGGGTTAGGGAAAGGTTATTTACCACGAGGGTGGTCAGACACCGGACTAGGTTGCCTAGAGGGGTGGTTGGTGCCTGTGCCCCTCTGTGCTCAAGAGGCACTTGGACAGTGCCAGCAGTGGCACGCTGTAACATCTGGTCAGGTTGGGCTGGGTGGGCTTCATGGGTCCCTTCCAGCTGTGCCTTGGCTCCGGCATGAGCTGTTTGGTGACTGGAGCTGAACACGCTTGTCAGCTGCCCTGCTCACCCTTAGGTGTCATTTGTACCTACTGTGTGTTGCTTCGTTCAGTGTTCCTGCAGCTGGTCAGAGCTGGTGTCCTCACTGAGCACTCATAGGTGTTCATAGGTGTATTTCTTTTTAAAATACCAAGCCTATAATTTCAACTGGCAGGTAGTTAAGCAGTTTCACTTTTGGCTCAGCCGACCCTCAGGAAATGCCCAGTTCTAACATGGGTCTTCCATAGTATTTTCATTTGGCAGATTCTTCTGAAATTGCTGGATTTTCATTATTTACTGAAGATAGGTTAAGAGTTAACAGTTGGCATACTCAGCCCTATTTTAGACAGAGATCTTAAAAAAACAAAAACAACAAAAAAAGAACTGTTTTTCTGCATTTATTGCCAGCATCCTTGGGGTGAAGCTTAGAAGGTGAGCATTCTGAAAAATCAGCTTTCAGAAGGGCACGGAGTTCTGCCAGACCAATGCTGGTGATGTTTTATCCACAGTCACAGGATTTCAGGGCAAAATAGGGCATCTGCAGCAATGCGGCTGTGGTTGACTGTTTGTTTGTTTGCTACTGCTTAGGAGCTGCGAACAAAGAGTTCTTTTTGCTTTAGTTGTGAAAGAGGAGTTTTCAGAAGGGTTGGCTATACAGTTCACAGTACATTAGAGCTAAACAGATGAAACAGTTGGCAGTAACTCTGATGTAGGAAGAAGCTATCTGTAGCCATTTCTTAGGATTTTAGACACTTCTGAAGAAGAAATTCTCTGCCAGCATTAGAGCTGACTTTATACAAACAGTTCAGAAGCTTAAGAATTACTTCAGAAATTGTTGAACTCTCTTGACTAATGAACAAAATGATATTTGATGTCTTATAATGCTGACTTCTAAGATTTGTTTAACTTACTAACTTGTTAACTTCTTATTAACTATTATTATTAACTTGTTTAACTTGCAGGTGCCTCCTTGCACATACACAATAAAAATGGCAGAAATGTCTCCCGACCCTTCTGAGAAGCTGGTCATCATCCACTCCAAAAGTCACAAACATACCATTCTATCTAACTTTGAAGAACAAAGGAAAAAAGATTTTCTTTGCGACATTACTCTAATAGTGGAGAATATGCAGTTCAGAGCCCATAAAGCTTTGCTCGCTGCCAGCAGTGAATACTTTTCAATGATGTTTGTAGATGAGAGCGAAATAGGGCAGTCAATTTATGTGCTGGAAGGAATGGTTGCTGACGCCTTTGGAGCACTGCTAGAATTTATTTACACGGGTTATGTCCGTACCACTGAGAAATGCACTGAACAGATACTAGCTACTGCACAGCTCCTGAAGGTGAACGACTTGCTGAGGGCCTACAATGAGTACCAGGCCAGTCGCAGCCCTGGGGACACGCTGCCAATCCCTTCCAACAGCAGCACCTCTGTAGCACTTACTGCAGGCGACAAGAAGAGTGAAGAGCTGCCCAAGAGAAAACGAGGGCGACCGAGGAAGGTCAATATTGTCCAAGAGGAAAAGCCAGGAGCAAATTTTGCTGAAGATGTGCAGCTGAGGGAGAATAACTCCATGCAAAATAAGCAAAATTTTATGAAAAAAGACATGGCAGCAGAAGGAATAGTTGTCAGCGAACAGGATTTAGCAAGGAAAGATGCAGAAGAAACAGAACGTGCTGGTGGATCAGAAGCTGCTGCCGATCTGACAGCTGAGAAAGATGAGAATTGTGATCCCAGGTCAGAAGGAATGCAGAGCGCTCAGAGCCGTTACAGCAAACGTAGGCTAAGGAGGTCAATCAGACTAAAAGATTATAAACTTCTCGGTGAAGAGGATGAAAAAGGACTGGCGAAGAGAACTGATGGAAAAAGAAAACGTGCAGGTTCTGAAGCTCGCTGTAAAGACTGTGGCAAAGTATTTAAATATAATCACTTTTTAGCTATTCATCAGAGAAGTCATACAGGTAAGCGGTGAGAGATTGTGTCCTTCAGTATAGGTTTTAGTGCTGTTGCACAGTGTGAGCCACTTGTTTAAGTGTGGGCTGTTTTCTGTAGCAAGAGCTGCCCAAAAGAGCACACCGATCCAAATTGTTATGGTGTGTTTCTGAGACTGTCTGCTGTTTTATTCTTCTCAGCAGACCTCATAGCCTTTACGTCTTACCTTGATTGCAGTTTAGGTAATCATTTCTCTGTTCAAACTTTGAGTAATATGGTGATATTTAAATAATTTTTATTGCCACGTGAAGCTTTTCTCTTTCTTTTCATTCTCCTTATCACTTTTTAAAAGTCATTTTATGTAGATACTAGATTGCAATGAATCTCACTATCAGCTTGGAATATCTAGTGAGAAGTAATGCATCTACACTGACAAATCTGATTTTAGGTGAGCGCCCTTACAAGTGCGGTGAATGTGGCAAAGGCTTTTCCCAGAAGCACTCTCTTCAGGTCCATGAGCGGATACACACGGGAGAGCGGCCATACACGTGCACTGTCTGCAATAAGGCTCTGACAACAAAGCATTCTCTTCTGGAACACATGAGCCTGCATACAGGTAAATACTGCAAGAATATACCTTTGTAGAAAAAGAAGTATTTCTGCCCTTTCTCATGTGTGCTGATTTTTTTTTCCTTCTTATACTTGCATTAGATGTGGCTTGCATTTTAATAAGTGATTTTCTTCGCAGGGCAGAAGGCTTTTACATGTGATCAGTGTGGGAAATACTTCAGCCAAAAGAGACAGCTCAAGAGCCATTATCGAGTACACACAGGTATAACGAGCTTCAGTTTAAGAGCTGGCTGACAGTCTGTGCTGATTTGTCCTTGTAAAGATTAACTAAGTCCGAATATTCTTCTTCAGTGATGTATATAAGCTTTGTTACCATGATACGTGACATCTCAGTATAACAATGAATAGGATGAACAAGACAGAATAATAAGTGGAATGTTTAAAAAGGTAGTTAGTTGAGGAAGACCCTTCTGATGTTTAAAAATTATGCTGTATTTACCATAAAAACGTTTTAGCCCATGTTGCATATGTGCTGAGAGAGAAAGTATGTTTGGGTGGGAAATAGTTCTCAGTTCCCTCTTTTGCTATGCTAAGAACGAATAGAGAAATAGGGGTGTGTCATTCTGCTGGTTTGTATGACCGAGACAAGGCAGTGAATCACCTTTTGTTTTATCTTCGTATTATACCAAAGTGGTTATTTTACAGGAAAGTGCTTTAACAAAGATCACTGAAGAGATAAAGGGGATCACTTATGCACTGACACTTTTTTTATTGTTGCGACAAGGCCGTTCGTTGCCGGAATGTAACCAGTGTCATCGCAAATTCATGGATGCAGCTCAGTTAAAGAAGCATCTAAGAACACATACAGGTAATAATGTCTGTTGTCGTGTTGGTTTTGCATTTTTTTTTTCCCTCACTTGAAATAACACAGACAAAACCATATGTGAGGCAAGGGACGCTTATTTCTCTGGGTGGAGCTTTGGCTGTGCTTGCGCATTATGGTGCCTGTTTCAAATTAGGAGATAAGATATCAGGAGTTCATAATAAGCACAATACAGCTTGTGTTACAACAGCACAGAAACGGTACCTGTTATAGGAAGGTCTTTTCTTTTTTTTTCCCCTTAGAAAACCTGCTGCAGAAGATGTCAATTAGTTTTCCTGTGATAAAATCATGGACTGGGACTTTAGTTTATTTGGTTAGCCACGTGCAGCACTTGTTAGACTAGACATAAGCTATGTAGCAACAGAAAGCGCACGTCCTGAAAGAGTGCATGTCCCCCCACTCCAGTCTGTGGGGATGGATGATTATGGAAATGCTGCTGACCATAAAAATAATCATTTCAGTTTACTGTTTTATTATGCTGCAGTAAACGAGATGCTGGCCACAGGTTGGCTAAGAGGGAAGAATTAATGCAAGTGACATCAAATAATGTTCTAAGGCTTAGAAAGCAAGGTGGTACTTGAATGCCTGGGAAACATCGAATAAAAGTGTTGATGTAACCTCTCATGACGACAAAGCATAAGATTCTTAAAATACTTCTCTTTGAAGAGTATGTGCATAAATGACTTGTATTTTTTTTCTTTTAAAATAGGTGTAAATAGTGGCAATAGTTTCTTCCCAAAACTGAGTTCTTCTTACTTATATTACTTGTAGAGTGTATACAACATCAAACTGTGATAAGGTCAGAACTTGTGTTCTTGGGCGTTTTTTTGTTTCCAGGCTTGTGTTTATTTGCAATACTTAGACGTATTGCATTTTCTCTTGAGGACAGCACAGTTCATGTTGACGTAAGAGTATGCGATGCTGATAAAGCTCTATAAATGTAATGGGACATGAGCTTAGTGGTGAGAAATGGGAAGGGTCGTCATGGTAGCAAGATGTGTTGCAAAAAGACATTATTTCACTGAATTCCAGCAGAAACTGATTTGCAGTCGATACTGCTTCCAGAAAAGACAGGCCAGATGCCAATATTATCAATGCAGAAATATCAATTGATCTGTTCCATCTCAGAAGCAAGGAGTAAAATCCTAAGGAACCTGGAGGTCAGGTGTTAACGTTGATATGACTGCTTTGGCTGCAGTTTTGTAGCACTGTATATCATAAGAACACAGACAACTTAAGGAAGTTACTCCTCTTTTCATAGGAAAGCTGGTAAGCACTGCAGTTCTAAAAATGTGAATCTTCATTGGAAACTGGCTATTGCCCCATTCTGAGTTTCATTGTGCTTTGGTGGCATGGGTTACCATGGTAGTGATCTGGATTCTCCTGATTAGTCTTTTAAAGATGTTGCATGCAACAAAGAAGACTTGTGGCGTGAATTAGTTTTGGTTTTGCTGGGTAATATCTGTTTTCTTTTAAGCTGTTCGTTATTTAATTTGGTCACTCTGCTTCTACTCAATTAGACATAAGAATTCCAAATGCAGTCAGAACAACAACAAAAACAATTTATTCAATCCAACGTAAGTTATCTTTTTCTCCAGCTGTGTTAGAATAATAGCACGACTTGGGTTGGAAGAAACGTTTAAAGATGGTCTATTTCCAACCCCAGTGCCAAGGGGAGGGACATGGGACTTGTTCCCAGGGCATTGCGAGTCTAGGATGAAGTCTTACAGGTCAACTGACTTGTTAAGATAATGGATTCACTTCAGGTTTGGAAGTATGGGCTTACTGATGGGCATGGTGCTCCACGTGAGCCTGGTGCTGTCTGCTAGTTCAGAGGCAGCGTTGTTCAAGATTCTGTGTTCCATGTGGACCATCTGCAGGCACCTGCATCTGTCTTGGTACATTTTTTGTTGCCTTGAGGGCTTGGATCACCCAATTGTCTATCTTCAAAGAGGAGAAATATCAGAGATGTACCTTTAACATTTTATACCCTTGTTAACTAATGAGTTCAGTTTCAGATATCCATACTGACCATTGGTAGAAGCATGAAGCTTAATAACTTTGTACAGTGAAATGTCATAGAATCGTAGAACGTCCTGAGCTGGAAGGGACTTGCAAGTTTCATCGAGTCCAACTCTGGGCTCCACACAGGACAAACCAATATTCAAACCTTATGTCTAAGAGTGTTGTGCAAATGCTCCTTGAACTCCAGCAGCTTGGGTCCATGCCCACTGCCCTGGGCAGCCTGTTCCATGCCACTGCCCTCTGGAAAAGAACCTTTCAAATGTTTTTAAGTACTAAATGAGAACTGATGTCATGTTTCTTTTTGATAGGTGAGAAGCCTTTCACTTGTGAAATTTGTGGCAAGTCATTCACAGCTAAAAGTTCTCTTCAGACTCACATCAGAATTCACAGGTATATTATGTCTAATTTTCATTACATTCTTTAAAAATATGATTTCTATTCTGATACCTGTATCTAGTGTTTGTTCGTTACAGAGTGTTCAAGTCTTGTTTGCATTTTGGATGGATGATTAAACGCTTTTGTTTAATCTAGTAGTGGAAAGTGTTGTGCTATTCAACACTAGTGTGCTATGATGTTGAAGGTATTTTGTTGTGCATTGTGTCTATATAATGCTGATGTACTTACTGCTGTATTATTTATGCAAAACCTTTTACTTTTTGTAAATGTTTAACAGCAAAATAGCAGCCATAGTGTAATAAGATTATTGGAGCATTTTCCTGTTTTCCTGTAGTCTGTCGCGTTTTTACTACTTAGCACGTTGGCGTGGGTAAAAGCTGTATTACATAAAGGCTTGTCCAATGTGAAATCACTGGAGAAATGCTGTGAGCCTTATGTAAAAGAAAACATTTCCAGTATAATTTCTTGTCCCTTTGAGACAGGCAGCAATTTAGGAGTTAGAGATTTCCTTTGGTTTTAAAGTTAATGCTGTTAATAAACATTTTACAGTAGTGCTTACGATTGTGCAAGTAAGTTGCATCCTTGTCAAGATCCAGTAGCAGAGTTTGTACCTCTGGTATTAGGACAAAAGGGAAGTTGTGTTCTTTCTGTAGCAAATGAAAGCATTGTGCAGTTCAGATTTTGAACAGAAATAGTTAGGAAGTCAAACAGAGAATATTGTTTGATATGACTATTCTTAACGTGTTTATGATGGAGTAAAAGAAAATGATCATTTCAGTTTCTTATTCTATATTAAGTTTCTTAAAGCAGCACTTCAAAGCAAATATTTTCATGATACCAAATATGTTCTTTTGCAGGGGAGAAAAGCCGTATTCTTGTGGGATATGTGGAAAATCTTTCTCTGATTCCAGTGCTAAGAGAAGGCACTGCATCTTACACACAGGCAAAAAGCCTTTTTCTTGCCCAGAATGTAGTTTGCAGTTTGCTCGTCTGGACAACCTGAAGTCTCACTTGAAAATTCATAGCAAGGAGAAGCAATTTCAAGAAGCCAGCACTGCTCCAAGCACCAACACTAATTCAGAGGAAGTGAGAAATATTCTTCAGCTGCAGCAGTATCAACTTGCCACCTCTGGAGGGCAGGAAATTCAACTGCTGGTTGCAGATGCAGTACATAATATAAACTTCATGCCTAGTCATAATCAAGGCATTAGTATTGTTACTGCAGAAAGTGCCCCAAATATGGCAGCGGGGCAGGCTGCTAACCTCACGCTGCTTGCTCAGCCACCACAGCAGTTGCAAAACTTGTTGCTTTCAGGTCAGCAGGAGCAAGTGGAACAAATCCAAAACATCAGTGTGATGGCAAACCAAATAGAGACTGCTCAGCCTGAACAAATGCACGTCATCACCCTTTCCAAGGAAGCGCTAGAACATCTCCATGCTCATCAAGGGCAAAATGGAGAAATCCATTTAGCAGGATCTTCCCATCCAGATTAGCGCATGCAGCTGGCTCAGGAATCAAGTCAACTCTCTCACTCTAGCCAAGATACAGTTCCTTCTCATTGAATTAGTGAAGAATATAATTAAAATGTATGTATTTCTGAATCCCGCCAGGAGTCTGTGTCAGTAAATAAGTCAGCTCATAAGCATCTGTATGGGAACTGTTGAGTCATGGCCTGAACCACTGATTGATCACCTGAGGCAAGGACTGGGTCAGCTGTGGGAGCACAGGTGAAGGCAATTCACCAGAAGGGGTGGAGCCAGGCTCCAACTCTCCTAGACCCCATTTAAGGGCTGACTACCACTGGGGAAGGATCTCTTTCTGGAGATTCTTCCTTTGTGGAGCTTTTAATCAGGAGCCTAAATCTTTGGATACAGGTGAACATTCCTTCTCTATTTATTCCTTCGCCATCTCACTATGATACTCTTTCCAACTGTACATTTGTTGACTGTACAGCATCCTATTCAAGCACAGCCTTTTTTAAAGTGCTTGTTTGTCACTGGAGGGCTGGGCTTTAGCATGCTTCTCATCCAAGCAGCGATTACACACATCACACTTTCTTTTCTGCAGCAGAATCTTATCTGAAGATGCCTTGGTGATTTTTGGTGGGTGGCTTTCCATTTTCTTGACCTTATTTATTTTAGACTTTTTTATTGTTATCAGTTGGTATTTCTCCACCATTTAGTCCGTACCTCACTAGTGATTAAAGCTTTTTTTTCTGTGCCTATCACAAATCCATGGCTCCTGGGCAGCTACTTGGCCTCTTATTTGCATTTCCATGTGACATTCCAGGGAAGTGTACCTTGCTGGCTGAAGAACAGTGTTAAGATGTCTGCTGATCAGAAACTACAACTTCTCTGATGGAGTCAACAGTACCTGAATTACTGTCAAGCTTAATGTAACGAGTACTTTTTGCAAAGATAACACCTTATGTCTAATGAACTTTCTCTTTGCGAGTTCATGTATAACTTTTTCTGTGACCATCCCCTTAAGTGCATTTTGATTTATTGAGTACCAAATTTGGTTTGAGTAGAAATTATTTTAGCCTTCGTTTCTGAGTTGTCCTTTCCGTTTACGGTACTCTCTAAGAGTTTTGCTCCTCAGAAATGCTTCAGCCATTGCACTTGAATGGTGGCAGTGCAATGCGGTGGTTATTCTGGACAACTGAACAGCCCACATTCTGTTAATTCCACCACTCACTCGCTATGTGACAGTGGGCAAGGCAGTTGACCTCTGTGCCTTAGTTTCCTATCTATGAGGTGGGGTAATGTTCATGCACCCTGCCAAGCACTTTGAAGAGCTCTTGATGTGGAAGGCGCTGTCTATTGAAGTGTGGAATTCTCTTCCTGACAGGCCTCAGTCTAAGCTTAGGAGCCAGTTTCTATTTAAAGTGTTATTTTTTTGTACTTTTGAGAGCAGAATGTAATGTTACTTTTAATGTATGTTAGAGCTGGTAATTGTTCGTGTCCCCATAAAAACAATGAATAGAATAACTTCAGAGCATAATGAGCTATATAAAAGGGGCATACCGCGTTAAAATTGTATGGCTATTTTTGTTGGCTAGATTAGATGTGTACAGATTGTTTTTAATGACTGACTGCTGACAAAAAAAGATTTGACAACTTAATAAAATGCCATGTCAGAGTTTTTGCTTTGCATCTAAGCACATCTCACTTAGTGTACTAATGTAAAATCCAGATAAAGATGCCACTGCTACTTAAAGCAACATTCTCAGTCCTCACTTTGGTTTTAAAATGTTGTGATTTACATTGACATTGCTTTTACAAATGACAAATCTAAAAATTAGGGGATTACCAGGTAAAAACAAAACAAATTTTATTGTGTGCTTGGCACATGAGGGAGCTGGGCTTGTTCAGTCTGGAGAAGGCTCTGGGAGACCTCACTGCGGCCTTCCATACTTGAAGGGTGCTTCTAAGCAGAAAGCAGACCGATGTTTTGCGTGGTCTGATAGAACAAGAGGAAATGGTTGTAAATTAAAGGAGGGGAGACTTAGATTAGATATTAGGAGGAAATTCTTTACTCAGAGGGTGTTGAGGCACTGGCACAGGCTCCCCAGAGAAGCTGTGGGTGCCCCTTCCCTGGAGGTGCTCAAGGCCAAGTTGGATGGGGCCCTGAGCAGCTGAGCTGGGGAGTGATAACTAGCCCATAGCACAGGGCTGGAACTTTAATGGTCCTTAAGATCCCTTTCAACCCAAGCCTCTAAATGATTGTATTATTCTATATGACTGACCAGAGCCACTTGTGCTGACCAGTTTACAAATGACAGAACAAGTTAGGGTGTAAGAGACTTCCAGAGTCTATCTAGTCCATCATCCTGCTTAGTTTCGAACATTTCCAAGGATGGGGATCCACAACCTTTCTAGGCCACCAGTTCCAGTGCTGGACCATAGTCATAGTGGGGAAAAAAATGTTTGTTATGTTTAACTGGAATTCCCCGTGTTCTGCTTTGTGTCTGCTGACTCTTGTCCTACTGCTGCACCTCTAAGAAGTGTCTGGTTCTGTCTTCTCCATGCCCTCCATTTAGGCTGCTGAAGGCAGCAGTAAGGTCCTCCCAAAGCATTCTCCTAAGGTCTGAACAAACGCAGCTGTGTCAGCTGCAGCTTCTTAATCACCTTGGTGGCTTGCTGCTCTCAGTCCAGTTAGTGCATCCCACAGCAGAACTCTAGTTAGGGTTTTCACCTTATTTTTTCCCCCATTCAGAACAGAGAAATGCAATATGTATGTTTTCTGTCACTAAAGAGAAGCAGCATTTGAGATAAATATTCTGGTGGTTTCATACTAACAACTTTGATTTTTACCTACAGTGCAGATAATCTGAAATACTGTAACGTGTAACCGCAAATACTGTCTTGTCATAAGTTTGCAGGAGCAGTCACACAGGGATTGCTAGGTGCTTTTTCTACAAGTAAAACAGAAGTGTTGGGTTTGGAATTCTTACCCTTTTTTTCTACCAAATTACTTAACAAGCAGTGTAGGAATGAGCCTCTCTGAATAGCACAGCAGCAGCTAATCTTTCACTCTGCATTGCTTAAGCTGTCAGCACACGTTTTAGCTTGCACTTGAGAAATTATAAGCTCACGTGGCTTCTCATACCACAAACACTGCTTTCTGACACCATTTCCTTCATTGTAGTGAATGCATTTCTGTTAACGCTGAAAATAAATCTGTTCTTTGTGTGCATTTTTAAGGCTACAACTGAAGCCTAAAAAATTGCTTTGAGTTTTAAAACCAACCCGCAGCTTTGCTTTTCAGTCTAGCTGTCAATAATGTCACTAAGAACTGTTTAGCAAAAAATGGGTGCCCTTAAAACTGTGCTTCGGAGCAGCTCTCTTCTGTGTCTTTACTCCTTAGCCAATAAACACCTTAGCTTCTCATTTTCCCCATACAGGATAATCTTAGCAAATCCATCTCATTGCTTACTGTCTTAAAATGAGATTAGGATTTTGGATGTAAATGCAGGAAGATAGGTAAATACTGAAAGATCCATTTTTGTGAGCAATTAACAGTTTTATGTTGATGCCACTACATTTGTGAGTTACTCAGTGCAAGTGACCTTTAAAGTGAATTTGCTATTCTTCCAAATGCAAGTTTATGAAAAACTGCCGCCTTTTTTTTTTTTTTTTGCTGAAGATTTTGGCAGATTCCCCAAGTGAAAGTTTGAACAAATTCCCATGGGATAGAGCAAACACATTGTGCTGAAGTGTGTGCCTGGCTATTGTGTGCCTGCTTACTCTCCTTCCTAATTATATTCATGCTGGAGCTGTAAATAACATTTGACCTCAGCAATCTAAAGTTCAAAAGGGTATACAGTTCTGAGTCCAGGAGCTGAGATGCTGTCTCTGTGTGCCTTCTGTTCTGTTTTTGACAGATGAATATGAGAACATTCATATGAGCTGTGAAAGCAAATTAGGAAAGCTTCATCTTCACGGGTGGTATTGCAGGGTTTTTTTGTTTTGTTTTTGTACTTGTTTTATGCTCTCTTTGGTGCTCAGAGGGACTACCAGGGGAGGGGTTTTACAGCAGTGCAAGAAGAGCTGATGACTACCTCGTGGTAAGCTCTTGTAAACTGAATGCTTATGTGCAGTCTGAAGCTGGGGATGTTGAGCCTGGCATCAATCTTGCCAGTTGTTCAGGAAAGAGACTGGCTTGCTATCTCCAGTAAAACTATTGCTTTCTAATTCTCCTCCTTTTGGAGGTCCTCTTCAAGAGTGGGGAAGGAACTAGTGATGCTGTACTTCCCACAGCTGTGGTGTCAGGACCTCTTTCATCCATGCTTCAGGGGATTGAAGAGGTTGCTTCTCCCAGACCTGCAGTTCTGTTAGCTATGGGAGTCCTATACAATTCATCCCTTTTCAGATCTTCCATAAAAAGATGGTGAACAATGAATGTGTTTTTTTTGTTTTTTTTTTACAACAGGTGGACCACTGCTTGTCTCTGGCTCAAGCAATTCTTCCCAATGGAAAAAAACAAACATCCAAGCATATTCTAGCTGAACCAGCATCTCCAGCATCTTGCTGTAGTATGCTTGCCACTATTTCCGGGCTAATATTTTAATCCCACCAAACTGAAATTACCTTTGGAGTAGCTGTGTTCCTAGAGGGCAGTGCTCCCGGCAGTACTCACATGGCTCTGCCCTTCAAACAGCTGGGTCCTCCCCATTCTTGAAGGTCACAATGTTGTTTGCTTTGACTGCTGGCTGGTAACAGCTGCATTTCCACCACACAGTATTTACCTGACAGCAGCTGGTACGAAGCAGCAATGGTGTCTTTCCTTCACAGCGCGCCCTGTTGTGGTTCAGCAGCTCCAGTGGAGGAGCTGTGCAGCATTTCCTCTCCACCTATTTGCTGTGAAGCTCTTTTGCAATTGTGTCTTCAACAAGTGTTAGTCTTTCTCCAGCTTCTAGATGAGCACTGCTGCAGTCATTGGGCTGTCCCATTTCTACTGGGTGCCCCCTTCCAGCTCTCCTGCCAGCACACCTTCATTCCAGCCTGGAGAAGAGAAAGCTGCGAGGTGACCTGATAGCAGCCTTTCAGTATATAAATGGGAACTACAGGAAAGAAGGGGACAGACTCTTTTGCAGGATCTGTGGTGACAGAACAAGGGGAAATGGCTTCAAGCTCAAAGAGGGTAGATTTAGGTTAGATTTAAGGAAGAAGTCTTCTACTGTGAGGGTGGTGAGGCACTGGAACATGTTGCCCAGAGATGTGGTTGATGCCCCATCCCCAGGAACATTCAAGGAGAGGCTGGATCAGGCCCTGGGCAATCTGACTTAGCTGTGCATTGTCCCTGTTCATTGCAGGGAAGCTGGACTAGATGATCTTTAAAGGTCCCTTCCAACTCTAGGGATTCCATGATTGTATGTGGCAGTTCTCACTCAATGTTGTGGACAAACCCCATCTGCCTCTCTCTGTCTCAGCCTCTTGATGCTGTCTTGGACTGAAAGGAGCTGCAGTGGCAGCAGGCACAGCTGGTAAAAACATCTGGGAAGATCGAGCCCTCAGAACCAGGAAGGAAAGCTTGGGCTTGTGTGTCAGGGCACGTGTGCGCATTTCAAAGATCTCCATGTTTCCAAGAATGTCAGCTGCACGGTCTGTGAAAGGATCATCTTTTCAATGTACTGTACGCTGCTTGCACCTGCCACGCTCTCCCTCACTGTAATCCCCACTCTCAGGCAAGTGCAGGGCTGTGTGAGCAAACTACCCCATGAGCTCTTAGCTCCCACAAGCCATTCACAGCCTTAAAGTACTGCCACTAAGCTTCCAAAACAGTGTCATATATATATATATAAAGAAAGAAAAAGGAATAGGGATCAGTCTTATCTATGTACAGAATTAAATTTCAGGAACTCAGTGAGTGTAAATTTAAGCACACTTAGGAAATAATGGCATCAATTTTTTCTTTCAAAATAATATGCAGTTGATTGCTTTGGTTTTAATTTTTATGTTTTGTAGTGCAACAAGGTGGAAAGAGGCATTTTAAAAGCCCAAATAAACTTTAGTATGCGTACCAAGGTAAATATAGAGAATAATGGAGACCAAAGAGAATTTTTTCCCTTATTTTATATTTGACTCTGGGTATGTTGCTTCACTTGGCTTTACATAGGGCTACTATAGAAGTTTGGCTGGAGCACAAGCCATATGATCATTCTACTAAAATTAGGCTCTGCTTGTCACAGGCTGCAGAAGCTTTGGAGCCATCGTGCTGGCCTGAGGCAGGAGGAAGAAAAGGGCTCCCTTTTCCCATTTGTTTCCCTTGACTCTCCTCATGGAATCAAACGAGCAGCTGTAGCTGAATCCTCCTGCATGCTGTGTTTAGTTAGAGTCATACCTCAGCTTGTTCTCTGTCACCCCATGTGTGAGTGCAAATTAAAGCCTTGTCTCTATATGGGATTTTAATATGTCAAAAGTGATATTTTTTTCCTACTGGAAACATGAAAAAGCCAATAACTTCCTCTGTAACGTGTGACCCAGCACAGGTGAAGCAGCAGCAACCCCCGTTGATCCCATGGCCATCCCACAAACTGCGTTTGTGTGGGATGGATGATTTAGCAGAAAGTGACCAGACATGCGAGGGCAGCAGAAAACTTTGCTGCGACAGCCACGACTCCTCCAGAACTGCTTTGTCGACGCACTGTGCTGCGTTCAGCACAGGGACCGTGACCTGGCATGCTGCTGCAGTGTGCTGCTAGGAGCTTCGTTGGGGCAGATGCTTCTTTATCAACGGTGGTACTAAGCTGTAAATCTCACTGCTGTGGGACTTTTCCATTTGGACAAAAAGTAAATAAATGCACACTGAAAAGATCCACCGAGGGGGAACTGAGCGCTAAGGTACTGCAAAACCCTAAAGCAGCAGCTGGCCGCAGGCTGGGAGGGCAATGGGGAAGCACTGGTGCTGTGTTTGCTCCCCCCTGCACCTTTTGCTGGGCACCTGCTGTCAGCCACTGCCAGGATCAGGATCCTTATCCCAGGGCAATCCTTTAAATGCTGCAGCATTCAGAGGATTAGTAACAGGATCTGGGTGCCAGCTCCTTGTTCTGCAGCACGTGTTGCATGTCATCCACTTTTTCTTCCTCCTCGGTAAAAAGAGAAATTTGGCATTCCCTAACTTTCTGTAGAGTTCTACAGGATGTATGTGTGCTGCACACAGGTTCTGCTCCCCCCCTCCCTTTCCTCCCTCCTTTCCCCCCCCCCTTCTTGCTGTGTTGCCATGGTGCTGGGTCCTGTTGACAAAGAGTTGCCATGGATGGTGAGTGGCTGCCGGCAGTGGTGGAGGTGACGGGGCTGCTCCAGGACCCAGCTTTCCATGTAGCCAAGTGTGCAGCAGAGGTAACTGGGAGTGGTGGGGAACACTGGAATGAATGGAAATGGGGTGGGAGGGCATGGGAGCCCCAGGGATGCTCCATGGAGCTGGGTATAGCTGGGCAGTCCCACACAACACACAGTAGAGCTGTGCACAATGAAGTCCTGCCTTGTCCCACATCCTCGCCCCTGGGCTCAGTCACCTACAGGACTGCAGCTGTTGAAATGCATGCAGAAATGCAGCTGATGACGCTTAGAGATCTTTGAATGTCTTGCTACTTGCATCTATCTCATGTGGCACAGGAGGAGAGTGTAGTTCATATTTGTGAAGCAGACATTCTTACAAAATCTCCCACAACGTTTGTGAGCAGGTGTTCAGAGCAGTTTGTGCTTCTGCAGGTGCCAGGAATTACGCGAGTGCAGGACGGGTGTGGTGCAATCATTGGACTTACTGAGGCTTTGGCTCAGGTTGTAATTAATTGGGGAAGTGAAAGCATGGATAGGATGGATGGGTGGGGCTATTATACTGCTTGTAAGCAATTTCTTTTTCCACATTTGGTATATCTAGGCACTGAAGCTGAAGTTTCCAAGCAAGTTTGCAGATCCTGTAATACATCCTTTATTAGAATTTGCATGGAATGAATATTTACAGGAGAAAAAGAAGGTAACTTATAACTATTAGGTAGCTGCATGTCTATAGTTAGGTAGATCTTGGCTCATGAGTAATAGAATATCCTGAGTTGGAAGGGACCCATAAGGATCATCAAGTCCAACTCCTGGCTCCATACAGGACCACTTAAAAATCAAACTATATGTCTGAGCATGTTGTGCAGGAGATTCTTCAACTCCAGCAGGCTCACCATTGTGACCAGCCTGTGTAGCCTGGCAGCCTGTTCTGTGCCTGATCACCTTCTCATGAAGAAACTCTTCCTAACACCCAGCATGACCGTCCCCTAACGCAGCTCCATACTGTTTTCTTGGGTCCTGTCCCCGTCACCTTCTTCCTGTGGAAGAAGGGACAGGCAACTTGGGGAGAGTATGAAGAAATTGTTAGGATATGCAGGGAGAAAGTTAGAGAGGCAAAAGCCCAGCTTAAATTCAACCTGGCCACTGTAGTAAAAGAACAAAAACCTTTTTTACAAATATATTAACAGTAAGAGGAGAGCTAAGGAGAGAAAATCTCTGTCTTCTACTGGATGTGGCAGGGAACGTGACCACTGAGGATAAGGAAAAGATTGAGATTGTCAATGCCTTCTTTAGATCTGTCTTTAAAAGTCAGACCAATTATCCTCAAGGTACTCTTCCTCCTGACCTGGAAGTCTGGGATGGGGGGCAGAATAAACCACCCTCGATTCAGGAGGAAACAGTTAGAGACCTACTACTCCACCTGGACTGACTATCACAAGTTCATGGGGCTGAATGGGATCCATCTCTCTTGCTGAGGGAGCTGGTGGAGGTGATTGCCAAGCTGCTTTCTACCATCCATCAGCATTCCTGGTCAGCTGGAGAGGTCCCAGAGGATTGGAGGCTTGCCAGCACAATTTCCAAGAAGGGTCATAAGGAGGATCTGGGGAACTATAGGCCTGTCAGCCTGACCTCGGCACCAGGGAAGGTTATGGAGCAGATAGTCATGAGTAAGATCACACAGTGTGTGTGGGACAGCTGGGGAATCAGGCCCAGCCAGCATGGGTTCACGAAAAGCAGATCTTGCTTGACCAACCTGATCTCCTTCTATGATTGAGTGGCCCATCTGGTGGATGAGGGAAAGGCTGTTGATGTAGTCTACCTAGGCTTCAGCAAAGCCTTTGACACTGTCTCCCATGGTATTCTCCTAGAGAAGCTGGCAGCCCTGGATGAGAGGATTGAGTGCGCCCTCAGTAAGTTTGCAGATGATGACACCAAGTTGGGAGGAAGTGTCGATCTGCCTGAGGATAGAAAGGCCCTTCAGAGCCTGGACAGGCTGGATCACTGGGCTGAGGCCAGTGGGATGAAGTTCAAAAAGACCAAGTGCTGGGTTCTGCACTTTGGCCACAACAACCCCAATCAACGCTACAGGCTTGGGGCAGAATGGCTGGAAGACTGTGAGAAGAAAGTGGACCTGGGGGTGTTGGTCGATGCTTGGCTGAACATGAGCCAGCAGCGTGCCCAGGTGGCCAAGAAGGCCAATGGCATCCTGGCTTGCATCAGAAATAGTGTTGCCAGCAGGAGCAGGAAGGGGACTGTCCCTCTGTACTCAGCTCTGGTGAGGCACCACTTCAAGTAGTGTTCAGTTTTGGGCCCCTCATTACAAGAAGAACACTGAGGCCCTGGAGCATGTCCAGAGAAGGGCAACGAAGCTGGTGAGAGGTCTGGAGCACAAGTCTTATGAGGAGCAGCTGAGGGAACTGGGATTGTTCAGTCTGGCGATGAGGAGGCTCAGGGGAAGACTTTCTACAACTCCCTCAAAGGAGGCTGTGGTGAGGTGGGAGTTGGTCTCTTCTCCCACATAACTAGTGATTGGACAAGAGGGAACGGCCTCAAGTTGAGCCAGGGGAAGTTCAGGATGGATATTAGGAAAAATTTCTTCTCTGAAAGAGTGGTCAGGTGCTGGAATGGGCTGCCCAGGGAGATGGTGGAGTCACCATCCCTGGAGGTGTTCAAGAAACATTTAAATGTTGTACTAAGGGACATTTTTAGTGGGGAAATATTGGTGGTAGGTGGATGGTTGGACTGGATGATCTTGGAGGTCTTTTCCAACCTTGGCGATTCTATGATTCTAAGAGCTCAGCAATGCCCCCTCCACTCCCTGTGAGGAGCTGTAGGGCACCATTTGGCCTCCCCTCAGCCTCTTCTGCTCTGGGCCAAACAAACCAAGAGATCTCAGCCACTCCTTGCTTTACTCCTTGCCTCAGTTGCCCAGATGCCATGCCAAAGCCTCTTTCCCTTCCAGCACACCTCACCAAAACCCCTGCTGCAGACCCTCTAGGTTGGCAAGATTTATGAGTTTAAAAGTAGGAGAAGCACAAAAATACACAGGCCACTCTGCCTCTTGTACAGCATTACCAATTGCATCTTTACTAAACAATCCCCTGAGGCTCTGTGCTCTCCCTCTGCCATGCAGGAGCTGAGAGGTGAGGTGTGGGGATATGCCTCCCGCGTGATGTGCTTCATTAATGGATGGCTGCTGGGCGATGAGAAGGAGTTGCTCGAGTGGGCCTATCACAAATGGGGCTACACTGATTTTAAGCCTGAGGCCCTTTACCAAGCAATCACTGAGGATTTCTACACCAAACACCTGAAGAGCAGACAGGCAAGTAACGTGGTTTTACAAGAAGAGTACAAGGTGTGTAACCAACTGAATGTATTATCACAGAATCTCAGAATCGTAGGGGTTGGAAGGTACCTGTGGAGATCACTGAGTACAACTGCCTGCTAAAAGCAGGTTCCCTACAGTAGGTTACCCAGGAAAGTGTCCAGGTGGGTCTTGAACATCTTCAGAGAAGGAGACTCCACAGCCTCTCTGGGCAACCTGTTCCGGTGCTCTGTCACTCTCACAGTAAAGAAGTTTTTCCTCACGTTCATATGGAAAGTTCTGTGTTCCAGTTTGTTCCTGTTGCCCCTTGTCCTGTCACTGCGTACCACCAAAAAGAGCCCAGACCCATCCACTTGACTCCTGCCCTTTAGATATTCACAAGCATTGATAAGATTCTCCCTCAGTCTTCTTTTCTCCAGGCTGAACAGTCCCATGTGTCTCAGTTTTTCTTCATAAAGGAGATGCTCCAGATCCCTTATCATCTTTGTAGCCCTCTGCTGGACTCTCTCTAGAAGTTCCCAGCCTTCTTCAACTGGGGAGCCCAGAACTGGACATTGTACTCCAGATAAAACACAGTACTCAGACAAAGCACAGTAGATATCACACTGATTCCATGTGGATTTGAGAATTAAGGGCAAAGAGCAAGAACTGTCCCTTTTGGTGGGGTGATGGCTATTCCTGCTAATTCACTTATCCTGCCCATTATCAATCATATGGGCCACAACAGGCACACAAACAAGTACAAGGTGAAGCTGGCCCTGACACTGCTTAGATTATTTCTGCCCAGAAGAGTGAAACATCCTTTGCCTTTTTGTTTGTTTAAACAAAGCAATAGGAATACAGTTCTGTACTGACCATCCCACAGACGTGCTGAGATGGCTCACACTGAGCTGCTGGCAATGACCTGCACTGGAAAGGAAGGGCTGCACTGAAAGTAGGCCTTCATCTCATTGGATTTGTTTTTTTTCTGGCCCAAACAGCACGTGTTTGTGTATTTGGACATAGCCATTGAGGAGCAGCCCATTGGGACACTTCTGTTTGAGGTAAGTGGCTGAGTAGAACAGCAAAAGCAAGGAGTAAAAATACGAAACATTGAGTTTTCACTTCCTGAAGGAAGGGAGGCTGAAACCTGGACAGCTAATGTCAGTTATGAATTTCATTTTTCCTCTCGTGCTCATTTTACAGCTCTTTTCTGATGTATGCCCCAAAACCTGTGAGAATTTCCGTGCTCTGTGCGAAGGAGGAGTGATGTCTCCCAGCAGTGGTCAAGAGCTCACTTACAAAAATTCCTGTTTTCATCGGCTCATAAAACCAGTGTGGATCCAAGGAGGAGGTGCATTTCCAAATGTCCTGAGTAAATCTGGGTCACAGCAGAAGTGGGACAGGATGACCAGCATGGGTTATAGTCTGAGCAGATGTAACCAAACTAAAGCTAATCTCTTATTAAGAGCAGGATAAGATCTTAATACATATGAAAACTGGAAAGTCTTTTCTCCTTTAGCCATCTCACTCTCTAAATAGAGGAAATGTATAGATAATTTGTTCTTTTTATTATCCAAGACTTCTTCAAAAGATCTTTCACTAAGTACTTAGAAAACTAAATGAAAACATTAAAAAACTAGGAATATCCACAGGAAAACATATTACTTGTTTTATTGAGAGATGAACTTACGGAGGTGTTTAGTCAAGTCTCAGAGCTGTGTCAGACATGCTGGTGCGCTGCTTGAGCAGCAGAGCCATGCCTGGAGTCCGGCACTGCATAGTGAGGAGAAAGGCACTGTGAAGACCTCGTAACACAGGCTGTCTGACACCCTGAGGGAGGACAAGAAACAGAGCTGTATCAGAAGAGATTGCCTTCATTACTCACTCCCCTTTGGTCAATCAACTGTCTTACCTACCTGTATTTCTTGCCTGTGTTTGCCCTGCTTACTCCAAGTGGGACTGCTCAAATCCATTTTTAGTTTATACTTTGAAGATGAACTTTAAAAGTCCAAGAATATCTAAGCAGCTATCTATTATGTAGTCAACAAACCAACCTAAAATTACTGCCTTGCCCATCAGAAATCTTTTTCCATTTCTTTTTTACTAAATCATTTTTCTCAGGCAAGTTAGCAGTATTAATCCGCCATAATATCATAGCTGCATTTTCTTCCTTCCTTGCTCTAGCCCCATTCACTGCAATCAGTGCCCTTCTCCCAACCTGCCCCTACCTTGGCTGATGCAGTGACTCATGAAAAGTTCTTCCAAAAAGTCTGTTAAAATGTTGGTATTAAAAGAGTAATTTTAGCTTCCCTGGAAGATGGGCAACCCATGTCTCCAAGCTCTGCTGGAGCCACTCAGACAACCCTGAGCCATGCCTGTGATCCACCTGACCTCTGATCATTACTTCATGTCTACCCAACAGACATAACTGGGAAAGGAGATGGAGGAGAGTCAATTTATGGTCCCACATTTGAAGGTACGTTCTCTAAATTACCTCACTGCACAAATGTCAAATTTCAACAAAAATCAAGCTGTTTATCCGATCTTACAGGATAACCTGGGGATTTCCCTTCATTTCCCTTGAGGAAATAGTTTGATTTTCAGTGAGATTTTGGCTTAAGAACTGACTTGCAGTCCTGGCCCCTGCGCTGGATGCTCAGCTCCACCAGTCCTTTTCCCTGCCAAAATCAGGGCAGAGGGTTACCTGCCTGCCTGCTTCAAATTGCAAACACTCACACAGAAGTGGGTTAGCTACAGATCTCCAGGCAGCTGATACCTTTTGCTTAATACCTTTTGTTTAAAGTAATGGAAGTGAGTTGGCTCTAACTCCAGATTTCCTGGATCTCAGGTAGCTTTTAAGGTTTGGGCACCACAGGCACTGCCACTATCGGTTCTGCAGCTCCGGATGTGAATTACTTCTGAATCCATCTGAATGTAGAATGCCTATAAAGATGTGAAAATCGGGAAATGACAGGCATGAGCAAATTTAACAATAAATGTTCCCCCTGCTGATAGAAAGTAGTTAGATATAAAGAAAAAAGAACATTATTACATGCAATATTTAAGAAAAATAACCCATGTAATTGATATAGACATTTGGGATATTCTGTTTAGATTAAATGCTACCCATAAAGATGTTTTAGGTCAGCTAAAGCACTTCTGAAACCGATTTATGTTCTCTTACGTAAAAGCTTTCTTACTGACAATGTCACTACCAATGCTACATTTGAGCAGGCTGGACAGCAGCCAGCAGTGAGATCAGAAGTGCCAAGTGTAGCTGAAAACTTTACTTTCAAAGGCAGCAAAGAGCCCACTTTCACCTCGAGGCTATGGGACCAAGCCAAAGCAGACTGGAATTGAGTAGCCAGGCGGGTTTGAGCTCTGCTGCCCAGGACTCTGCTCCTTCTCCTTTTCCTTTAAAAGCTGCGCATTGCTTTTCATCCCCTAGCAAGGTGTTCACTTGGGTATGCCTGTCTATTTTAAGGCTTAGACTGCTTTCCGAGTTCTTCCTGCCAAACTATTTACACAGAGGGCAGAGGACAAATATCTTTGATAACTGCAAACAGTGACAGATGCCTCTGTCAGATGGTGAAACTTTTCTGCAAAACAGGGTGGCTGGCACGCCTCCATTCACTGCAATGCCTGTTGAAATTAATGGGACGCAGCTACATTTTACTGTGACGAGCTCAAAGTACTGAGGTAATTACAGAGAATCACTTGGACAGGAGAGCCGTGTCATAGCACGAAGCATTCTAATCCAAAATTAGGCTGCTGAAGATATTTTGCAAACCACGAGTCAGCATTCAGGGAGTAACTATTCAGTTAACATTTAATTACCTTTTTTATGAATCGGCTTCGGAGAAAGGTACTCAAAAAGGGTAAAAATTATTAAAAAAAAAAGAGAATGATAAAATCTAAATATTTTAATTGGCTTCCTTGCTTGCTTGAGAACTGAATATTAGTGGGAAGACTTTTCAAGGAAGAACACTGGTTCATACCAGACTTTACTCACATGAGACTTGATGGGGGACCTTTGTGGAAGGAGGAAAAGGGCGATTGGGAAAGAAAGACATGGGAGGTTATGGGAGCTGAAAGCCAAGAGGAACAGAGGAAGCGCTACGTATTCTGCCTTTTATCCCTGAACTCTTTTCCCAGATGAAAACTTTGCCATCCCTCACAAGGGAAGAGGAGTCCTTGGGATGGCTAACAAGGGCCGCCACAGCAACGGCTCCCAGTTCTACATCACCCTCCAGCCGGTTCCCTACCTGGACAAAAAATGTGTGGCCTTTGGGTATGTATGCACAAGCTTGCATCTGCTGCAGCACATAGGTCACCCTGGCTCTGCAGGACATGGAGGTCCATGTGATTCCTATGGCAACTGCAACATGGATATCTCTGGCCAGGGACAGGATGGATAAGTCACATTTGATGTACCTACTGACATCCTTTTTTCCAATGGCAAAGCTAAGAGAGCTGCTGGGATCTCTCAAGGACAAAGGCTGCAAAGAGGTGTCTGCATAGCTTGGTGTCAGCTGATGTGTCCTAATGGGCATGGAGCAAAGCCTCTAGTTTCTGCTCAGCCCTCAATGGCCGAGATAAATTGTTTTTGTGAATGTTTGTCTCAGTAAATTAATGCAGGGCTAGCTCTGTTGGGATTTTCAGCTTTTCATAAATGTAATGAGGATGATCATCGCTCTGTGCGGTTTGCTTCAGAGAGAGAAATCTGCAGTGCTGCTTTCATGTCACTGTTACAGATAGCATTTTGGAAGGACATGAAAAGCATGACTGCCTAAACTACAGAGAACAAGCCAAGTGTGGTGGCTGGCTGGATAGATTTCCAACCCATGGTGTTTACCTTCAGTTCCTGCCTTGCCACCAGCTGTGTAATCTGGAAGGTGCAGGATCTTTGAGCACAACTGACCTCCGTTACAAGGCTAATCTCTGCAGGACAAGCTTTTAATTAACATATAGAAAAACTGGAAAACATTTTCTCTTGTAGCCATCTCACTTTCAAAACAGAGGAAAAGGTCAGATAATTTGTGCTTTTAATTATCTAAGGCTTTTTCAAAAGATCTTGAAAACTGTAAAGATTGCCAAACACTGGACCGTTTTCAGGACTCAGGTTGGCACTGCAAAGGGAGGGAATGAAAGGTATTTCTCAGGGAAACACTTCCAATAACTGTCACTTCTGATAACACAATTTTTTACTTCTTTCTCCTCAAAAGTAATGGCCATTTGTATCTGGGCACAAGGCTTGTTTCTTTGAATAAATGCCATAACTCATAGTATTTTCATATCCCCTAAAATGCTAAATAGCAACTATTTAATCAAGAACCAATGGTGTTTGTTACCCCACATTAAATAAATAACGCATTAAATAAATAACGCATTAAAGAGCAGAGCCTGCTTGGTTTTGTTATGGAGGTTGCATAGCTGGCTTCAGGGACAGAGGATACTGCTCAGGCAGCAAAGGTGGATCAAAGCTGCTATTCCTCCCTACTGCAGGCAACTGGTTGAGGGCACGGAGGTTCTCCAGCGACTGGAAACTGTACCAACGCATGATGAAAGGCCCAGAGTGGCCTGCAAAGTTACGAACTGTGGGACCTTCCAGCCATGATCACCAACTGGTTTGCAGCAAGGTAGAGCACTGATTTCTGCTCAGCTTTTTACAGACCTCGATGGCTTTTGTGTAAGATAAAATAAACACTTCTCGCAAATGTGAATGTGTTGGAATCGTTATTTTGACTTAGTTTAAAAAGTGTTCATAGGCTGTTAAAAGCACTTTTATATAAGTATAGAGAACAAAATGTGAACATAAAGTATAGAAAAAGACTTCTGCCAGTCTACAGTTTCTGGATAATAGCTTAGTATGATTATATAGTGACAGGCAGATGCAGTACTGCTGGAACACACCCAAAGGGATAAAGCCAACCAATCTTGGCTAAATTCTGCCTCTACCACCAACCTCCACACAGCACAGAGTGCAGTTCAGGGCACCACTGCCCAGCACAGCTCTGACTCCAAGTGTAGCCTACATGCTGTCACTCAGATATATCAGAGGAAGGCAGAAAAAAATGTCTGCAGGACTGAGGTATCTCTGAATGCCAGACATTTGACCCTGCAGTGACTGCTACGAGCTAAAAGAAACCCTTGAAATCAGGTTGAGCTACTTCAGGCAAAAATGAGAAATGTTAAAACAGGTGTAAGCTTCAAGTAATTATTTTTGATTAAAGTCATTATTGTCACTAAACCAGAGTAAAATCTTGTTTATAAGGTTACTGCACAGAAGGAAATTATAAGGTTACCTGTGGATGAAAATATGTAATACACAACTGATTGCTGGTGTTGATGATCTCATGCATGCAAGATGTCTCTGACGACCTGTGCAGAGCCTGAGGGCTGACAGTTTCAGCAGGGAATGGCAGAGAAGCACTACAAGAAGAAAATGAAAATGCAGCCTGGAGAGAGGCCACAAGGAAGTGCACAGGAAGCTCATAGGAAAGAGCAGCAACGCTGAGAGCTGTGTCAGGCCTGTGCAGACACAGTCAGCTTACCGATCTCTCGCCTGTATTTCCAGCAGCACAATGAGACTGTGCTGGGAGAGCGACCTTTGCTCCTGCACTGAGCTCTCTGCGTGAGCTGCTCAAATCTGCAAAGCAGGGCCAGTTCAGGTTGGGAGAGGTGGAATTAGCAAAGCATGAGGAGAGACCCAGTTTTGTCTGAGCTTAAGATGAGATTTCAGGAAAAGCAGCATTCTAATGCCTCTTTGCTAAATGGGGATGAATTTAACAAATCACTTAGCAAGTTGGTTAAGTAAGTGCTTGAAGAGTCCACAGACCTACAGTGATCCCACATGCTTTGAGGGAGTATAATGAACGTCTTAACTTTAGCAAGAGGATTCGGGTTTTTCTTCAGTTATTGTGAGAAACAAAAACCTAAAATATACTGATATGTCTGCAGATTGCTAAGGAGCTGTCAACACATTTTCTTCTTTTATTCTCTAAAGAATTCTGAAACCTATACATAGACAACTGCAGAGGAACCAAGTTAGCTGTAGGAAAATTTCAAATCAATTAAACTGTCTGGAGAATAATTATTTTTACTTCAAAGTCCTGTGCCAAAGGTGAAAATAAACAATATAAAACAATATATTTCCTGACAAATTACTTTTCATGACTATTGGAGAAAATGCTGTGGCAGGGTATGGCTTCAAAACTCAGTACTGGAATGCAGATGAGCAGCTCCTATTTCTTGCAAGGACTTTAAATCATATGCACATATCTGAAGGTGAAAGAAAAGTCATTTTAGTTCTGCAGGTTATAGAAGAAAATTCTAAAAGGACAATTCTTCAACTTCTTATTTGAAGACAAGTCATTTGTTATGTTTCTGTTTACTTGGCTTCTGCATTGAGACCTGTCTACAGCAAGCAGACCCCTTACTGTATTACACTCACACTTTCAGTAGGCAATGTCCAGAGGGTGCAGGAGAAGTTCCCTGCTGCTGTCTGGCTCACTCATGGCAGGTCTGCTCTGCAGCACGGCTGCACCACTGTGTCCCCAGTGTCTCCACAAGAGACTGAGCCAGAGCACAGCGCATGCTTCAAGTCCAAAGGACCTGACCTGAG
Source organism: Pavo muticus (assembly GCA_016647715.1). Classification (NCBI taxonomy): domain Eukaryota; kingdom Metazoa; phylum Chordata; class Aves; order Galliformes; family Phasianidae; genus Pavo; species Pavo muticus. The sequence continues at coordinate 103,861 of JACDJE010000076.1, forward strand.
CAGCATCCGGGGCACAGCAATTTGTGCTCTGGAGATGGGCAGTGTTCGGGATCCTACAGGGTAGCAAAGGCCTGCTCACATCAGGCATCAGAAAGCTGATCCTGTGCCAAAGAACACTGATCTGACAAAAAGTACAATGGCTGGATGTACAACATACTGGGTGGGGGACAACTGGTGGGAGTTACACCACATGGAAAATGTTGTAACAAAAGGAGGAGAGCGCAACCAGGACGCATTTTGAATTCTAGGCATCATGATCCTGCAGGCCAGCAACGATTACATTGTTTGTATCAGTCAGGACAGGACGCTCTACCAGCAAAACTGTGGTGAAATCCTTCATCCAGTATCAAGGAGGTCACTTAAAAGAGTGTGTACTTCAGCCCTGCTTCTCCAGTTGGTGCAAATTGGATACACTTGAGGAGGTCTGGGTGATGAACAGTAGAACAGTAAAGGAATAAGCTTGTTCACAATGTTAACCTCAAGCCAAAAATATGTTTTGTACCACATTTTCTTTTGTAACCCACATCTCTGATGGGATGCCTCGGGTTATTTGAGAGCCTGTCCAGCACAGCGTGTAGGTCCCAGCTGCCCAGGAGAAGGGTTTTGTCCTTCTGCCCCATCTCACCTCTCCCCATTGCCTTTCACTCCTCTTCTTGCACCCTTATGTAATGGCACAAAATATCCAAACAAGTTTTGGATGGTGTACTTTCCTCGTTAAAACATCAACCATGTCTTTACACTTCGTGTACACTTGCCATACAGATGAAATGACACTTTGGAAACGAACACAAATGTTTGCAAATTGAACCAAATATGTTTTCCTTTCAGTTAATCTGCTATATTTACTTCCATTCATTGCCACCACCCCAAACTGTGGGACGCTCCCCCTGGCACCTCTTCAGAAGCCCCGTCATTACATCATGCTCAGCACTACTGATGCAGGGTGATCTGCTGAGATTTCTGGGCATTTACTGCATTTCAGATGTGCTTCCCTAAAACGGACATCTGCAGACCCTTAAGTTTTACCCATTTTTGCCAAGTACTTTACATATATTTCCAGTAACACAGTGGTTGCATCCTGACATTCAAAGCAGAGGTAAATGCTTTACTAACCACTAAGTATATAACAGTGCGCTGAGAAATGAATACACTGATGAGTCTTGTATTTCAAATCCAACAACAACAACCCCAACTGCCGTGGTCCTGCTGACCGTATTCCTCAACAAAGTCCCGAGATGCTGACTGTAAGAAAAAACAGACAAACCACATTTATCACTCACTTGGATTCCCACCAGCCCCAGGATTACAGGACAGACATTTTCACTCACTTCTGGAGACAAGCTGTAGCTGTAATTCTTGCCCTGACAGCAGTCTTCCATTTTTATTTATCCACTTTATTTTCTCAATGTTTTCCACATGTATACACACTGTTCTTTATCAATCACATTTAACATATGTCCTCTTTGTTTTCAGTCTAAAAAGGACGGAAGTTTAGTGTGCTGTCCTCATGAAATACAGGCTGCAGCCAGCATGACACTTCATGTTAAGCCTCGTTAAAACAAAACACTGTACAAACTGCTGAAAATAGACTTAGTGCCATATCCTACAAGAATTGCAAAAAGAGAAAATCTGAGCTCAAATAATGCCTGATGTCTGGTGAAATCACAACAGATAACCCAGTGAATGATGTCCAGCAGGATGCCATAGGATATCCTTTGTCCTTCTCCCAGGATATGAAACCCTCTGCGGCATGGCCGGGACGGATGGGAGGCAGTCACAGGAAGCTCCCACCTTCTATGTTTGCAACACGTGGCAGTATCTGTTTATGCTGTTCTGTTTTACATGCTACTAATTCAAAGTCATAGCAGAAAAACTATATTTTAATAATGGCTGTGTAAATTCTTTCTTTGGCCAGCAATTTTAATCATATTACAGGAGTAACTGGGCTAAGTCACACTGGCACTCCAACAAAAGCATGTGCAGGCTGAAAGGTCACTACCAGTGAGTGTGATTTCTCTACCTTTGTCACTTTCCAGAGTTGAATTCAAAAGCCACTGAAATTCACAGCCAACCAAGATCATAGAATCCTTTGAATTGGAAGAGACCTTTAAAGGCCATCTAGTCCAACTCCCCTGCAATGAACAGAGACGCCACAAATAGATCAGGCTGTCCAGAGCCCTGTCCAGCCTGATCTTAAATGTCTCAGGGAGTGGGCTTCTATCGCATCTCTCAGCACCCTCTTCCAGTGCCTCACTACTCTTATGGTAAAAAACTTCTACCTTATATCCAATCGAAATCTCCCTTCTTTTAGTTTGAAGCCATCTCCCCTTGTCTTATCACCACAGACCCTGCTAAAGAGTCTGTCTCCTTCCTTCTTATAGCCCTACTGAAAGGCCTGTTTAAAGTCTCCCCAGAGGCTTCTCTTCACCAGGCTGAACAGCACCAGCTCTCTCAGCCTGTCCTCATAGGGGAGGTATTCCATCCCTTGGATCATTTTTGTGGCCCTCCTCTGGATGTATTCCAACAGGTCCACATCTACCCTGTACTGAGGACTTCACATTTGGACACCCCGAGTCATCTCACCACAGCTTCTGAGAGGTGACTGCTTACATTCATTTTCTCTGCTGTTTTCTTTGCAGCCTTTCCCTGGAAGACTCATTTGCAGGAAGGCGATGCATGAGCCATCCCACACACTGCAAAACAGCTTGGAGAGAAACATCTCCACCCAAATCATGAACTATCAGTAGTCCACCAGAGCTTTCCAGAGCTCACGACAGGTGGCTCATATTAAGATTTCGATGTTGTTCTGGTCTGTTGGCAATGTACCACCACCTGGCAAGAAAGGAGAATGGAAGATTAAGTTTATAAATTTAGTTGGCAGCTTCTTCCTCATTATTGTGCAACTCAGCTCATACTTAAGAGAAACAGCATATTATATAACATATAATGCGTCTCATCCATCTCTCTTTTCACCCCGATGGTACCTAAAGGATGGCACGCTAAAACGTGCTTTGGAGCTCTGGCTTTGCTCCCCTTTGTTAGAAACAGCTCTGGATATTCGCCTTGGTTTCCCAACGTTTGCCTGCGTTGGCATTGCACAAGATGTTGAGGCAGATTTGCAGTTTTATTTGCAGACTCCACTGCTGACGACATACGTTGATACAACTTGCTTTACGAAGAAAAAAAAAAGGCAAGAGGATGGGGAAAAAGAAAGGAGGGAAACTGTCAGCCCCTCATAGCCGCGCGCCTGTGGGAGGGAGTAGGGGAGGCCCCTCCAGCCAATGAGCGTCCGCCGCTCAGCGGCCAGGGGGCGTGGCCACCGCGGGGGGTGGGGAGGTGCTCGGGCAGCACGTGACGCGCGGGAAACTCTCCCGCCGAGCAGCGGGGGGGAAGGATGGGGGGGGTATAGGAAGGCGGGACGGGGCGGGATGGGACCGTGTCACCTCCCCGGCAGGGGGCGGGGCTGGCTCGCTGGGGTGCCGCCCACGTGACGCGGCGGTGCTCGGAGGGTGCGCGGCGTCGGGCGGGAGCGGATCGGGGAGAGGGGAAGCGCTGACGGGCGGGAGTTGCCGTTCATCGCTGTGCCGGCGCCATGGGCCGTAGAGCCGCGCTGTCGCTGGCCGCCCTTTGCCTCGCTTCAGCGCTCTGCGGGCTGGCGGTTGAGAACAGTTGGGCGCTCGCGCCCAGCGACGACGCCGCCGCGGCGGCCGTGGGTGAGTGCCCTGCGCTCTCTCCTCTCGCCCCCCCCC